>CM062815.1:1128902923-1129480410 GCA_031772625.1 Pinus tabuliformis | reverse complement strand
GTCGAACTCTAGAAGTACTACAAAATTGTCCATCCCAAAGGCAGGCATGTTTTATCGGCAATAGGGGGGGTTGATCCCTAAGGATTCCAATCTTGTGTCCTTTGATCACAAAGGTATGACCCTCAATTACCAGCTCAACTAGCTTTCCTTATTCAAGTGAAGGCCCTCAACAAAACTGTTCACAGAACAATTATTGACGAGGGGGCATCTACATGTATTATGTCGATGAGCTGCTGGAAAACGCTAGGGTCGCCAACCTTGTCGAGATCTTCGACAACACTAAAGGCTTTCGACGGTAGGACATATACCCCTTACGGTATTTTAAGTAACTTGAAGGTTGAACTAGGTGGAAAAACAGTAAGATTGATGTTGAAGTCATAGATGGAAATCTGGATTACAACATCCTACTAGGAAGACCATGGATTTATGCCATGGCAGCTGTCGTGTCGACTATTTTAGGAAGATCACATTCCCGTTTGAAGGAGGGATTACGTCGTCGACCAACAGAACTTCCTCCTTAATGGTTCACAAGTTACGGGAAGCATTCCCATGATCCATGAAAGCGACCATTCAATTCAAGATATAGGAGTAAGGCCTGTTGAAAGACCCCACGATGATGGGGACTTTCTCGCTACCAAATCATATGTACATAGGAAATGTACCATTGGTGGCTACCTGCAACATGATATCTTCCACGAAGTCGCAAAAGACAAAGTCATCATGGATCGGCAATGGTCTTGCACCCGAGCCCAATCGAAATATTGTAGCAATCAATGTTTCAGGCATGGGAGCGAGCCCAAATCAATGCTCATCAAGCGTTTGGGTAGATAGGTCAGGAGAATGTGGTACCCCTTGGATCCTTGGTCACGAGTGCATGCAAGTGACGAAGGAATCCTGCAATCAAATGTGGATTAGGGGCCCATGGGATTATAACCACCATCATTCCCTTCCTAAGAAGATACTCAAGGCGACGTATCACCCCTCAGTATTTGAATTCTAACGAATACTGTAAATACGGTGGACTCTGAGAGAAACCTATCCAATATAGAAGAAACTATAGCCATAAATATCTCGACCAAAACAACATTGTAGAGAATATTTATGTCGGCAAAGGTTGTTCCCCTTCAGAACAAGAAATATATAAACTCTTTTCCGCGAATTTAGAGATGTCTTTGCCTGGTCATATGATGAAATGCCAGGCATTGACGCGAGTATCGTTGAACATGAAATTAAGATGTATCCTGATGTCAAACCAGTAAGACAGCGGCTTCGGCAGGTACACCCCAAGAAAGCCGCTGCCATTAAAGCAGAAGTTGAGAAACTTCTCCATGCTGGTTTCATCTACCCGGTTCCTCTAACCGATTGGATCGAATATTGTCCCTGTTATGAAAAAAAAAGGAACAATACGAGTGGTGCTCGATTATAGGGATGTAAATCAAGCCTGTCCAAAGGACAACTACCCTACACCCTTCATCGACCAGATAATTGATGAATGCGCCGGATGTGAAATCTTTTCGTTTATGGACGGATTTTCCGGGTATAATCAAATTAATATCCGCCCACAGGACCAGTCAAAGACTGCATTTATTTGTCCGTGGGGCACATTCGCTTATCGAAAATTACCCTTTGGTTTAAAGAACGCAGGGCGACGTTTCAGAGAGCAATGAATTATGCTTTCCATGACATCAAGAACATCGTTCAACCTTATCTTGACGATCTTCCGGCTCATTCGCAAAAGCGGACTGATCATCCGCAGCATTTAAGAGCGATATTTCTACGTTGCCGACACTACAAGATTAAACTCAATCCGCAAAAATGTGTGTTTTGCGTCGGTTCTGGTCATTTACTTGGCTTTAATCTCCTAGGATGGAATTCGTCTCGACCCTTGCAAGGTGCAGCAATCATTAATTTGCCTCCACCTTCGAACTTGCTTCAGATTCAGAAACTCAAGGAAATCAAACTTTCTGAGAGGTTCATTCCAAATTACGCAGAACTTGCTAAAGGTTATACCCGTCTCCTGAAAAAGGATGTACCTTTTCATCTGGGACCAGGTTGCACAAGCTTCCTTTGATGCTTGAAAGAAGTGCTAGTCAAAGCATCATTAATGTACGCCCCAGACTATCTAAGGGACTTTAACCTGTATCTGGTTGCAGCAGATACGACCATAGCAATGGTTTTAGTTCAAGAAGCCGATGGAATTGAACACCCTATATATTATTTAAGTAAAAACTTAAATGATACAGAAAGTAGATATTCTCATGTTGAAAAGCTAGCACTTGCTGCTGTTCAAGCGATACAAAGATTTCGGCATTATGTCCTCTTCAGGAAGACCACCGTATTGTCAGATTGCAACCCCATGACTTATATACTGTCGCGACAGTTGCTTGGGGCAAATATTCAAAGTGGATAGCTATCCTTCAAGAGTTTGATCTGGAATTTGTGAAATCCAAATCAAAGAAAGCTTTAGTTTTCGCAGAATTATTATGCGATCACCCCTCATCGTCCAACGATGAAACGTCCAAAGAATCGATCGTGGACGAAAGTTTGTTTCTGATATCAGCAAGTGATGAGTGGTATGGAGATATAATAGTTTATCTCCAAACCCAAAAGTTTCGGCCAACACCTCTCACTCAGAACAAAAACGCATTCGATACCAAGCAAAAGACTACATGATCGTCGGTGATACGCTTTACCGTCGTGGTGTCGATACGGTCCTGAGAAGGTGTCCTAACCCATGAGGAGGCCGAAAAAGCCCTGAATGAATGTCATTCAGGCACCTGTGGGGGCATCAATCTGGATATGCTACAGCACAAAGAATCTTACGAGCAGGATACTTCTGGCCAACCATTTTCAAAGATTGCATAACCGCAGTTAGAAGTTGCCATGCATGTCAGATTTTTGATAGCAAAACCAGAAGACCCCCCGCTCCTTTTACAGCCAATAATAGCTGTGGGCCTTTCGCCAAGTGGGGCATCGATTTCATGCAATGTAACCCCCACCTCGACTGGGGGCATATGTATATTATAGTCGCAGTTGACTATTTTACCAAATGGGCCGAGGCGATGCCTACATTGGATAACACTGGTGAAACAGCAGCCCTATTCTTTTTTAATCATGTAGTCGCCAGATTCGGCGTACCACAGGCCATAGTAACAGATCATGGATCGCATTTTCGCAATCACATGATGGTTGAATTAACTGCCAAACTAGGATTATCTCACGACAGCTCTACTCCGTACTATCCGCAAGCTAACGGACAAGTTGAAGCGATCAACAAGGTCCTGAAGCGCATGCTGCAAAGGATGGTGGGGGTTCACAAAATAAGATGGCATTTGATACTGTACTCGCTTTGTGGGCCTACCGAACACGTAAGGAATGCCACTGGGTTCACACGTTTCAACTGGTGTATGGCCTGGAGGCGATCCTACCAATCCAGTGTGAAATTTCGTCCCTTAAACTCGCAATTGATCTCCTCCCCGAACCTCGGAAGAAGAAGCTTGTTTTCTTGGAATTAATCCAGTTGGATGAAACCGTCGTGATGCCGCCTTGGCCAACGAAGCCCACAAGAAACGAGTCAAAGCGCAGTTCGACAAAAATGTCAAACCCCGTGTCTTCTCGGAAGGTGATTGGTCTTGCTTTATGACCAAGAATCCGATAAATTGGGAGCTGGGAAATTCAAGTCCTTATGGATGGCCCTTATATTGTTAAAAGTGTGTTAGCAAAAGGTGCCTACGAGTTGGTAGATTATGATGGAGTTCCACTGGCGCAACCCCGTAACGGGTTGTACCTTAAACGTTACTATGCCTAATAGTAACCTGTATGCTTTTGTTACATTTTTGTTTTCGCTAAAGCGTTTGTTCCGGTTAAGTAATCCGCTTTTTACACTTATTGCAGATGTCAAATCCATTGGAACCGTGGGTTGGATATGCTGACGGAGCGAGTCGTAGTTCGAGGAACCTATCCTCTGCAGCATGGGCCATTTTTGACCCAAGCGGCGAGTTAGTGAGTTTCAGGGGGGTACGTATTGTCAATAAACAAATAATATCGCTGAGTATAGCGCGTTGATAGAGCTCCTCTGTGATGCCATCACCCATGGCATACCCGGCTAGTCGTTAGGCTAGACTCACAGCTCATGGTACTACAGCTCAATGGTACCTACTCTGTCCGAAATCCAGCTATTTATCGCAAGTTCCTAAGAGTTTAAAATCTTGGAAAGACAGTTTGATTTTATCCAATATCAACACATTTCCAGAAACTTAAACACATTAACCGACTCATTAGCAAACTATGTGTTAGATAGACATTTGCAAAATTGATAAAAAGAGAAGCATCATCGATGTTTCATACATGGATCACATAAAAACTGAATAAACCCCGAAAATCAAAAATATATATAACTGTTTACGGTTTACATATAATGTTCTGTAATCAAGACAAAATCGGTCATACGACCCCAAAACTCAAAAATGGCTGGGGGGCACCCTAGCCTAGTGATGCTCATGATAACATGCCACGGCCTGTGCGATCATGCGCAGAAGACGAGACCATCATCTAGGAACACCAGCAGTATGTCGATGCAATCGTAGAGGCAACTCATCGATCCGTACATCCGGAATCCCAAGGGTAAGACCCTCGACCTGTTCCTGCACAGCTGCAAGAGTCTCGGCCAAGTCAAGGTCACGGAGAATAGCTCTCCCAGGAGCCTCCCCTGCTGGGGCAGCGGCCGGAACTCTCGGACGAACTGCTGGACGGACGGGGCCCACATCTACATGCACACATGAGTTTGATTAGAGTCTTGAAAGAAAAATCACAAGGACATTATAAATAAAAGACAGTAAACAGTGATAAGGTCAAAATATTTACCAAGATCACCCCACTGCTCGTCATCCGGTAGCACCAAATCCGGATTGCCTCGGAAATCCATGCCAATATATGGATACTCGGAAAAAGCCATATCCTGCCGCTCGAACCACCTAAAGAAGGCATCAGTAAAAGTAATCTGGGATTGACCTGCGTTTCTGGACATGTGGTCAACCCACCTCTGCATGCGTGGCTCAGTAGGAGATGGCAAGTCGAGAACAATATACTGAGGTTGCATCAGGGGTATCTTCTCCAAAGCGAAGGCAGTCAAAACTGAACCGAAGCCAAAGTTCTTCAGTTTCCCGTCCTTTACTTTGGTCAACTGGTTTTTCATCTGAACCAGTACTGCATCACACCAGTTAAAAACTTTCGGCTGAAGACACTCCAGGGCGTGCTGCACATAAGACCTGTTGGCAACATGAGGGGATGCGCTGCCGGCCATCCTACAAATCGTGTACAGAATAGACCTGAGAGACCTGTCAGTGATATCACGGATAGAAACCTTGCCATCTCTGCTCGGCTGGGACCCCTCCCTACAATACTGACGGATATAATCTTTCACGAAATCGCTCCCTCGGGCCGAACCGGACAAGGAAATGGGGGCACCCTACCTTGACAACCCAGTCAAGAAGTAAATGTCCACTATGGTCAAAGGGATGGACTTGCCCCTAATCTGGAACACTTGGTTAACAGGATCCCAAGCATCAAGCAGGTACTGCAGTAAACGTATCTGTGCCCTCATGCTAGATATGCGAAAGAATTTTAGCAAGCCACAGTTCCGCAACACGCTCACGGTAACAGGATCATGGAGGGCAATCATGTCCTCCTCTTCATGCTCTCGTTCTCGCCACGTAAGAGTCATTCTGCTCCAATAAACTCTGCAAAACAAACAAGAGGAGGAGTAAGATCCCTGACTCGTTAAAGAAAATGGCAAAATTCTCATGAAAAAGAGTGCAACCAAGAAGTTTTCTGCGCCCAACGCAGGTAGAGAAGGGTCTCACCTGCGTTGGGGACAAACTGCCTTTGAAAAATGAGAACCCCAACGCAGGTTTCGAATGGGGCACCTGCGCTGATGGCAGAGCGCCCTAGTGAAACCACAGGGGCTCATGGGGGCAGGAAAACAAGCATAAAACTGAGAAATAAGACCATGAAAAGATAGAGCTAGGTTTAGCTCCTACCTGGTGGAAACGGCGCTGAAAATCGTCCACAGAATCTCCCGAAATCAGCTGGTGAAAAATCGAGAGGAAGAGGCACCTCCAAAGCTCCAACAAACCAAATGCACATGAAATGGTAAAATGAGAGGTAAAAACATCTTTTAATTGCTTTTTACGTAGTTCAAAGTGAAATATTAGTATTTTTTACTTCATGTTATCTGTTTCTAACAAGTTTGTTGCAGCAATTGATGAAACAGTACTATCTCTGGAAAAGAAAAACTAGTCATGGTAAAATATGAATTTGACCTTATCAAACATGAGCAGTTTTGGCAAAGTTCATGCTCGTTAAAAAATAAACGCAAAACCGAGCAGTTTTAGCAAGAATTCATGCTCATTAAAAAATAAATGCACATGTGAGCAAGCTTCCCCCAGTTCAAGCTCATCAAGAAAAAATGAACCGGTAAATAACCATTTGAGACCGTAAATTCATCAGCCATAAAAGCCTTGGTCGTGTTTGTGCACCGTCACCTCCACTTTTCATTTGGCCGATCATTCACATCCACTTGATTGTTTACCTATTTTGAGGAACAGCTGCGAAGAGTGATTTCACCTAGCCATCCTTGTGACACTACCGTGATTGGAAAATTCCAACCTGTACTTGGAATCTGCTGCTATCCATGTTTATCACTCGTTCCTCAAAATACGAGTCTTCTTTGAGCTCTTTTCACTGACTCGTAAAATATGAAAAGTTTGCCGAGTTTTGGCCTTCCAGCTCGTTAAAAGGACCGGAAGAGCTATCCCTCCTCTAGATTTTAATCTTTTTGGACCTGAGGGATTATTGCACAAAAAGATCGAGCGCTTGTCTAGTTCGGCTCGATAAAGATATCGAACATTCATCCCTTCTGTATTGTTTTATACTTTTTCGACTTAAGGGATTAGATGACGAAAAAGGACCCCTGGAGTCCACTTTATGTACCCTTTTCAGACTCTCTAAAGATGAAAAGGACCGAGTTGTCTTTGTCGCTGGGCTCGTTAAAAATGTTAGATAGCGACAAACTTGTCTTTAGACGAGAACGAGTTTCCCTATCGTTAAGCTCGTTAAAACATAGCGATGGGCTTGCCCGAAGGGCAGGTTATAGAACAAGCATATGTTATCCTCCTCAAGCTTGACAAAAATAAAGAGGTACTGGTCAGAAATGACTGGGGAAAAATTGGGAAGAACCTCAAAGCTTAATGGTAGCAAGTCGCTCTTGAACATGACACTTTTGCCTCCGTAAATATCGGGTTGGGTTATTATCATTCACCGGTCCCTTCACCATGGTCTCGCCATACCATCCATACATGGGGTAATGCTACCGATCCATCACATCAGTGTCGTTATATGTTCAAGAGATGTCATTCAGAAAGTGTCAACCGGGTCCCATCCACTACCATACATCATCTTTCGTCCTTCCATGACCGCCACCCTGAATCATATTTCACAGATCGTTTTCACCATCATCACTAGCTCCGTTCCGTGTCACTGATGTGGGATTCATTAAGGCCCTCCTTTGACGGATCACTTCTTGTCGACATCAGCTCATTATCCAAGAGGTTGATCTAGGAACACCCCCTCAGTACTTTGAAGCTTGCATGCCTCAATGGCAAGTTTCTCACTTCCGGCGATAGTATACATTAATGACCTTCGACCAGGAGACTTTGCGTGGTGTTCGACGTCAGATCCTATATTCACGCCACGTGAATTGTGCTGCAGTACCTTGAGGGTCATCATCATTATCGGTGATTTCTCTCGCACTTGTTAACAGTTTACATTATTGACTGGTAATCAAGCGATGTCTTTCCATGTTCGACTTCAAGAAATTCTCACATGGATCGACTTGTACTAGAGTGAAGATTGGACAAGTTTGAAGACCCCGGATCTAGTTTCATCCATCCGGGCTGCGATATATATTCAGGAGATAAAAACATAGACATGTGCAGCAGATGATCATCCTACTAAAAGGATGATAATTAAAAGCAGAGAATTATCAGTCTATTATCAGACGATCGTCTGTTTATGTACAGCAAATGTATTTATAAAGCTGAGCATGGGAAATGCCCGCATCAGCTAGATCATGAAAAGAAAGTATGAAAAGATAATGTATTGTATTGTATTTTGTTACAGGTCACCTCCCGACGATTGAATGAACTTCGGATCCTCCTAATAAAGCATTTCACCCGATAAACGACCTCATACTTTAGGGGGCAACTGTTATAGACATTTTTGTGCCTTACAGCATGGAGCATGAAATGTCAATAATCTGAGGGATCCAAAGTCCCTAAACATGTTGTTCCTACCCCTAGAGGAACAAGGTCAGCAAACCACAGCACTTCAGATCAGTTTTCCACTGAAAAACACTCAAAAACAGGTCAATTTTGGGTCAAAGCAGCTGCTCCACTAAGCATCTGCGCTGAATGTCAAAAGCTCTATGGTGTACCTGCGCTGCATAGCAAGTGCAACAAAGGCTACCTGCGCTGGGCGTACTTTGACATGTGGAGGAATCTTTTCTCAATGTGCCAGTGCCCAGGAAGCTTCCAAAATGACACTTGGATCAGAAGATTCGCCTAATGATGAGTAAAGAGGTTCTAAAACTCCAAGTGGAAGGTAGAAACTCCGAGTGGACTCAAGGACTGAAGAACAACTGGAGTTGAAGAGGACAACAAGTCACACATCAAGCTGACTTATCTTCACTCCAAAACTCTATATAAGGATCTCATCCCATGGGATCTAGAAGGCCGGAATTTTGTGCAAAGAATTGCTGTTGGTTTACAGTTGTGAGTATTGGGTGATTGCTTGAGGGAGGTGAAGAGCAGATTTCTTTCCGTCGGGAAGGTGATGCTGGATTGGACCTCTCACGGTTGTATCACCGCCTGAACCTTACTTCCTTATATTAATAAAGCATTTGAGGTTCTTCTATTCGCATGTGTTTCAATGGTGTATTGTCTTACTTGCGTATTTGATTTATGCTAATCCTTGAATCAATTATGAATGCATGCTTCTTGTAGTTTCCTTTTCTTGTCTTGTTCGCAGGATCTCGTGTAGCTAGGCCCGTGAGAAGACTTGGAGCTGGGAGCAAGCGGCAAAGAGAGGAGATTGGATCGACCATTTGCGCAAGACATCGGTAAGTGGATCTCTTCCTTTCATCTCTTGCATGTCATAAAGAAGTAACTTTAGATAGCTTTGCTTCAGCTGTTGCTAAGGAACTATCACCCTTAGAGTGGGATAGGGTCATTCCGTGTTGGATACTTTTCCCCACAACAGACTGGCGACTCCGCTGGGGATCGTGTCTTGTTGGTAGCTTGTGTTTCTTTCTATTCATTTCCTAAACAAAGGAGTACCGAATCGAACTGCATTCGAATCCTTTGAATGCAAAGTAGAGGGCAGCTACTCTAGCTCAGTGCTGGGCATGTTTATGATTTGAAGAGCTGATCCACAAGGACTCTTTTTAGCTCTTTGTGATAGTGTTAATCTTCCTTAATCATCCTCTAGTGTATACTTGGCTGATAGCCTCTGATTTGGCCAAAAACCATTGATTTTTGAGCAAACTGTGACCCGGAATCTGAGAGAGACGAGAGTTGTCTCTTCAGTGCAGCTGCAGCAAAGGCTACCTGCGCTGCAACGCAGGTCCCGAAGGGGCTACCTGCACTGCATGTCAGATTGACAGTGCAGTACCTGCGCTGATCCAGTTTTGCCTTGTGCAACTGGGGTTCCCTATTGTCTGTTGCCCAGTTTTCAATATTGTTTTTGCAGCCTGTTGTCAACCTGTATACCCAGCTGAAACTACCTTTCTTTGCCTTCATTCCGCCTCAGTTGTATGAAGAAACCGTGATTTTTCTTATTTTATTTCTTGCTTTCATTCACAGTTTCCCGTAGCGAAAGTGAACTAGTCTTGCTGTGACCTCTTGGATCTAGACCTGTGAGAAAGTGTCGTTGTGATTCTAAGAGCTAGTTTATTACTGTTCATAGCTGCTTGAACATTTGCTTTCGTTATATGGTTCGAATTTCAGTATTTCTTGTGTTGAAACGAGTGAATCTTAAGGTGTTCTTTTGATTATTGGACAAAAACTTGTTTTCTTTCACTTGAAATTGAATTCGAAATTATACAACAGCTTTCTTTTTGTAATACATCAACATTAAGGAAGAAGAAAAGAAATACTTGCATTGTGCATGTGCATTTTGACAGTTTGCATGTCGATTTAGGAAAAGTGCATCAGTGTGTGCTCTATGATCTGTTTGAAAAGATGATGTCTTTCTTTTCCTTCAGTAGTTAAGATTTTCATAAGTTGAAAGAATTGAAAAAGCTTGCTTATCATTCTTAGACTGCATTTAGGAGTTGTATCATACATCACGTGGTGATCCATAAAGGCAAACTGCTAAGCAAGATCAACCTAAAAAGAACTGAATTTATCTAACAACGCTTTGAAACATAACGAAACACAGTAGAGGTCTAGGTAGAGACGTGAACCGGCGTCGTTAAACATAGTGACTGTCGATCTCTACGAAGGTGGGTGATTCCTCCTGAGGGACGATAGCACTAATACGGACTTGTGCCCCCGCGTACCGTCGCGTATATTGGGGGACCCCTATAGGAACAAAGCCTTTATCCATAGGAAGCCGTGTCGGCCGCCCTACTGATCGCGATGCAGTGAACACAGCATTCACGAAGATCGACCACTCGTACCGTAAAACGTATTCTGTGGTTTCGCGAAAGGTTTGGCACACCCTCTGCCTAGAACTCCAGAGTAGTTTCTTTTGGCCTTTTTCAAACTCTATAACTGAAAAAGTCCATCCGAGCATTTGTCACTTCGGGCTCGTTAATACATCGAAGGAGACTAGAGTCATCTTTAGCTTTTTCTCGACTCTTAAAACATGAAAAAGCAAGTTGTGTCTTAAAAAGCGTCTAAAATTAATTCAATTCGAAAACACATTTTTACCCTGTGCATTGTTGGTTGATCAAGTAATCCGCAACCGTGGAAGAAAGTCAATCGATGAACCGTCGTTCGCGGAGGCGTACGAGTCAACCGTCTTTGTCTCCGGAATCGAAAACAACCCGGGCAAAGCGATCTCGTTCAACTGGTTCCAAATCTCCTGTCAAAGTTAGAACAAGTGTTCCGACGACATCTGAGGTTCCGGTTACTCCAAACATTTCTGGAAACCCTGCCCCTATTGAAGAAGTTCAACAGCCCCAGAAGGACAGTAACACTGATCCTAGTCTGAGAGCAAATACTTGTGTTACTGAATCAGTTCCATCAGTGATCGGTTCAGAGAGTCTTGCTCCTCAAACAACTGTCGCTGTCGAAACAACCCCTTCTTCGGCACCAGAAATATTCTACGGACCTGACGGTCTTCCTCTTCCACCCGGTCTGATCGCAATAGAAGAAATTGTAGAAGATCCGCAAAAAACTACTCCAACACATTTTGGAGCAGGGATCACTCTACTTCCTACTGCATCAGAAGCTAGCCTATCACCCAGAGAAGTTCCTGAAGAATCACTAGGCAATCTACTGGATAGACTCAAAATGTCTGAACAACCGTCAACATCTAGGACTGTGCCAAATGACACAGCGACAGCAGAACTCCCTGCAGTCATTCCGACAATGTTCGCCGGCATACCATCTGTCCCTAACTCTCAACAGCTGGAGGGGGTCCCTTCGGGGGCCATGACGACAGTATGGTCTGTTCCTGTTTGTTCTCCCGGGATAATACCCGGTAACTCCTATGTTGGAACTCAACAAATTGATCCTTTCGGGAATCAGTTTGGGCAATCCGGTCCTCGAGGTGTAATAAATCCTCTCGGTTCCGGACCACCACCGTATGGGGGGCAATATGCTTTTTCATTACCCCCTCCGAGAGGTTACCCATACGGGAGCTCACAACCATACTCAGGTTATACTGGAATAACTACAAGTGGTTGGATACCTATGCTACCCCAGCAACCAAGAGTTGTGTATTCTATGCAACAACAGATGCCTGTGACGAACATCCCGACGACACCAGCAATTGTGACTGTGTCGCAAGTTCAAACAATACCTGTTGCATGTCAACCTCAGTTTTCTCAGGTTGTAATGCAACAACCCTTTGACCCTGCAACCCAACCACAATCGCCGACTGGCAGGGCGACACAAGCACAAACGGGTACCCTTACCCCTCATCTTGGCCCAGTGGTAAGCATCGCACAACAACCAATGGTATCACAACCATGGTTGGTGCAGTATCAACAACCGCAGTTCCAGCAAGTGTACCAAGGTACCGAGCAGCAGATTTTTGCGAACAATGGACAACCGTACCTACAATACGGTCAAAACCAACCACTTTACAGTGGGGTAGTCCACCAACCGTATCAATCATACCAGCATCAAATACATTATGCCGGTATGCAAAGACCAACTGCTCAGGCGATCCCTCCGTATCCTGGGTACGCTTCGCCTAATCTGAGTCAACAGCTGCCATTCGTGGCAACTCTAGAGTTACCCGATTTACATCGGTTGACGAACGATCCGATTGCTTATGCCCCTTGGTGGCCAGCGATTCCTCACAAACTTCCCTCCAACATTCCTAAATTCAATGGAAATCCAGGTGAAGACCCGTCGAATCACGTCATGACCTTTCATCTATGGTGTTCATCGAACACTCTGAACGATGATTCGATAAGACTTCGCCTCTTCCAGAGGACATTGACAGGTCCGGCGGCTAAATGGTATATAGAATTGCCAAGAGCCTCTTTCGACAATTTCAGCTCCTTAGCCACGACTTTCTTAACCCATTTTCAATTACCTATCAGGTATGAAACAGGAACCGAGATACTGACCAACTTCAAACAGACGACAGCTACTCACATATCTGATCATATACATGAGTGGCGTCGCCATCGTAGGATGGTGAAAACATACGTTCCTGATCAGCTATTAGCCGAATGGTTTATAAAGTCATTACTTCCGGCTATAACGGAAGATGTGGCCAAGGGGGGGGTCGTAACAGAGGAGCAAGTCATTGCTCGTGCTCAATATTTAGACTTGGTATATACTCAGTCTGGCACGCTCTACGACAAAATACCTGATGCCCCCAGACCTGAATTTTCAATTCCTCCCCCTCCTAAATCGAATATTGACTCTCATGCCGGAGATGGCGTGATTGGCACTGCAAGCGCGAAGTCGAAAAAGGCTTCACCTCAGAAAGCCCGTAAGACTTCAGATCGAAATGCCCATGAAGAGATTCTTGCTTCGGAAGTAAATGCCATATCAGCAGATAAAGGCAAAGAAACCAATCAACCAGGAAGCAAGAAGAAGCAAAACAAAGGGAAGAAGAAGCAACAGGATGATCCGTCACCTGAAAAAACTTCTTCGAACTCTCCTGAGAAAGGGAAAAAGAAATGGCCCTGTATGATATGTGACGAAGATCACAAGACATCAGAGTGTCCGTACAAAGCTGAGCTCAAGAGATTCTTTAAAAGTCCAAAGAACCCAGCTGTGTTGACAGATCCATTTCCCAATCCAGGTCAAAATATGGTTGATAGTGGAAATGCTTCCCCGTCGCAAGTGCTGATGTTATCGATCTCCAAGCAGCAGAATGATGCTTTGATTTCGACAAGGAACAAAGATTACGGGAATCCGCAACTGTCAAACGAAAAAGGTAAAGATCAACCTAGTAGTTCGACAACAACTTCGACAGAAGTTGTCCCACCCATAATGCCAGAATTAACGATAAAACCACCTAAGGGTGTAGTACACAAGTCGACTTTTAATCCTCGTGCCAGAGCGGTGCAGCATTATAACATAGTAGAAGATTTGGCTCAATCGCCATCCGCTATGTCGACTCTAGAAGTACTACAAAATTGTCCATCCCAAAGGCAGGCATTGTTATCGGCAATAGGGGGGGTTGATCCTAAGGATTCCAATCTTGTGTCCTTTGATCACAAAGGGTATGACCCTCAGTTACCAGCTCAACTAGCTTTCCTTATTCAAGTGAAGGCCCTCAACAAAACTGTTCACAGAACAATTATTGACGAGGGGGCATCTACATGTATTATGTCGATGAGCTGCTGGAAAACGCTAGGGTCACCAACCTTGTCGAGATCTTCGACAACACTAAAGGCTTTCGACGGTAGGACATATACCCCTTACGGTATCCTAAGTAACTTGAAGGTTGAACTAGGTGGAAAAACAGTAGAGATTGATGTTGAAGTCATAGATGGAAATCTGGATTACAACATCCTACTGGGAAGACCATGGATTTATGCCATGGCAGCTGTCGTGTCGACTTATTTTAGGAAGATCGCATTCCCGTTTGAAGGAGGGATTACGGTCGTCGACCAACAGAACTTCCTCCTTAATGGTTCACAAGTTACGGGAAGCATTCCCATGATCCATGAAAGCGACCATTCAATTCAAGATATAGGAGTAGGCCTGTTGAAAGACCCCACGATGATGGGGACTTTCTCGCTACCAAATCATATGTACATAGGAAATGTACCATTGGTGGCTACCTGCAACATGATATCTTCCACGAAGGTCGCAAAAGACAAAGTCATCATGGATCGGGCAATGGTCTTGCACCCGAGCCCAATCGAAATATTGTAGCAATCAATGTTTCAGGCATGGGAGGCGAGCCCAAATCAATGCTCGTCAAGCGTTTGGGTAGATAGGTCAGGAGAATGTGGTACCCCTTTGGATCCTTGGTCACGAGTGCATGCAAGTGACGAAGGAATCCTGCAATCAATGTGGATTGAGGGGGCACCATGGGATGATAACCACCATCGTTCCCTTCCTAAGGAAGATACTCAAGGCGACCTGTATCACCCCTCAGTATTTGAATTCCTAACGAATACTGTAAATACGGTGGACTCCGAGAGAAACCTATCCAATATAGAAGAAACTATAGCCATAAATATCTCGACCAAAACAGACATTGTAGAGAATATTTATGTCGGCAAAGGTTGTTCCCCTTCAGAACAAGAAATATATAAAGCTCTTTTCCGCGAATTTAGAGATGTCTTTGCCTGGTCATATGATGAAATGCCAGGCATTGACTCGAGTATCGTTGAACATGAAATTAAGATGTATCCTGATGTCAAACCAGTAAGACAGCGGCTTCGGCAGGTACACCCCAAGAAGGCCGCTGCCATTAAAGCAGAAGTTGAGAAACTTCTCCATGCTGGTTTCATCTACCCGGTTCCTCTAACCGATTGGGTATCGAATATTGTCCCTGTTATGAAAAAACAAGGAACAATACGAGTGTGCGTCGATTATAGGGATGTAAATCAAGCCTGTCCAAAGGACAACTACCCTACACCCTTCATCGACCAGATAATTGATGAATGCGCCGGATGTGAAATCTTTTCGTTTATGGACGGATTTTCCGGGTATAATCAAATTAATATCCGCCCACAGGACCAGTCAAAGACTGCATTTATTTGTCCGTGGGGCACATTCGCTTATCGAAAATTACCCTTTGGTTTAAAGAACGCAGGAGCGACGTTTCAGAGAGCAATGAATTATGCTTTCCATGACATCAAGAACATCGTTCAACCTTATCTTGACGATCTTCCAGCTCATTCGCAAAAGCGGACTGATCATCCGCAGCATTTAAGAGCGATATTTCTACGTTGCCGACACTACAAGATAAGACTCAATCCGCACAAATGTGTGTTTTGCGTCGGTTCTGGTCGTTTACTTGGCTTTATAGTCTCCAAGGATGGAATTCGTCTCGACCCTTGCAAGGTGCAGGCAATCATTAATTTGCCTCCACCTTCGAACTTGCTTCAGATTCAGAAACTCCAAGGGAAATCAAACTTTCTGAGGAGGTTCATTCCAAATTACGCAGAACTTGCTAAAGGTTATACCCGTCTCCTGAAAAAGGATGTACCTTTCGTCTGGGACCAGGTTGCACAAGCTTCCTTTGATGCTTTGAAAGAAGCGCTAGTCAAAGCATCATTAATGTACGCCCCAGACTATCTAAGGGACTTTAACCTGTATCTGGCTGCAGCAGATACGACCATAGCAATGGTTTTAGTTCAAGAAGCCGATGGAATTGAACACCCTATATATTATTTAAGTAAAAACTTAAATGATACAGAAAGTAGATATTCTCATGTTGAAAAGCTAGCACTTGCTGCTATTCAAGCGATACAAAGATTTCGGCATTATGTCCTCTTCAGGAAGACCACCGTATTGTCAGATTGCAACCCCATGACTTATATACTGTCGCGACAGTTGCTTGGGGGCAAATATTCAAAGTGGATAGCTATCCTTCAAGAGTTTGATCTGGAATTTGTGAAATCCAAATCAAAGAAAGCTTTAGTTTTCGCAGAATTATTATGCGATCACCCGTCATCGTCCAACGATGAAACGTCCAAAGAATCGATCGTGGACGAAAGTTTGTTTCTGATATCAGCAAGTGATGAGTGGTATGGAGATATAATAGTTTATCTCCAAACCCAAAAGTTTCGGCCAGACACCTCTCACTCAGAACAAAAACGCATTCGATACCAAGCAAAAGACTACATGATCGTCGGTGATACGCTTTACCGTCGTGGTGTCGATACGGTCCTGAGAAGGTGTCTAACCCATGAGGAGGCCGAAAAAGCCCTGAATGAATGTCATTCAGGCACCTGTGGGGGGCATCAATCTGGATATGCTACAGCACAAAGAATCTTACGAGCAGGATACTTCTGGCCAACCATTTTCAAAGATTGCATAACCGCAGTTAGAAGTTGCCATGCATGTCAGATTTTTGATAGCAAAACCAGAAGACCCCCCGCTCCTTTACAGCCAATAATAGCAGTGGGGCCTTTCACCAAGTGGGGCATCGATTTCATGCAATGTAACCCCACCTCGACCGGGGGCATGGGTATATTATAGTCGCAGTTGACTATTTTACCAAATGGGCCGAGGCGATGCCTACATTGGATAACACTGGTGAAACAGCAGCCCTATTCTTTTTTAATCATGTAGTCGCCAGATTCGGCGTACCACAGGCCATAGTAACAGATCATGGATCGCATTTTCGCAATCACATGATGGTTGAATTAACTGCCAAACTAGGATTGTCTCACGACAGCTCTACTCCGTACTATCCGCAAGCTAACGGACAAGTTGAAGCGATCAACAAGGTCCTGAAGCGCATGCTGCAAAGGATGGTGGGGGTTCACAAAATAAGATGGCATTTGATCCTGCACTCGGCTTTGTGGGCCTACCGAACATCGGTAAGGAATGCCACTGGGTTCACATCGTTTCAACTGGTGTATGGCCTGGAGGCGATCCTACCAATCCAGTGTGAAATTTCGTCCCTTAAACTCGCAATTGATCTCCTCCCCGGAACCTCGGAAGAAGAAGCTCGTTTCTTGGAATTAATCCAGTTGGATGAAACCCGTTGTGATGCCGCCTTGGCCAACGAAGCCCACAAGAAACGAGTCAAAGCGCAGTTCGACAAAAATGTCAAACCCCGTGTCTTCTCGGAAGGTGATTTGGTCTTGCTTTATGACCAAGAATCCGATAAATTGGGAGCTGGGAAATTCAAGTCCTTATGGATGGGCCCTTATATTGTTAAAAGTGTGTTAGCAAAAGGTGCCTACGAGTTGGTAGATTATGACGGAGTTCCACTGGCACAACCCCGTAACGGGTTGTACCTTAAATGTTACTATGCCTAATAGTAACCTGTATGCTTTTGTTACATTTTTGTTTTCGCTAAAGCGTTTGTTCCGGTTTAAGTAATCCGCTTTTTACACTTATTGCAGATGTCAATTCCATTGGAACCGTGGGTTGGATATGCTGACGGAGCGAGTCGTAGTTCGAGGAACCTATCCTCTGCAGCATGGGCCATTTTTGACCCAAGCGGCGAGTTAGTGAGTTTCAGGGGGGTATGTATTGGTCAATCAACAAATAATATCGCTGAGTATAGCGCGTTGATAGAGCTCCTCTCTGATGCCATCACCCATGGCATACGCCGGCTAGTCGTCAGGCTAGACTCACAGCTCGTGGTACTACAGCTCAATGGTACCTACTCTGTCCGAAATCCAGCTATTTATCGCAAGTTCCTAAGAGTTAAAATCTTGGAAAGACAGTTTGATTTTATCCAATATCAACACATTTCCAGAAACTTAAACACATTAACCGACTCATTAGCAAACTATGTGTTAGATAGACATTTGCAAAATTGATAAAATGAGAAGCATCATCGATGTTTCATACATGGATCACATAAAAACTGGAATAAACCCCGAAAATCAAAAATATATATAACTGTTTACGGTTTACATATAATGTTCTGTAATCAAGACAAAATCGGTCATACGACCCCAAAACTCAAAAATGGCTGGGGGGCACCCTAGCCTAGTGATGCTCATGATAACATGCCACGGCCTGTGCGATCATGCGCAGAAGACGAGACCATCGTCTAGGAACACCAGCAGTATGTCGATGCAATCGTAGAGGCAACTCATCGATCCGTACATCCGGAATCCCAAGGGTAAGACCCTCGACCTGTTCCTGCACAGCTGCAAGAGTCTCGGCCAAGTCAAGGTCACGGAGAATAGCTCTCCCAGGAGCCTCCCCTGCTGGGGCAGCGGCCGGAACTCTCGGACGAACTGCTGGACGGACGGGGCCCACATCTACATGCACACATGAGTTTGATTAGAGTCTTGAAAGAGTAAAGCACAAGGACATTATAAATAAAAGACAGTAAACAATGATAAGGTCAAAATATTTACCAAGATCACCCCACTGCTCGCCGTCCGGTAGCACCAAATCCGGATTGCCTCGGAAATCCATGCCAATATATGGATACTCGGAAAAAGCCATATCCTGCCGCTCGAACCACCTAAAGAAGGCATCAGTAAAAGTAATCTGGGATTGACCTGCGTGTCTGGACATGTGGTCAACCCACATCTGCATGCGTGGCTCAGTAGGAGATGGCAAGTCGAGAACAATATACTGAGGTTGCATCAGGGGTATCTTCTCCAAAGCGAAGGCAGTCAAAACTGAACCGAAGCCAAAGTTCTTCAGTTTCCCGTCCTTTACTTTGGTCAACTGGTTTTTCATCTGAACCAGTACTGCATCACACCAGTTAAAAACTTTCGGCTGAAGACACTCCAGGGCGTGCTGCACATAATACCTGTTGGCAACATGAGGGGATGCGCTGTCGGCCATCCTACAAATCGTGTACAGAATAGACCTGAGAGACCTGTCAGTGATATCACGGATAGAAACCTTGTCGTCTCTGCTCGGCTGGGACCCCTCCCTACAATACTGACGGATATAATCTTTCACGAAATCGCTCCCTCGGGCCGAACCGGACAAGGAAATGGGGGAACCCCGCCTTGACAACCCAGTCAAGAAGTAAATGTCCACTATGGTCAAAGGGATGGACTTGCCCCTAATCTGGAACACTTGGTTAACAGGATCCCAAGCATCAAGCAGGTACTGCAGTAAACGTATCTGTGCCCTCATGCTAGATATGCGGAAGAATTTTAGCAAGCCACAGTTCCGCAACACGCTCATGGTAACAGGATCATGGAGGGCAATCATGTCCTCCTCTTCATGCTCTCGTTCTCGCCACGTAAGAGTCATTCTGCTCCAATAAACTCTGCAAAACAAACAAGAGGAGGAGTAAGATCCCTGACTCGTTAAAGAAAATGGCAAAATTCTCATGAAAAAGAGTGCAACCAAGAAGTTTTCTGCGCCCAACGCAGGTAGAGAAGGGTCTCACCTGCGTTGGGGGACAAACTGCCTTTGAAAAATGAGAACCCCAACGCAGGTTTCGAATGGGGCACCTGCGCTGATGGCAGAGCGCCCTAGTGAAACCCCAGGGGCTCATGGGGGCAGGAAAACAAGCATAAAACTGAGAAATAAGACCATGAAAAGATAGAGCTAGGGTTTAGCTCCTACCTGGTGGAAACGGCGCTGAAAATCGTCCACAGAATCTCCCGAAATCAGCTGGTGAAAAATCGAGAGGAAGAGGCACCTCCAAAGCTCCGACAAACCAAATGCACATGAAATGGTAAAATGAGAGGTAAAAACATCTTTTAATTGCTTTTTACGTAGTTCAAAGTGAAATATTAGTATTTTTACTTCATGTTATCCGTTTCTAACAAGTTTGTTGCAGCAATTGATGAAACAGTACTATCTCTGGAAAAGAAAAACTAGTCATGGTAAAATATGAATTTGACCTTATCAAACATGAGCAATTTTGGCAAAGTTCATGCTCGTTAAAAAATAAACGCAAAACCGAGCAGTTTTAGCAAGAGTTCATGCTCATTAAAAAATAAATGCACATGTGAGCAAGCTTCCCCCAGAGTTCAAGCTCATCAAGAAAAAATGAACCGGTAAATAACCATTTGAGACCGTAAATTCATCAGCCATAAAAGCCTTGGTCGTGTTTGTGCACCGTCACCTCCACTTTTCATTTGGCCGATCATTCACATCCACTTGATTGTTTACCTATTTTGAGGAACAGCTGCGAAGAGTGATTTCACCTAGCCATCCTTGTGACACTGCCGTGATTGGAAAATTCCAACCTGTACCTGGAATCTGCTGCTATCCTTGTTTATCACTCGTTCCTCAAAATACGAGTCTTCTTTGAGCTCTTTTCACTGACTCGTAAAATATGAATAGTTTGCCGAGTTTTGGCCTTCCAGCTCGTTAAAAGGACCGGAAGAGCTATCCCTCCTCTAGATTTTAATCTTTTTGGACCTGAGGGATTATTGCACAAAAAGATCGAGCGCTTGTCTAGTTCGGCTCGATAAAGATATCGAACATTCATCCCTTCTGTATTGTTTTATACTTTTTCGGACTTAAGGGATTAGATGACGAAAAAGGACCCCTGGAGTCCACTTTATGTACCCTTTTCAGACTCTCTAAAGATGAAAAGGACCGAGTTGTCTTTGTCGCTGGGCTCGTTAAAAATGTTAGATAGCGACAAACTTGTCTTTAGACGAGAACGAGTTTCCCTATCGTTAAGCTCGTTAAAACATAGCGATGGGCTTGCCCGAAGGGCAGGTTATAGAACAAGCATATGTTATTGTCGAGGCGGAAAAAGTCGTTTGTGCGGACACAACTGACCTCCCTAGGAGTCTAAACTCTCTAGCGACAAACAAGACAAAATGGAGTGATCTTTCTCTAAATATACCTTTTAAAACATGAAAACTACAAGTGTTTAGGCTTACCTTATTCCAAAACGCTGTTGTTGAAGTCCGTTCTTGACGATCCGGATGAGCTCCTCCTTCAAGTCAATTCCTGCAACCACAAACAATCAAACAATTACCAAGCACTTGCATTTCATATAATAAAACATATATTCAACATGCAGACCAAGGAACACATGAAATAACTCATTAACACAAGCTATTGAGAAAAATAAACCAGTTTGTATTAATAACGAAACAAAGAAACTCTTACAACCTGGCCTTGGTGTTGTGCAAGTTCCTCTCAGGGTCCATCAAGGGTTTTCCTCTACTTTGACAAAGCTCACCCTCTCCCAAGTAGAATCAAGTGAAGACAATCTCTCCTCACAAAGGCTCTAATGGAAGACCTAAATCCTGTAGCATTTACCCAAAGAAAATGTATAGCTCCAACCTCCTCTCCTTCTGGCTCAATGCCTTTATTTATAGTGCTGTAAAGAGGTTATTCAGGTCCACTATCAATGGGATCATCCCCCTCTATGGGTGGGATAGCTCCCTTATTGATGGGATAAGTTCCCCCTTAATAGAGATACATGAACCAACTGGAGGCGCATCCATTTCATCAAACCGACCTCTAGAATGTTCTAGAAGTAACCACAAGTAACTTTTTCAAGATAAAACTCGCGCATTTTGCCTTTTACAGAGGGACGCACCTGTCCCTTAACATACAGAGCGTCCATGGACGCAGATTTTGTGAACATGGTCAGCGTCCCAGCAGGTGAGGCTAGAGAGAACCTGCGACCCCAGAGATAAACATAGTTTTTACAAGACTTTCCCTCTTCTTTGAGTTTGAGATGGATAACAGAGGCATGAGACTTGCCTAAGAGGGTAGCATGACTGTTGATTTGAGCCATACTAACTGTAAGTAGTCAAGGTGACATTTTTTAGTGTAACAGATTGCCCCCTAAAGTGCGAAGCCTGGAATAGAATAGGGTTTTGTAATTCTAGGAAGGGTGAAGCGCTTTATCATTTCAAGGATTGCCTTGTGGATGGCCTGGTTGGAACCTGCAATTTTCAACACAAAATACATGGATAAGATTATATCATCACTGAGGTAGGCATTCCCATACTCAGATTCAAAACTTTAACTAATGGACTAACTATTCTGATACAGGAATGATCTTGCAGTACATCATTTTTATAGACTTTTGTAGACACAGTATGGACGCAGCCATCTGTTTATGATTAGTCTACATAGACAATGAATACAAAACTCCTCGCAGCCTGGATGGTAGAAACTAGATCCAGGGTCTTCACTTCTACTTCCCGAATTGGTACGATTCTAGCCATGTGATTAAATGATTCGATGTCGAACATGATAGAAACCACTTGATTACCAGTCAATGATGTAAACTGTTAACAAGAGTGAGAGAGACCACCAGTAATGTCAATGGTTCTCAAAGTACCAAGCACAACCCGTGAAATGTGAATAGATGTTTTGATGTCGAACACTTCACGGAATCCTCTGATCGAAAGTCAATGATGTAAACTGAAGTCAAAGGCGAGAAACCTGCCATTGATGCATGCAGACTTCAAGGTACTGTCGATTCCTAAGTCATCTTTCTAGATAATGTGTCGATGTCGATAGAAAGCGACCCATTGCAGGGAAGCCCGCAACACGAAATCATTGTTCAAGTTGAAGAAATGTTGCTGTAAGGACTGACTCAGGGATGGTCAAATGGATGACAAGTATTTTGCAGATGAAAGTTTTTGCTTGCAGACCTCTTGAACACATAACGACACGACAGATGGCTTGGTGACGAATAACTCAAAGTTAATCCCCGGAACCCGGTTAAAGACTTTCAAAGTGGTTTGGTCAACTGTGAGGTAAAAGATTTCCCAACCCAGGTGGATGAAAAGTGTCGTGTTCAAGAGTGGTAATAAAGTTTCTTTTGAGATAAAAGGTAACAAATAGGCTCATTCTTCTCTCTTTTCCCCCACCATTTCTGGCAAGTACCTCTTTATTTTTAACAAGCTTGAGGAGGATAACATATGCTTGATTATAAGCTCATCCTTCGGACGAGTCCAACCTAGTTTAAATTCGAACCCTAGGAAGGAGTGGTTCGTTCCTGTTTGTAATTGAACAGGTCCTTTACTGTAAAAGTTTAACGAGCCCAGTATAGGAGAAACTCGGCGTTTTTCAATTTTAGAGAGTCTGAAAAACTTAAGAAGACTCCAAGTTGAACTTTTTCGTAGATTTGTGTCCCTCAAGCCCGAAAAAGTATAAAATAATACCTGGGGGAACCGCTTGATCTTGCGACCAAGGAGTACTTTCATAATTAGTGCCACTGACCTGAAAAGTAAAAAGCGATCAAGGACACGTCGTTTTATTTCCTTATCGAGTTTGAAACGACAAAAACCCGGCAATCTTTTCCTGATTTTGCGGTCCGAAAAGAGCTAAAAGGGGACCGTCTTTTAATTCCGTTTTAACGAGTGTAAAAGAAACGCTCGGCAATCTTTTCATGTTTTAAGAGTCTGAAAAGGGCTTAAAAGAGAACTCCAAGGTTTCACTTTTTCGTAAGTTTTAACGAGTTCGAAAAAGGGATAAAAATGTACTCATGGTTTTCACTTTTTCGTAAGTTTTAACGAGTTCGAAAAAATGATAAAAATGTACTCATATGGCCGACTTTCAATTTTATTTACGAGCAAGAAAAGATGGAAAGAACTCGGCATTTTCATTTGTTTTACGAGAATGAAAGATAGCAAGATAATCTCGGTATTTTCATGAGTTTAACGAGTCTTGAAAATAACTAAAATTGACTCAAGATAGGTTTCATTTTTACAAAAGCTTGAAACAGAGAAAAACTATGCTTCAAAGTAGTTTCATTTTTCCCCCACCATTTCTGGCAAGTACCTCTTTATTTTTAACAAGCTTGAGGAGGATAACATATGCTTGATTATAAGCTCATCCTTCGGACGAGTCCAACCTAGTTTAAATTCGAACCCTAGGAAGGAGTGGTTCGTTCCTATTTGTAATTGAACAGGTCCTTTACTGTAAAAGTTTAACGAGCCCAGTATAGGAGAAACTCGGCGTTTTTCAATTTTAGAGAGTCTGAAAAACTTAAGAAGACTCCAAGTTGAACTTTTTCGTAGATTTGTGTCCCTCAAGCCCGAAAAAGTATAAAATAATACCTGGGGGAACCGCTTGATCTTGCGACCAAGGAGTACTTTCATAATTAGTGCCACTGACCTGAAAAGTAAAAAGCGATCAAGGACACGTCGTTTTATTTCCTTATCGAGTTTGAAACGACAAAAACCCGGCAATCTTTTCCTGATTTTGCGGTCCGAAAAGAGCTAAAAGGGGACCGTCTTTTAATTCCGTTTTAACGAGTGTAAAAGAAACGCTCGGCAATCTTTTCATGTTTTAAGAGTCTGAAAAGGGCTTAAAAGAGAACTCCAAGGTTTCACTTTTTCGTAAGTTTTAACGAGTTCGAAAAAGGGATAAAAATGTACTCATGGTTTTCACTTTTTCGTAAGTTTTAACGAGTTCGAAAAAATGATAAAAATGTACTCATATGGCCGACTTTCAATTTTATTTACGAGCAAGAAAAGATGGAAAGAACTCGGCATTTTCATTTGTTTTACGAGAATGAAAGATAGCAAGATAATCTCGGTATTTTCATGAGTTTAACGAGTCTTGAAAATAACTAAAATTGACTCAAGATAGGTTTCATTTTTACAAAAGCTTGAAATAGAGAAAAACTATGCTTCAAAGTAGTTTCATTTTTACACAAGCTTGAAACAGAGATAAAATTGTGCTTGATGCCCCCTAAGCATAACTGCTAGAGTGCATGCCCCCCTAGCTTCATTTCATTCAACCATTTGGATGAAATGAAGGTTTAGTGACGAGATCATTTAAAAGACTTTGACCTAAAACTGTAAGAAAATTATGCAAAACACCGAAACAACTAACCTAAATATACAACTTAACATTTACGAGATCTAGTCAATCCCTCGACTCAAGTAGAGGAGGATTTGTTTCATTTTTTAAACGAGCTTGACACAGGAAAAGAACTATGCTCGGATTCGGTTTCATGTTTACACAAGCTTGAAACGAAAAACTATGCTTGTTACAAGTTCACATGCCCCCGGCATAATGATGCAAATCAAGGTACATGCCCCCCAAGCTTCATTGCATTCAATGAGGTGGATGGAATGAAGCTTTACTTTCAAAATCTTGGAAAGACTCGTGGGAGTTGTTTCATTTTTTAGTGAGCTTGACACAAGACAAGGAATTATGCTCATAACTACTTTCTACAATCTACCTAACAAAAAACTATACTCTAAAAAACCTTGATTCATTTTTTAACGAGCTTGACACAAGACAAGGAACTGTGCTCTAAAATCCTTGTTTCATTTTTTAACGAGCTTGACACAAGACAAAGAACTATGCTCATGACTACTCTCTACAATCTACCTACTTAACCTACCCTTGTTTCATTTTTTAACGAGCTTGACACAAGACAAGGAACTATGCTCAAAAAGTTCGCATGCCCCCAACATAATGATGCGAAATGAGGTACATGCCCCCCAGGCTTCATTGCATTCAACCGGCTGGATGAAATGAAGGTTTACTTTCAATATTTAACTTGAAAAGGGAGTTGTTTCATTTTTAAAGAGGTTGACACAAGAAAAGAACTATCCTCATACCTGATTCATTTTTTAACGAGGTTGACTCAGTAACAGGAACTATCCTCAAACCTGATTCATTTTTTAATGAGGTTGACTCAGTAACAGGAACTGTCCTCAAACCCTACTTTCTACAATCTACCTACATATCCTAAAATCTAGCTGATTCATTTTTTAATGAGGTTGACTCAGTAAAAGAACTGTCCTCATGCTAGCCTATTTCATTTTTTAACGAGGTTGATACAGGAAAAAACTATCCTCGTACTCACTGATTCATTTTTTAACGAGGTTGACTCAGTAAAAAGAACTTTCCTCGTTCTCCTTGTTTCATTTTTTAACGAGGTTGATACAAGAAAAAACTATCCTCGCAACTCCTTGTTTCATTTTTTAATGAGCTTGACACAAGACAAGTAACTATGCTCATGACTTCCGGTTTCATTTTTTAACGAGGTTGAGACTAGAAGAAACTATCCTCGTGCACACTGATTCATTTTTTAACGAGGTTGACAAAGTAAAAGGAACTTTCCTCACAATCCTACTTTTTACAGTCTACCTACATAACATAAAATCTAGCTGATTCATTTTTTAATGAGGTTGACTCAGTAAAAGAACTATCCTCATTACAGCCTATTTCATTTTTTAACGAGGTTGATACAGGAAAAAACTATCCTCGTACTCACTGATTCATTTTTAAACGAGGTCGACACAGTAAAAGGAACTTTCCTCGTACCATCCAGTTTCATTTTTTAACGAGGTTGAGAGAGGAACAAACTATCCTCGTAACAGCCTATTTCATTTTTTAACGAGGTTGATACAGGAAAAACTCTCCTCGTACACACTGATTCATTTTTTAACGAGGTTGACACAGTAAAAGGAACTTTCCTCGTAACATCCAATTTCATTTTTTAACGAGGTCGAGAGAGGAACAAACTATCCTCGTGACATTGATCATGGCTTCCAACTGGAAGAAAGACATGTCAATGGACACACCTTGATCATGGCTTCCAAGAGATCTTCATCAGAAGGAAGAACAGTTCTTTGGAAGGAACACATGTCAAGGGACTCAAAAGGGATAAGAACATCGTGTTCAACCCAGTTTTCCATGTCAATTACCGGATCTAAATCAACAGTGAGAGGCTCACTTACATTGGTAACTGAAAACATGGGATCGGTTGCCACATAATTAACCCGTGGCAGGGTAGATACCACTTTAGAATCAGGAACAGTTAGGGGTGTCATATTATCGGTAGTTGAAACAAGACTAGGGAACGAAAGCTGGTCTACAGTCACAATACTGCCATTGTGAGGGAAAGACATCACGCGAAAGAGTGTCGATACGACAGCTTTCATTGCATAAACATAGTCTCGCCCAAGGAGTAAATTGAAATCCAAGGGTCCTCGAACTACCATAAGATCAATACAGACAGTTTTACCTTCCAATGTAATGGAAAACTTAGGAAGGATCCCTAAAGGTTCACTAATGGTTCTGTTAAAAGCTTTCAGATTCTGCGTAATAGGCGCAAGCTGAGGGGAACCCAAAGCTTTCCAAACAGTTGAGGATAAAATACTAACAGAAGCACCTTCATCTACCTGAGTACGATGTACGTCCCTACCACCAGCCTTGACAATGATCTGGAAAGGGATGGAGGAAGGAAGACGAGGTTCTGTCAGTCTATTCCAATCAAAGGAAAAGACCTCAGTGCTTGGAGGGGGTTCTGTAGAAACAGGTGAAATGCCCCCCGGCATAGAAGAATCTGATGTAACAAGAAGAACATCAGCGGTATGAAATTTACTCTCGAAAAGGAAAGTGTGATCGACCGAATGTGAAATTGAATCGACCACTTGATCAACTAATGGATCATCAACCTGAGTGACATGAGTTTCACTCTCCAATGGGAGAGTGTGATCAACTGTACTTGAATTTAGATCAATCACTCCGTCAGTTGACGGTAGGTTGGGAGAAAGTTTACGGTAACCAGTTGGAAATTCTTGCTGTGGAACAGTAAGGTTTTCCAACAATGTTGAGGCTTCATCCATGTGAGGGCAAATGTGAGTTTGATGACTCCCTTTGCATAACTTACAAGGAAACCTAACTTTACCCTTTTTCCCAGGAACCTGACTATCACTGGTTGATGGATCAATGGAAAGTTGATGAGATTTTTCTGACCATACTTCCAAGACCTTTGGAATACCAGGACAATTGACAAGGAAGTGGTCACCCTTACAAAGCCTGCAAGGGTATTTGGGTTTACGATGCATGTCGGAATTTTCCTCAACACAACTAACACTTACAGCCATGGTTGGCCGGTTGACTTCTTTCTTATCTTGCTTCTTCTTCTTCTTCTTCTTCTTCCCTCTCTTCTTCTTCTTAGCCTCCTGGTTACTAACATCAAGGCTTTTACCAGGCAAAGAGGAAGAAATGGAGGAAGAAAAATTAGGCGAAGAAGGTAAAGGGTCAACAGAAGGTTGGTGATGTTGAGATGGTGAACTCTGTTGAGGTGAAGCATCCGGTTGAGATGGAACAATTGGAGTATTTTGGGCCAACGAAGTTGAAAATAACCATATCGGTAAACCTATTGTAAATCCAGGTAATGACAAAGTAGCCATGTAAGGAGGACCAACATTTCCAAAGTAAGGAAAAGTACTAGGATTCTCATTAGGAGGGGTTCCTAGGTTGATAAATTCCGGAACATTTGCCATTATATTCAACTTCAGTGAATTTTATTAACAATTTAAAACTAAAATTAACAATTCACAATTCACACTTAACAACTAAAATTCACAATTCACACCTATGGTCTCTAAAAATAAAAACAAACAAATTAACACGCGCTATCAAATCTAGGAGTCAAACCACACACAAACAGTAAGCTCTCCGGCCCGAAAACACTAGTTGGTGATGAAGCCCAACCTCGCAGAATTCAGTACAGAAATGGCGGGTGGAACAGTTACCCCGGCAACCTGCTTAATGAATAGACCGGCACAAGTTCCTCCACTTTAACCGTCTCGAAGTGAAGTGAACCCCCCGGAAAATCCAAGTGAGTATAACCGACGTCTGCTCCAGGTACAGTGGGACCTTCCCTCCACCGTCACCTCGGTAGAACCCTAAAGATTATGGTCACTAAGGTCACCAACAGTAACAAATACACCTGGGGGAACAGTCTAAACTCCGACAGCACGCAAGGGCAGAGTAGCAAGCTCAATCCCCTTACCGGCTCCTTGACAACAATCCAAGGTTTACCGATAAGTGACCCCTGGCTCCTCGACAATGGTTAATCCGAGGTTTACCGTTTGTAATACGTACTGTCTGGCGTCGTTCCCAACGAGGGGGGAATGATCCCCTCACTGGTTCGGACACGAGCTCGTGCTTCTCCTTTAAGAGGAGCTTTCCCAGAGTGCAATTGAAACAATTGGATTTATTCTACTCAAGATAAACTATCTGTTTGGTTTTGTAGTCTTGGAGAGTTAAGTACTCACCTACTCCAAGACCCTAGCCTAAGCTATGTTGGTGTTTCAGAGCCCTAGAAATGTAAAAATTACTAGATGAATTTTAATTAAGCGCTGTGTTATTAAGGCTGTTATTACTCAAATGGGTAAATGGAGATGAAACCAATGGTGTTATGACCCGACTCAACTGAATGCAATCGAATATGATAATGTAATCTTTTCAATTCGATGAATCCTAATTAAACTAAGGAGAGAGTTTCCATTCACTTCCAACAATGCAAAAATTGATCACAAAGAGAAAATATAACAAATTCCCTAATGCACTAATTTCATCAAGAAAAACTAATGCAAATCAATTCCAAACCATTTTTATTTTATTTCTGTGTAAATTCAAATCAAAGAAAGCTGATCTAAATCTACAATTGATTTTTTCAGAATGTAAACTATGCAATTGTAATCTATGCACAATTCACTTGAAAAGTATGCAAATGTAATCTATGCACATTTTTCATTAATATTCTGAAAATGAGAATTCTAATTATGCAAATGTGATCTATGCAAGAGAATTCTCAAACACAAGATGATTCTAATGTAATCTAAGAACCAATCAAGTGCAAGTCGAGAAAATTGGGTGAGAGTTCCAAAGATCAAAACATAAAAACACTCAAAGGCGATTAACACTCATACACAATTTAGCAAAAACAGAAGCAAAAAGATGCAAAATTGTGAAAAGACTGAGACAAACCTCCAAGTAATGATCAAAGGAAATCAAATCAAGAATTTCTCAAGAAAGAGACTCAAAACACCCAATTGATGAAAGCTAAGAGCAGGAACAAGCTTAGGTGAAGATTCTGGGCAAGGGACTAATGAATCTGGGTAGAAAAAACTAAGAAAAAACAAAATCTAAGAGCAACAAAGGCAAAAAATGGAATTTTCTCAAATTTTGGCAGGGGACGCAGGCAACCCGTTAGCACAGGTGCGGGCCCGCTCTGTGCACACAGCAAAAGTGCGTCCAGGGACGCACTGTGCAGCACTCAGAGGGTGCGTCCGTCTGAAAAACTCAAGAAAAACCAAAATAAAACTAATCCTAAGCTAACCCACCCAGAGACAGAATCACAGAGCCAAAACCAGAAAAATAAACCAATTTTCTCAAAGCAAAGTTCACATAAAGGAAAAGACTTTTCTCATCAATGGAATCTATCCCCAGTGGAGTCGCCAATTTGTCGAGGCGGAAAAAGTCGTTTGTGCGGACACAACTGACCTCCCTAGGAGTCTAAACTCTCTAGCGACAAACAAGACAAAATGGAGTGATCTTTCTCTAAATATACCTTTTAAAACATGAAAACTACAAGTGTTTAGGCTTACCTTATTCCAAAACGCTATTGTTGAAGTCCGTTCTTGACGATCCGGATGAGCTCCTCCTTCAAGTCAATTCCTGCAACCACAAACAATCAAACAATTACCAAGCACTTGCATTTCATATAATAAAACATATATTCAACATGCAGACCAAGGAACACATGAAATAACTCATTAACACAAGCTATTGAGAAAAATAAACCAGTTTGTATTAATAACGAAACAAAGAAACTCTTACAACCTGGCCTTGGTGTTGTGCAAGTTCCTCTCAGGGTCCATCAAGGGTTTTCCTCTACTTTGACAAAGCTCACCCTCTCCCAAGTAGAATCAAGTGAAGACAATCTCTCCTCACAAAGGCTCTAATGGAAGACCTAAATCCTGCAGCATTTACCCAAAGAAAATGTATAGCTCCAACCTCCTCTCCTTCTGGCTCAATGCCTTTATTTATAGTGCTGTAAAGAGGTTATTCAGGTCCACTATCAATGGGATCATCCCCCTCTATGGGTGGGATAGCTCCCTTATTGATGGGATAAGTTCCCCCTTAATAGAGATACATGAACCAACTGGAGGCGCATCCATTTCATCAAACCGACCTCTAGAATGTTCTAGAAGTAACCACAAGTAACTTTTTCAAGATAAAACTCGCGCATTTTGCCTTTTACAGAGGGACGCACCTGTCCCTTAACATACAGAGCGTCCATGGACGCAGATTTTGTGAACATGGTCAGCGTCCCCGCAGGTGAGGCTAGAGAGAACCTGCGACCCCAGAGATAAACATAGTTTTTACAAGACTTTCTCTCTTCTTTGAGTTTGAGATGGATAACAGAGGCATGAGACTTGCCTAAGAGGGTAGCATGACTGTTGATTTGAGCCATACTAACTGTAAGTAGTCAAGGTGACATTTTTTAGTGTAACAGTTATCCTCCTCAAGCTTGACAAAAATAAAGAGGTACTGGTCAGAAATGACTGGGGAAAAATTGGGAAGAACCTCAAAGCTTAATGGTAGCAAGTCGCTCTTGAACATGACACTTTTGCCTCCGTAAATATCGGGTTGGGTTATTATCATTCACCGGTCCCTTCACCATGGTCTCGCCATACCATCCATACATGGGGTAATGCTACCGATCCATCACATCAGTGTCGTTATATGTTCAAGAGATGTCATTCAGAAAGTGTCAACCGGGTCCCATCCACTACCATACATCATCTTTCGTCCTTCCATGACCGCCACCCTGAATCATATTTCACAGATCGTTTTCACCATCATCACTAGCTCCGTTCCGTGTCACTGATGTGGGATTCATTAAGGCCCTCCTTTGACGGATCACTTCTTGTCGACATCAGCTCATTATCCAAGAGGTTGATCTAGGAACACCCCCTCAGTACTTTGAAGCTTGCATGCCTCAATGGCAAGTTTCTCACTTCCGGCGATAGGTATACATTAATGACCTTCGACCAGGAGACTTTGCGTGGTGTTCGACGTCAGATCCTATATTCACGCCACGTGAATTGTGCTGCAGTACCTTGAGGGTCATCATCATTATCGGTGATTCCTCTCGCACTTGTTAACAGTTTACATTATTGACTGGTAATCAAGCGATGTCTTTCCATGTTCGACTTCAAGAAATTCTCACATGGATCGACTTGTACTAGAGTGAAGATTGGACAAGTTTGAAGACCCCGGATCTAGTTTCATCCATCCGGGCTGCGATATATATTCAGGAGATAAAAACATAGACATGTGCAGCAGATGATCATCCTACTAAAAGGATGATAATTAAAAGCAGAGAATTATCAGTCTATTATCAGACGATCGTCTGTTTATGTACAGCAAATGTATTTATAAAGCTGAGCATGGGAAATGCCCGCATCAGCTAGATCATGAAAAGAAAGTATGAAAAGATAATGTATTGTATTGTATTTTGTTACAGGTCACCTCCCGACGATTGAATGAACTTCGGATCCTCCTAATAAAGCATTTCACCCGATAAACGACCTCATACTTTAGGGGGCAACTGTTATAGACATTTTTGTGCCTTACAGCATGGAGCATGAAATGTCAATAATCTGAGGGATCCAAAGTCCCTAAACATGTTGTTCCTACCCCTAGAGGAACAAGGTCAGCAAACCACAGCACTTCAGATCAGTTTTCCACTGAAAAACACTCAAAAACAGGTCAATTTTGGGTCAAAGCAGCTGCTCCACTAAGCATCTGCGCTGAATGTCAAAAGCTCTATGGTGTACCTGCGCTGCATAGCAAGTGCAACAAAGGCTACCTGCACTGGGCGTACTTTGACATGTGGAGGAATCTTTTCTCAATGTGCCAGTGCCCAGGAAGCTTCCAAAATGACACTTGGATCAGAAGATTCGCCTAATGATGAGTAAAGAGGTTCTAAAACTCCAAGTGGAAGGTAGAAACTCCGAGTGGACTCAAGGACTGAAGAACAACTGGAGTTGAAGAGGACAACAAGTCACACATCAAGCTGACTTATCTTCACTCCAAAACTCTATATAAGGATCTCATCCCATGGGATCTAGAAGGCCGGAATTTTGTGCAAAGAATTGCTGTTGGTTTACAGTTGTGAGTATTGGGTGATTGCTTGAGGGAGGTGAAGAGCAGATTTCTTTCCGTCGGGAAGGTGATGCTGGATTGGACCTCTCACGGTTGTATCACCGCCTGAACCTTACTTCCTTATATTAATAAAGCATTTGAGGTTCTTCTATTCGCATGTGTTTCAATGGTGTATTGTCTTACTTGCGTATTTTATTTATGCTAATCCTTGAATCAATTATGAATGCATGCTTCTTGTAGTTTCCTTTTCTTGTCTTGTTCGCAGGATCTCGTGTAGCTGGGCCCGTGAGAAGACTTGGAGCTGGGAGCGAGCGGCAAAGAGAGGAGATTGGATTGACCATTTGCGCAAGACATCGGTAAGTGGATCTCTGCCTTTCATCTCTTGCATGTCATAAAGAAGTAACTTTAGATAGCTTTGCTTCAGCTGTTGCTAAGGAACTATCACCCTTAGAGTGGGATAGGGTCATTCCGTGTTGGATACTTTTCCCCACAACAATTAGGTTGAATCCACACAAGTGTGTTTTCTGTATGGAAACGGGTCGATTGCTGGGGTTTGTTGTTTCGAAAGCTGGCATTCGCGTCGATCCCTCGAAGGTCGAAGCTATTGTCAAATTGCCTCCTCCTTCGAGTCTTTGCCAACTCCAAAGTTTGCAAGGGAAAGCAAACTTTTTACGACGATTCATTCCTAACTACGCCGAGGTTACAAAGGGTTTTACCCGGTTGTTGAAATAGAATACTCCATTCTATTGGGATGAGATAGCTCAGAAATCTTTTGATGCACTAAAACACACGTTGACCCATGCACCGTTGTTGCATCCTCCCAACTACAACCAGGACTACTTCTTGTATCTCGCCGCCTCTCATTCCACCATTGGAATGGTCTTAGTTCAGGAAGATGAATTCGATATTGAACATGTGATATATTACCTTAGTCGAACTTTAAATCCAACTGAGCTAAAATTCTCACATGTGGAGAAATTGGCATTGGCAGCTATTCACGTTGTCCAACGTTTTCGTCACTACATTTTACTACGTAAAACTATAGTAATTTCTGATTGGAACCCTATGATCATTTTGACCAAGCAATTGCTAGGGGGCAAGTACTCTAAATGGATTGTCATCGTACAGGAGTTCGACTTGGAATTTGAAAAATCTAAGTCTAAGAAATCTTTAGTTTTTGCGGAGTTAATGTGTGACTTCCCATGTGTTGACACGGAAACTGTGGCGGAGGAGCCCATTGCGGACGAATCCTTGTTTCTCATCAGCACTTTAGATCCGTGGTATGGGGATATCATCGTTTATCTCTAGACCCAATCCTCTCAGCAAGAAACTTCAAGGTCAGAACGTCAGAAAATATGATTCCAGTCGCAACAATTTAGGATTATTGGAGATACTCTTTATCGCTGTGGGGTGGACTCTGTTTTTCGACGTTGTTTAACTCACGAGGGAGCTGAAAGGGTTCTAAATGACTGTCACTCTGGAGCGTGTGGCGGTCATATGTCTGGGTATGCCACAACCTAAAACATATTGCGCGCTGGCTACTTCTGGCCGTCTTTGTTTAAAGATTGTATTAACACGGTCCGAAAATGCCACAACTGCCAAATTTTTGATCGAAATATGCGCGCTCCACCTAATCCTCTCCACCCTATAATTGTCGTTGGTCCTTTTTCCAAATGGAGTATCGATTTTATTACCTGTAACCCTCACTCGGCCGGGGGCATGTGTATATCATCCTTGCGGTAGATTATTTTACCAAGTGGGCCGAGGCGATGCCTACATTTGAGGCAGACGGAAAAACAGCTGCAATTTTCGTGTTCAATCATATAATTGCTAGGTTTGGTGTTCCACAAGCGATTATCACTGATCATGGGTGTCATTTTCGAAATGTTATGATGACCGAACTTACAGGCCAGTTTGGCTTGCGTCACGATAGTTCAACTCCTTATTATCCACAAGCTAATGGTCTGGTTGAATCCATCAACAAAGTTTTAGTCATCATGATCCGACGAATCATTGGGATTCATCGATCGAATTGGCATAACATGCTATTTTCAGCGCTTTGGGCGTATCGAACCTCAGTAAAAACATCAACAGGGTTCACTCCTTTCCAACTAGTTTATGGTCTGGAAGCTATGTTACCCATTGAATGCGAAATCCCGTCATTGCAAATCGCCATCGAGTTACTTCCAGCCACTTCCAAAGAGGAAAAATGTTTATTATACTTGGTTCAATTAGATTAGAATCGACATGATGCTGCATTGGCGATCGAAACTCACGTAAAACGTATGAAAGCTCAGTATGATCGAAATGTGACCCCTTGAAATTTTTCGGAAGGAGATCTAGTCTTAGTGTACGATCAAGCTGATGATAAATTAGGCGCTGGAAAATTCGTTCCTATGTGGCATGGTCCCTGTGTTGTCAAGCGAAAGCTAGCAAAAGGGGCCTATGAATTGGTAGACTTTGACGGGGACTCTTTAGGTAAACCCAGAAATGGTCTTTACCTGAAGAGGTATTATGCTTAAAGAATGGGTATGGAGATTTTTAGTTAGGATAGTTTTCTTTCTAGCTGGTGTGTTTTAGTTTAAAAAGTGTGCTTAGCTTAGAGAGTGTTTTTCGTCATTATTCCTGCTTATCTTGGTTTTACTCTTGATATTGCAGATGTCGATGCCTCTCCAAACATACATTGGTTTCGCTGATGGTGCTTGTCGTAATACACGGAACATTTCTTCCGCAGCTTGGGTTATCTATTCGCCCTCTGACGAGTTGGTATCTATGCATGGGGTAAGCCTCGGTCAAACAACGAACAACATTGCCGAGTATAGTGCAGTGATTGAGTTATTATCTGAATCTATTTCATTTGGGATTCGGAGTTTGATAGTGAGGTTAGATTTTGAACTCGTTGTATTACAGCTTAATAGAGTGTATGCCATTAGAAATCCAGTGTTATTGAGATTATTTTTGAGAGTGCGTCTCTTGGAACGTGAATTTGATTATATTGAATATCAGCATATTCCAAGATCTTTAAATACATTAGCGGATGCAATTGCTTCTCGAACGTTAAGTAGACATTTGCAATAATCATACATGTAAATTTAAAAGCATTCCATAACGTTATTTACAAGATAAGCCGGTAATAGTGATATATATATATATATAGGAGTGTGTCAAAAATACATCGTCCTCGATCATAGGTTGAAAAACACCTTATGATCGGCAAAAATGATAAGTACAAAAAGCAAAAATGTCATATGTGCCTACAATAGGCGATCATCCTATCACTGGTGATGATCTCGATAAGAAACCACTGCACAGGCCACTTTACAAAGGAACCTCCTAAAAGGTCATGGGACCCCAATCACATAGCGCTGAAGTCGACGAGGAATGTCATCTATGCTGGTCTCCGGAATGTCTCCTATCAAGCGCTCTAGATGACTCTCCAACTCGGCCAAGGTATTCGCTAATTCGTCCTGTGGGGCTGGCACGGCTGCAGCTGGTTGTTTCCTCTCGTAAGGCCGGAGAGCAGTTGGTCGCTGTGGACCCACATCTGCATTTGAAACTTTTACTATCAATTTTGGGACGATATAAAAAATAAAATAAAAAATTAAAATAGGAAAATGTTGAAAATGATTTTACCTGAGTCATCCCATTGCTCTCCTGGTGGAAGAGCCATGTCTAGGTCACCAGGAAATCTACCCCAGCGTAAGGGAAGTCCTGAATAGAAAAAACCTGGTTTTCCAACCATTAGAAATACTCAGGTTTGAATCAAACAACCTCTGTCCCCTCGTCCGGATGACGGGCCATAACTGCAACCCATCGCATCAGTTTGGGCTCTCGAGGAAGCCCAGCTCCAACAGTAAGGTGCTGCAGGACCAACATTGGGACCCTCTCCAGACCAAAGCTCACAACCAAAGCCCCATAACCAAAGGTCTTCAGTTGTCCATTCTTGGCTCTGATCAATTGGTCTTTTACATTGGCCAACACAGCATCGCACCAGTTGAAGATGGTGCCTCGAAAGCAGTCAACTGCCATCCGCATCTGGGATCCGGTGGAAATATGCAATGCGGCACTCTTGCAAAGTCTGGTGACAGTAAACGCGATCACCATGAGCTCAGGAGGGGATATGGTTTTAATGTCTATCCCTTTGTCTCTAGCCTGGCTGTTGCAGAACTCTAGTCGGAGGCTATCGACAGACTGACCACCTGGCCTAGTCCCGAATAGAGTCAAGTCTTCGCCTCTCTTAGGCAAACCAGTCAAAAATTATATATCTGCCGACTCGATTTCGAGCTGGTGGCCACCAATGAAGAAGCACTGGTCCTGTATGCTCCACTTGTCTACCAGCCACTGTAAGAAATCCACCTGGGCCCTCATGCCAGGTATGGCCCAGAATTTGTACAAGCCGCATGCCTTCAATGCATCAATCGAAGGTTGGTGATTCAATGCGGCAAGATCCACGTCCTCATGCTCCCGTTCACGCCAATCTAGCATGATGTACACTCTACATCCAATAAAAAAGCAAATTAGAATGCAAGAAATTAAATTGTTTGGGTCTAATTTGAGAATTTTTGGGTTAAAAACCTTTGTTGTGGGGACCGCACCCTCTGTGTTAGAGACAGTGCGTGGGTCCGCACCTTGCCTTCATGGAAGGTGTGGACCCCTGACTTTTTCCCCATTGAGAAAAAGTCGGGGTCCACAGGCTGCCAATGGTATGCCTGCGAGCCCCCGCGCGCGGGTTTTTAGCCTAAAAACCGTCCAAAAAATGAAATAAAAACCTAAAACAAAAATTGAAACGGTTGAAATTAAAGATTAGGATGATGTGGATTACCTGGAGAAGACGGCGTTCGATTCCGACGGTTGGATTTTCCGCAATCTTCACGAGAAGTTTCTGAACAAAAGCACTATTTCCTCACCCAAATCTAAAACGGTAAAAATGAATTGACGAAAGCCCTTTTTATAAGTTTTTTGAATAAATGAATTGCAAATTTGTTTATGTTTCACTTTAGAAAGGTAATTTTTGCAGCATTTTTATCCATTTTAAACAGGTATGAGTAATGTTTTCATTTTTGTTCAGGATAACAAATTATTCAGGCGAAATCTATCATTTTCGACAAAAAAACATTTAGAGTCACCTTTAAGCTCTTTTCTAACTCCTAAAACATGAAAAGGTCGCCGATTTTTTCTTTTTAAACTCGTTAAAACGGAACTAAAAAGACGGTCCACTTAAAGCTCTTTTTTGACCGTAAAAACATGAAAAGATTGCCGGATTTTTGTCGTTTCAAATTCGATATTGGTTATAAAACGACATGTCATTGATCGCTTTTTTACTTTTTCGGATCAAGGGCACTAATTACGAAAAGTACTCCTTGGTCGTAAAGATCAAGCGGTTCTCTCAAGTATTATTTTATACTTTTTCGGGCTTGTGAGACACAAATTTACGAAAAAGGTCAACCCTGGAGTCTTCTTAAGTTTTTCAAGACTCTTTAAAATTGAAAAACGCCGAGTTTCTCCTATACTGGACTCGTTAAAATTTCACAGTAAAGGCCCTGTTCAATTACAAACAGGAACGAACCACTCCTTAGGGTTCGAATTTAAACTAAGTTGGACTCATCTGAAGGATGAGCTTATAATCAAGAAAATGTTATCCTCCTCAAGCTTGTCAAAAATAAAGAGGTACTTGCCAGAAATGGTGGGGGAAAAGAGAGAAAAATGAGCCTGTTTGTCATACTTTGTAACCACTCTTGAACACGACACTTTTATTCACCTGGGTTGGGAAATCCTTTGCCTAACAGTTGATCAAACCACATTGAAATTCTTCAGCCGGTTTCTGGGTATTAACTTTGGGTCAATTGTCACCAAGCCATCTGTTGTGTCGTTATGTGTTCAAGAGGTCACTTCCAATAAGCCATTCATCTGCAAAATATCTGTCATCCATCTTGACCATCCATGAGTCAGTCCTTGCAACTAAATTTCTTCAACTTGATCTATGATTTCATGTTGTGGGCTTGCCTGCAACGGATCGCTTTCTATCGACTTCAACTCATTATCTAGAAAGATGATCTAGAAATCGTCAGTACCTTGGGATCTGCATGCCTCAATGGCAGGTTTCTCGCCTTTGACAACAGGTTGCATCGTTGACCTTCGATCAAAGGATTCCGTGACATGTTCAACATCAACACGTTTATTCACATCTCATGGATTGTACTGGATACTTTGAGAGCCATCGACATCACTGGTGGTTTCTCTCACACTTGTTAACAGTTTACATCATTGACTGGCAATCAAGTGGTTTCTACCATGTTCGACTTCAACACATTCATTCGCATGGATAGAATTGTACTGTTTCGAGAAGTAGAAATGAAGACCCTGGATCTAGTTTCTACCATCCAGGTTGCGAGGAATTTTGTATTCATTATATTGTGAACTATTCATAAATAGATGGCTGCGTCCATACTGTGTCCACATGAGTCTATACTTGTAATGTATTACAAGATCATTCCTATATCAGAGCAGTAGTTAGTTTTCTAAGTCAGTTTTGATCTGAGTATGGGGATGCCTACCTCAGCGATGATATGATCTCATATATATATCTTGCATTGAATGTTTTTACAGGTTCCGACAGGGCTCTCCACAAGATGATCCTCGAAATGATAAAGTACTTCACTCTTCCTAAATGATAAATGAAATCCTCATCCACTACAGACTTCGCACTTTAGGGGGCAATCTGTTACACAAAAATATTGTCACCATGATTATTTGCAGTCAGTGTGGGTCTATCATCACTTGTATTGTCCTCCTAAGCAAGTCTCAGACCTCAGCTCTTCAAGTCAAGCTTTGAAAATGAGAGAAAGACATTAAAAATCAACAAAGCTCTGGTTCCGCACTTTCTCTCACTGTTGCCTGCGGTCCCGCACCCCCTGTTTACAAAAACTGTGGACCTGCCCGCTCTGTCCCTAAAGGAGTGGGTGCGGACCCCTGTGAAAGTCAAAAAGGCGCAAGTTTATTCTAAAAAACTCACTTTGGGTTAATTCTAGATGATTCTAGAAGGAATTTTGACGTGGATTGGTCACGCTTAGGTGGTTCATGCATCCCAAAAGAGAAGGAGCTAATTCCTTGATGAGAGGAGTTATCTCTTTGAAGGAGGGCTTTATCCCTTTGAAGGAGGACCTAGTAACTTCCCTCCATTGCACTATAAATTAAGGCATTGGGCTGGTTGCTAAGGAGGTTAGAAGCTGAACATTTTTTAGGGTAAATGCTGGTGGAATTGAGACTTCCTAGTTAAGCTTGAGAGGAGAGATCACATACCTTTTTGGCTTCATTGGGAAGAGAGTGAAACTTGTCAAAGTAGAGGAGACTTCTTGTTGGACCCTGGGAGGAGCTTGTACAGCATCAAGGCACAGGTTGTAAAGTTCTTCTTTGATTTGAATTAATACAATCAGATTCATTTTTCTCAACAAATTGTCTTATGTCATTTGTTTCATGAATTCCTTGATCTTCATGTTAAATATGCTTTATGATATTGGCTTTTCAAGTGCTATTTAATTTGTTTGCTTGTTTGTGTTTGCAGATTCGCAACAAGGGAGCTCATTTGGATCGAAGGAGCAAGGCTTCAACAAACTTGCATTGGACCCAAGGTAGGCCTAAAACACTTGTTTGCCTTTGTTTAATAAATGCATATTTAGATAAAGATAGTTTTTGATTGGCTTGCTTGTCACTAGATATTGTTAGATTCTAGGAAGGTCTATCTTGTCCGCAAGATCGACTCATTCCATGTGACACTGCCCATAAGAGGTTTGCATGTAAGACGGTTGGCCTTGATAAGGTGGTCCTTGAAGATGTGCAGGCGATACTTGGCCACTGCCATAACCAGTGGTGGTCCAAGCAACGGATAATGGGACCGTGACCTCAACCGCAGGCTGAGGTGGCAAAGGTCCATGGAGATAGAGATGAGCCCCTCTAGAATCATAATAATGAAACGGATTTTGAGGATCCAGATTCTGAAGAGCATGCAGATATTGATCGTATGCCCCCCCTGCTGGAATGGAACCAGAAGAAGGTGGGGCACCTAGTGTAGGATCAACAACTCTGGGTACAGATGCCGATGGGCCACTATTTGCTGACTGATGAGCCCCAAATTTTGGTAACAATTTGGGCTCATTTGGCCTACTTACCTTGCTCAACCCTTCATTTTTTATCACTTATGCATCATTTCTTAGTATATTCGTGTTATTTGTAGGAAGAAGGGCAGTCATTATGCCTATGTGGCTAATACATGATGATTTCAGGTTTTTTTGACATTAAATGGAGCAAAGACCACGCAAATGAAGACAAGGAGACAGCCAAGGTGGCATTGCGGGTTTATAGGGAGGTTGTCCACAGCCTTGAATGACCTTCCTCGTGATCTCCACCCCAACTCCAAGCTCCAACAGCTATCACCACCGAGCTAGAAGGCAGCCAACGGATTCTACAGGAACAACAGTTTACTTTTAGTTGGACAGCCAAGCTCCACTAATTGAGGAGGCCAGCTTGGCCCTCATCATGTATAAATATTAAGGTTGTAGCCCTCAATGAGACTCTTGAACTTTTGTTGTAGATTTTGGATTACGAGCTGTAGCTCTGTTTTTGCTCTTTGTAAGCCAATTTTGGCATGTTGTTAGACTCATGATTATGATCTTTTAATAAAAGGCAGGCAGATTTGGATTTGATTCTGAGTTCTTAGGGGAGCTATAGATCTCAAGTTAGGGCCCAACCTGAGAGCAATAGACCTCCTTCTTTTTGTATTGTTACTTGTCTTTCTTTTATCATTGCATTTCTTTCCTTTACATGCACTTGAAAAATACAGTTTGCTGAGTTGACTGTTTCGGTTTGGTTATGTAGGTTAGTTTCATGAATGCAGTTGTTTCAGTAGTTCAGAATTAGCGTAGGGAGATTGAAGTTACATTGAGTTCAAAAAGGTTGAATGCATGCTCACTTTCACCTCTGTTTGGGGACCGGAAGTGTAGACCGTGCCAACTGCCAAAAAAACACTGTTTTAACATATGCATGCAAGTATTGATGTAATGTTTTCGATTGAAGAATTGTCCATGCGATTATATCATGAGTAATGACTCTTTGGTTCAGCATCATGCACGAATTCCCTTCAACTTACATTGTTGTTCTTTGATTCCTAATGAAACAGTTAGAATAGGTTGGTGAACTTTCGTTTACATGCAAGATAAGGGTGATTTGTTTCATTTACACTGCGCAGCACCACTTCATCATGTTCTTATCCTTCTGAACCATGCCTAAGCCACCTACTCATCCCCTGTTCAGCTCATTTGCCTCCCAACCCTTCTACTGTCCACGTTGCTCAATCTTTTTGACCTTCCACTACTCTACCCTTCTATCGACCAACCAGCTCTATCCACTCTCTCTCCATCTCGTCTCTCTGTCCATAGGCCATCTCAAGCTCCTCTTTCACCTTACCCATCCATCCATACAGCTCCTTCACTCCTCCATCACCCAAAACTCCGACTGCAGAACATCCTGTAGAAGTTAGCAGACTTCCTGTAGAAATCCTGAGTTTCCTGTAGGATCCCCTGCAGACATCGTGTAGAAGCCTGCAAACACGGTTGCCAAGCACCTGAACATTATGGACTTCTGTGGAATGATGTGAGGGATCCCCTGGAACCTCTCAGAGTCCTCCTGATCGTTCCCAAGCCTTCCTTCCCTTTGAACTACCCCTGCACAGTCAAGACCCAGTAAGAAGCACAATCACAATAACTCCACCCACTTGAGCAAAAATACCAAAAACGTGTTCTCTTCAATGAAAGTAGTTTAAATTCATGCATCTCATCTCACTAGAAGTAATGGCATCATTTCTAGAAGTTGCATTCCCACCATTGCATCATAGAGATTAAGCTAGTCAGATTAGGGTTTACTAGGGTTTCCATGTTTGGTTGGCTTTCAGTTCATTCTTGCAAAGTAGGTTAATTTCCTTCGAGATAGCCTTCATTCATCATTTAGAAAGCTTCTTCTGAGAACATATAGAAGTTGGCCTGAGCCCTAGCGGACTTGTGCCAGCTGACCAAGTGACAGCTGCGACAAGAGCTAGTAATTGTGCATACAGCACCGTCGCTTCCAAATTTGTTACGAACTACCGGGTTGATAAAATTAGAGAAGGAAGCCCCAGGAGTTGTAGCATTATTGCTACAATACTGGAGCCCACCATCTTTTTGGCGCCGTTGCTGGGGAAGCGTCAGAGTATTAGTAATTGTTGCTTTTCTTCTATTTTCTTACTCTTGCCTTCTGCCAAGTAGTTTATTTCATTTCCATTCTGCAAAAGTAGCATAGACATTTCCTGCTTTCATAGATTAGCATTTCAATTCCGCAATTTCAATTTTGCAAGCATAGATTAGCCTTTCAATTCTGCAAGCGTAGACTAGCATTTCCATTCCTGCAATTCCATTTGAGCAAAGTAGATTAGTCCTTTCCTGCTTTCATTTCAATTCTACATTTTTATTCCAACAAGATAGTTAGTTGTAGATCAATCTGTTTCAGTTTTGCAGGTACCAAAGAAAAAAAACCAAAGCAATCAAAAAGTCTTTCCATTTCATGCCTCGTAGGAACCGAGATAAAACAGGCAAATTCCTACCCAACACCCCCACCACATCACTGAGTCACCCTTCTCTCTTCTTCGGTGACAGTGATCCAGAAGAACCTATAGGTGAACCTCTTGAGATATACGAAGATCCTATAGCAGAAGAAGAATTAGAGACCATCCCATCTGAAGCCATGGCTGACAATAGAAGAGAAGATGAGAGAATAGAAGGTGCCTTCCCCATCCGAGAAACCAATGGAGACATGAAAATGAAAAACATTAGCCCCTCTGCCTGCCTCACTTCCATGGACTGACTACTGAAGATCCTGATACCTTCCTGTTTGAGTTTGTTGTCCTTTGTAGAACCTGTGACTATACTGAAGATGAGCAGAAGCTGAAACTCTTCTCTTCAACTCTTAAGGATGCAGCATTACGCTAGTTCATGGGCTTACCTGGGAATAGTATCACCACTTGGGCTCAGATGCAGCAAGCTTTCAATACCAAGTACCGGGACTACTGTAGGTCCAAGGAAACCAAGGGAGAAATCTTTCGGATGACCATGGGAAATGATGAGTCCTTAGAGGATTATGAGGAGAGGTTCCAACTTAGCTATAAGCGGGCCAGGTGCACACTTGACCCTGAATCCCTCAAGTTGGTCCTGCTCCGAGGAGTCCCTGAAGACCTTTTAGATACCCTTCACATGTTAGCTGGGGGAGATATTTACCAGCTGCCTTATGAGGACATCAAGATTGTGTTCAGAAACCACTCTAGGGCAGCCCAGAAACGAGGTAGAGGAAACCCTCTCTCAGCTGGTATTCCTTTCTCCAAGCATGAGTTTGCAAATCAATTAGAAGATCTTAAGAGTGAGGTGAGACAGACCATTGCCATGCAACTGGACACATTCAGGATCCAGCAAAAGAAGGAAGAAGCTGAGAGGGCCTTGGCTATCTTCTTCCCTAGATGTACAAGGAGACACCCTAAGAACGAATGCCCATTGCATTCGGTCGAAGTGTGCTTCGTTTGTGAGGAGGACCATCCCACAAATCAATGTCCAACCTTACCTGGACTTAAAGCTATGTACCAAGGGACAGAAGCTCCCACTGAACCTCTATATTTCCTCAACCAAAGGAGGCCACCTAGACCTTACCAGCAGGGGATGCAAGGGGCACCTCAAGCTTATTATAGCCCCAACCAATCGACTCCTATGCCTTCCTGGGGTCCCCCTGCTCATCCTTCCTGGTCTATGCCTCCTCCATGGTCTTATCCACCTCAGTACCCTACTCAGCCCACTACTCATTCTTATCATTCACATGCCCAGCCACAGCCTCAGTGGAATGCACCTCAGTCGGGGTGGAGGCCCCAGTACAACACTCCTCCCGCCATTTTGCCTCCACCACCAGTTCAACCTCAACCATTACCTCCTGCTCCTCCAAGGCAACCTCAAATGCCTACTCAACCGAACCCGAACCCCAACAATAGACAGGCCTAGCAGGTATACACTGGGGAAACCTCATGCCCTACCTATGCTGTGGAGATCCAGGAGATCAATCTTCGATCTGGAAAGACTCTTCCGGATTTCCAACCTCCTCCCCCAGAGGACGAGGAGGACAAACAGGAAAGTGAACCAAAGGCTATTCCACCCTTTCCTGAGAGACTAACAGCCACCACACAACCCAACCCAGAGGAGGATGAGCTTCTGGGAGAGCTCAAGCAGTTGTGTGTGAAAATACCACGTCTCCAAGCCATCAAGGATGTGCCAATATACAACAAACTCAATAAGGAAAAGTGTTTTAAATACCCAGGCAGGCGAAAGAGAGATTCTTCAACCATCAATGTCTTAGGACAACTGTCTGACCTTATGTTAGGACAAGTCATCTGCCCAAAGTACCTAGATCCTGGGAGTCCTATAGTAGATGTCCACATCAATGGCACCATCATACCTCACACCTTGATTGATCTGGGGGCTGCCATTAATGTGATGACCAGGGATACCATGCTCAAACTCAATCTTCAGGGTTCCTTGAGGAAGACCTCGACAGTACTGCAACTAGCGGATCGCTCCACTGTGACTCCCGAAGGGATTGTGGAGGATGTCTTGGTCTCTGTCGACTCTTGGGAATACCCTGCAGATTTCTTGGTTCTGCAACCCAAGGTAAAGCTTACTGGATATCCTCTTATGTTGGGAAGGCTTTGGTTAGCCACTGCAGATGCTTACATCAGTTGTCGTGCAGGAAACATGACCATCAAAAACAGTCCTATGTCCAAGCAGCTCGTCCTATATCCTCCTGCCCAACCCTCCTTAGAGCATGACTTACCCCTGTGGTTGGAGGAAGGAGAAGAGGATGAGGTGTACTCAGCACCTTTGTGCACCCTAGATACCACTAGAAGAGACCCCCCAATCGAGGATGACTTGATCGAGACTTTGATCCAGAATCCACCTTCCAGTGCACTATCCTTAGAGAAATTGGTGGAGGACACCCAAGCCAGCACCTTAGTGGACCTTTGTACCACCAACCCTGTCACTCCCAGAGTCAAGAATGTGGAGTTCGGCCCTGAGAGAACGTTAAAGATCAGCTCCTCCCTATCTCCTTCCCAGGAAAAGGAGCTGTGTAGCCTGTTGGCCAGCCATCTAGATGCTTTTGCTTGGAGCTATAAGGAGATGAAAGGAGTCCATCCCTCAGTCTGTACCCATCACATATACATCAAAGAGGATTGTAAACCAGTTAGGCAACCTCAGAGGAGAATGAATCCAGCCCTTAAGGACATTGTCAAGGAAGAATTGCAAAAACTGTTGGATGCCGGATTCATTTACCCCATCTCAGATAGTGAATGGGTGTCCCCTCTGGTGTTGGTTCCCAAGAAAAATGCGAAATGGAGAATCTGTGTGGACTACCGAGAACTGAACAAAGCTACCAAGAAAGACCATTTCCCTCTACCTTTCATAGATCAAGTGTTGGATGGACTAGCAGGAAAGAGGTTTTTCTCTTTCCTGGATGGGTTTAGCGGGTATAACCAAATCCAAATCAGCCCGGAAGACCAAGATAAGACCACCTTCACTTGTCCTTGGGGTACCTTTGCCTACCGAGTTCTTCCCTTTGGGCTATGCAATGCTCCTGCTACCTTCCAGAGAGCTGTCTTGAGCATCTTCTCGGAGTTGGTCCATGATGCGGTGGAAATCTATATCACTCCTTATGGGTCCAACTTCCAGGAAGCATTGTCCAATATAGGAAAGGTCCTAACCAAATGCATTGAGATGAACCTGTCCCTTAGTCCTGAAAAATGTGAATTCCTGATGACTGAAGGAACCATGCTAGGCCATACCATTTCTTGCCAAGGGTTACAAGTGGATCCTAACAAAATTGCTCTCATCAAGAAGGTTCCACCTCCCCAAAAGGTAAGGGATGTCCGGAGTTTCTTAGGATTAGCAGGGTATTACCGGAGATTCATTAAAGACTTCAGCAAGCTATCCTCGCCATTGTTTGGCCTGTTGGAAAAAGATGTGGAGTTTAAATGGACTGACGATTGTCAGAGGGCTTTGAATGAATTAAAGGACAAGTTGGTGTCAGCCCCAATCTTGAGAGGCCCAAACTGGGCCCTACCTTTCCACATCCACACTGATGCCTCGAACAAAGCCATAGGGGCAGCTTTAGGACAAGTTGAACAGAAACTTCCATATGCCATTTACTTTGTTAGCAAAAACTTGTCCAAAGCCAAGCTGAATTACACTGTAACCGAGAAAGAATTCTTGGTTGTGGTCCATGCACTGAACAAGTTCCGACATTATATTACTGGCTATCAAACCTTTGTACATACGGATCATGCTGCAATTAGATATTTAATGAATAAACCAAATGTGAATGCTCATATTATTAGATGGTTACTTTTGTTGCAGCAGTTTGATTTGACCATTATTGACAAACCAGGTAAAGAAAATGTTGTTGCTGACTTTTTATCTAGATTGGATTTGTCTGCAGATGAGGATGGAACAGTGGATGACCAGATGCCTGATGAACATCTGTTTTCTATCTCAGTACTCCCTCCATGGTTTGCTGATATAGCAAACTACCTTGTTTCAGCACAGTTCCCTCCGCACCTATCTTCAAGAGAGAAGAGCAGAATCATCAGAAAAAGTGCATCATTTACTTGGATCGGGGGCAATCTGTTCAAGCTTGGCCCTGATCAGATCTTAAGGCATTGTGTAAGGGAGGAGGAAGTCTTTGATATCCTCCTCACCTGTCATGATGGGCCTTGTGGAGGACATTTTGCAGCAAAGAGGACTGCCTTCAAAATCTTGCAGGCAGGCTACTATTGGCCCACACTTCATCAAGATGTCAGAAGATATATTAGCCAATGTGACCGATGCCAAAGAATGGGGAAACCGACTCCAAGGGATGAGATGCCTCTCCAACCTCAAGTGACTCTTGAGCCATTTGAGGAGTTGGGTATGGATTTTGTGGGTCCAATAAACCCTCCTTCGAGGCAAAGGTCTTACATCATTGTGTGCACTGACTACCTGACAAAGTGGGCAGAGACTAAAGCAATCAAGGCAGCAACAGAAGAGAAGGTGGCCGAGTTCTTAAGAGAGAACATCTTCTACAAATTTGGCTACCCAAGAGAGCTGGTTACCGATCAAGGGAGCCAGTTCACATCCAACTTGATTGAAGACCTACTAGCTCACCACAAGATCAAGCATAGGACTTCCACCCCCTATCATCCACAGGCAAATGGGCAATTGGAAGTCACCAACAGAGCATTGGAAGGGATTTTGACCAAGGTGGTGAGCAGCAGTAGGAAAGATTGGGCAGATCGCCTGGTTGAGGCCACATGGGCTTACAACACCACCTGGAAGACCACCACCGCCTTCACACCTTATGAGCTGGTCTATGGGAAGAAAGCTTTGCTGTCCATTGAGTTTGAATACAACACTTTGAGGATGGCAGCTCAGCTAGATCTAGATCTCAGCCATGCACAACAAGAAAGGTTATTGCAGCTAAATGCACTGGACGAGCACCAGATGCAGGCCCTCCTTCACTCAGAAGTGGTTCAACTTCAGAGAAAGGTGTGGCATGACCAACACCTCCATGACAAGAAATTCCAGCCGGGAGATTGGGCCTTGTTGTATGACTCCAGGTACAAAGATTTCAAGGGGAAGCTGAGAACCAGATGGCTAGGACCATATGCAGTGGAAAAATGCCATTACAATGGATCTATTCTTATTCGAACCATTGATGAGGAAGCCATCCCCATGCTTGTCAATGGGCATCGATTGAAGATCTACAGGAAGCCTCTCTCAAGACAAGAGTTCATCAAAACTATGGAGAAATCAGTATTGGTCATAGAGAAGGGTTCTGCCTCTGCTTTGGGCATACCCTGAAAGATCTAAAAAAAAATAATAATAATAATAATAAATAATAAAGATCCTTGGGTGAAAACCTTTCTGAGGCTCCCAAGGCAGGTGGTAGGGGTGAAAACCTCGTTGAGGCGCCCCTATTGTCTTTCAAAAAAAAAAAAAAAGATTTAAAAAAGATCCTTGAGTGAAAACCTCTCTGAGGCGCTTAAGGCAGATGGCAAGGGTGAAAACCTCATTGAGGCGCCCCTGTTATCTTTCAAAAAAAAAAAGAGAGAGAGAGAAAAAAAGAAAAAAAACAATAAGCAAAAAGATAGGGACAGCAAGTTTGTAATGTGAAAATGCATGCAGGTTGCAGGTGTTCTATGAAGGAGAGGAGGTCATTTAACGCAAAGCCAAAGATCCTTATCATGCTGCCAGGAGACCTCACTAGCACCTCCTCCAAGAATACTCATTTCCTCCAAGGTATGTGCACAATTTCATCATGGCTTGAGTCTTCTAAAGGAAGATGCAGACTTTCTACAGGAAACGCAACTTTTCTACAGGAAGTTCTTTATTTCTACAGGAAACTTCCTGTAGAAGTTCGGGACAGCCCAGAATTCATTTTATGAGGAGATCTAACGACCAAGGATCGGTTTGGACGCATGCAAGCTACTGTTGTCACCCTTATATGTTGTTGTCACCTCTTTCCACCATCCCTGTCGACATGCAATGAAGTTAACTGCACCATCAAAGCAGATCATTGAGTTATCAAGAGAAAAGCAATTTTTGAGATGAAAGAAACGCTGAGATGTCATACCATATCCATCCCAGCCATCCATGAGCTCTGTGAGAATGATCGTGGGGCCATTGCCTTCGTCGTGCAGCATGCACCCGAGGAGGAAGAAATTGTTATAGGACATCCTGTAGGAGTCCCGTAACAGTTAAGCCCGCTAGAGTGCACGCCATATACAATGAAGACGCGGGCGCATGCAGCTGAAGCCTCAAATCCATCGTCAGCGACCTGTGAATACGAACCTCCGGGCCTGTGCAAATCCACCAGCAGCAAATAAATCCACTCATCGTCGTCCAGGAGCCTGAACAATCGTGTTGCAGCCGCACAGGTAAGTGTCTCGACCCTTTCTTCTGACGAATTGCATGAATTTTACTTTGAAAATGTTTGCAAAGTGTGAAATGGATGGGTTGAGCGGTTGTATGGTCAATCGATTGGCCACGTCGACCAGTCAGCTGGTCGAGCCGGATGTGTGAATGGTGGCCGTGGAAAAAACGGGCAGTGGACACGTGAGAACCGTCCACTCAGGGAGAAACGAGTTCTAACCAGAATGGCGGCGGCGGATCTGCGGGGAATGATGCGGCAGTAAGGGAACTTGCAGAAGAATGATGGTGTGACGTCGCCCAACGGTCCAGCAGGGACAGCTCACCCCCACGCCACAGATTCCGCCGATTCAAATCTAATCGGCTATATTATCACCCCCATGCATTTATCATTCACCGTTTGAGACTCGAGTGATCATCCGGATCCCTCTGCAGTTCGATACTCCGAGTCTTTGGCCATCAGAACGCCTGTGAAACAACACCAAGAGCGCAGACCCACTGCAGTATTACCCGGAAATCGCGCGCTGATTCTACAGGAAAGCTGTTTCTACAGGAATTCGGGTTCCTCACGTCAAAAGGTGGCGGATTAAAAAGGTAAACCTGAACTCTCCATGCAATTGTTTTTTGAGGGTGGCAGAATCGTCGTCTACAGTCTGGTCGTATAAAGTTGTTGCAATTGTTGTCTGTCGTGCATGAACTGTCGTCCTACAGGATGTCAGTGTAGTTGGCTGTGTTAAAGGTTCTCAAGGGATAAGCTTTGTGAATTATGTGCATGACAGAGGCGTAATCCTACGCTCTGTCCCAGTAAGCTGAATTTCTTCCCCATTTGCCACCTCTAGCTAACGCAGCATTTTTCACCATGCCGGGTGGGTTCATCAGAAGGGAGCCCAATGATTCAGCGAAGTTAAGAGAAAATCCTGAGGTGGTGGAGCTCTTCACACGAGCACAATGGATATCCTTCTGTGACAAATTACAGGGCTATGACGACGAAGTGGCAGAAGAGTTTTTGCAAGCTCTGAGGCCGAAATCTAAAATGTTGGCCACCGTTACCTTCAGGGGTCTGAGCCTCAAACTCATCCCACAATTCATCAGCCGAGTTACGGAGCTCCCAATGGGATTACCATGGGATAAAGAAGAAAGGAAATTGAGCCAACAAGCTAAGAAAGAGTTCTTTCCACCAAAGGAGGAATTCTTAGAAGACAAAAATGGGGTTCGTAGAACCAGTATACTGCCACCATGGAATGAAGTGAGCCTGCAAATTATGAAGTACATCACCTGCGAAGGCCGTTTTAGCATTGTATACGGGTACCACTTTCGGTTACTCACTGAATTGCGGCACCAGATGGATCTACCTGTAGAAAACAAGCTTAGTCTCCCTTACTTTCTACTACAGTCTCTGATTGAATGTGCAACCAAGCTGAAAGAAGGCATACCAGACCAGGTAGCCCACCATGGACTGATCAAACTCCTTGTGGAGGATGCACTCCACACATACAAGGTTCCTCTCTCATGGGAAGCCTTCAGAGCTCGGTTCTTCTAGCAGTGAGGAGAAAGAGTCAGTGGCCGCAGTAAAGAAAGAAAAAGGCCAAAAGACCCCAACCATAGAGAAGAAGAGAACGTAAGAAAAGAAACAAGAGAAAAAGGATGACAAGGAGAAAGATGACACACCCATCTTGATAGCAAGAGAGCAAAGGTTGCAAGGCAGAGTGGACAAGGCTGAGAAGGTCCACATCAGCAAGAGTGCCTCGACAGCGACCGCAACCAAGTCAAAAAGCAAAACTCATGCAGCAAAGCAAACCAAGGCGGCGACACCTGTTTCTACAGGAAAGCCAAAACCGGCTTCTACAGGAAAGCCGAAACTGGCTTCTACAGGAAGCCCGAAAATTGCTGAAAAAGGGTCTTCTACAGGAAGCCCGAAATTGACTAAAACAGGGTCTTCTACAGGAAGCCCGAAATTGACTAAAACAGGGTCTTCTACAGGAAGCCCTGAAAAAGTGAAACCCAAGGAGAAGAAAGCTGACATTCGTGAAAGGGAGGCAGCAGCTGTGCTGGCCGGCCTCAGCACACCTCCTAAGCCAAAGGAGAAGAGAAAGAGGGAGACCCCTCTATACTTTAAAGCTCGAAGAAGTGTGAGAATAAAGACGGGCAAGCCACAGCCTCCGTCCAGCAGCCCGATCATCATTGAAGATGCCCCTACTTCACCCAAGGAAAGGTCCCCCTCGAGGATATCAGTCACCTATGAGAGGGGAAGCCCGAAGAAAACTACGTGGAAAGGAAGGTTAGACCAATCGGCTTCAAAAGCCCGGCTCAAGGTCAAGGAAACAGAGAAGAGGGAAGGAGCGGCACCCTCATCACCACCAAGGGCAGAACAGGCAGAGCCACCAAGAGTAGGAAAGAAAGAGCGTATTCCGGAGCCTAGTTCTCGGCCAAGGACAAGGAGCTGGAGCAAAATTGCTCAAGGATGAGCAAATATTTTAGCTAGGGGCTGATGATGAGCCCCAAATTTTGGTAACAATTTGGGCTCATTTGGCCTACTTACCTTGCTCAACCCTTCATTTTTTATCACTTATGCATCATTTCTTAGTATATTCGTGTTATTTGTAGGAAGAAGGGCAGTCATTATGCCTATGTGGCTAATACATGATGATTTCAGGTTTTTTTGACATTAAATGGAGCAAAGACCATGCAAATGAAGACAAGGAGACAGCCAAGGTGGCATTGCGGGTTTATAGGGAGGTTGTCCACAGCCTTGAATGACCTTCCTCGTGATCTCCACCCCAACTCCGAGCTCCAACAGCTATCACCACCGAGCTAGAAGGCAGCCAACGGATTCTACAGGAACAGCAGTTTACTTTTAGTTGGACAGCCAAGCTCCACTAATTGAGGAGGCCAGCTTGGCCCTCATCATGTATAAATATTAAGGCTGTAGCCTTCGATGAGACTCTTGAACTTTTGTTGTAGATTTTGGATTACGAGCTGTAGCTCTGTTTTTGCTCTTTGTAAGCCAATTTTGGCATGTTGTTAGACTCATGATTATGATCTTTTAATAAAAGGTAGGCAGATTTGGATTTGATTCTGAGTTCTTAGGGGAGCTATAGCTCTCAGGTTAGGGCCCAACCTGAGAGCAATAGACCTCCTTCTTTTTGTATTGTTACTTGTCTTTCTTTTATCATTGCATTTCTTTCCTTTACATGCACTTGAAAAATACAGTTTGCTGAGTTGACTGTTTCGGTTTGGTTATGTAGGTTAGTTTCATGAATGCAGTTGTTTCAGTAGTTCAGAATTAGCGTAGGGAGATTGAAGTTACATTGAGTTCAAAAAGGTTGAATGCATGCTCACTTTCACCTCTGTTTGGGGACCGGAAATGTAGACCGTGCCAACTGCCAAAAAAACATTGTTTTAACATATGCATGCAAGTATTGATGTAATGTTTTCGATTAAAGAATTGTCCATGCGATTATATCTTGAGTAATGACTCTTTGGTTCAGCATCATGCACGAATTCCCTTCAACTTACATTGCTGTTCTTTGATTCCTAATGAAACAGTTAGAATAGGTTGGTGAACTTTCGTTTACATGCAAGATAAGGGTGATTTGTTTCATTTACACTGCGCAGCACCACTTCATCGTGTTCTTATCCTTCTGAACCGTGCCTAAGCCACCTACTCATCCCCTGTTCAGCTCATTTGCCTCCCAACCCTTCTACTGTCCACGTTGCTCAATCTTTTTGACCTTCCACTACTTTACCCTTCTATCGACCAACCAGCTCTATCCACTCTCTCTCCATCTCGTCTCTCTGTCCATAGGCCATCTCAAGCTCCTCTTTCACCTTACCCGTCCATCCATACAGCTCCTTCACTCCTCCATCACCCAAAACTCCGACTGCAGAACATCCTGTAGAAGTTAGCAGACTTCCTGTAGAAATCCCGAGTTTCCTGTAGGATCCCCTGCAGACATCCTGTAGAAGCCTGCAAACACGGTTGCCAAGCACCTGAACGTTGTGGACTTTTGTGGAATGATGTGAGGGATCCCCTGGAACCTCTCAGAGTCCTCCTGACCGTTCCCAAGCCTTCCTTCCCTTTGAACTACCCCTGCACAGTCAAGACCCAGTAAGAAGCACAATCACAATAACTCCACCCACTTGAGCAAAAATACCAAAAACGTGTTCTCTTCAATGAAAGTAGTTTAAATTCATGCATCTCATCTCACTAGAAGTAATGGCATCATTTCTAGAAGTTGCATTCCCACCATTGCATCATAGAGATTAAGCTAGTCAGATTAGGGTTTACTAGGGTTTCCATGTTCGATTGGCTTTCAGTTCATTCTTGCAAAGTAGGTTAATTTCCTTCGAGATAGCCTTCGTTCATCATTTAGAAAGCTTCTTCTGAGAACATATAGAAGTTGGCTTGAGCCCTAGCGGACTTGTGCCAGCTGACCAAGTGACAGCTACGACAAGAGCTAGTACTTGTGCATACAGCACCGTTGCTTCCAAGTTTGTTACGAACTACCGGGTTGATAAAATTAGAGAAGGAAGCCCCAGGAGTTGTAGCATTATTGCTACAATACTGGAGCCCACCACTGACCCTAAAGAAGGTCCAGCAGCAGCGGTCACAACTGAGGATGCAATAACGGCACCGACAACGGGGGTTGAAGAAGCCACACAGACAGTTGGAATAGTCGGGACGGAAGTGACAGACATATTGTGAATTTGAGGAATAAAGGACTCCAAGGTCAGAGTGATGGTGTGCGACCACATAGAACTCGTAGGGGGGGTCCTAGAAGACATAACATCCCTCAAAGCCTTATAGCGTAAAGGAAACATAACACCAAGAGGGGTGATACGAAAAGGTGCAGTTTCCGTTGAGGTGGGAATTTCACCACTCGTCACAATGGATTCTTCACTTGTAACAGGGGATGTGTCCTCCATATCAGAAGAAGACATTGGGACCGAAACACTAGGAGGAGTACCAGGAATATCTTCTTCGGAAGGCTCCCAAACGGGGTTCCAGTGAATCTCGTAAGTCTTGTCCTCTGGAGCGCGAGAGTTAATCAGTTGGATACTCGGAATAATAGGGAGAGTATCACTCACAACCGGTACCTCAGGAGCAACAGAAGAAGGAGACCCTTGGTCACTTGGAACGGGAGATGGGATCGGTGATTCCACCAGGATGATGACTTCAAAAAATCCTAGGCAAACTAACGAGAAAGGACCCTACTCAAGCTAACACAAACAAGATCTAACAGGGTAAATGTGAATCATGGCCAAATAAATTTTAAGACACAGGAACAAAACTTGACCTTTTCATCTTTAAAGAGTCGAGAAAAGGAAAAAAGATGACTCTAGTCGCCTTCGAATATTTAATGAGCCTGAAGTGACAAGTGCTCAGATGGACCTTTTCTTTTAGGGAGTCTGAAAAGGAACGAAAGTGACTACTCTGGAGAACTAGGCAAAAGGTTTACCAGACAAATCCATAAAACTGCATATACACCTTGGCAGTCATATGAAAACCAAGGACTTTCCGTACGGCAGTCAATCTTCCCAAATGTTGTGTTCGGTGTGTTACGGCTTGTAAGGCGGTAGACACGGCTTCCTATGGATAAAGGATGATAACCTAGTGGGGTCTCCCAGCATATACTCGATGGTACATGGGAGCACAATTCCGTGCTAGACCATTATTGAGTCACAAAAGGAGGAATAACCCAACCTTGAGTGGAAACAAAAGTGACTAGGTTTAATGACGCCGGAGCACGTCTCTAGCCTAGACCTCTAAATGTGTGCATTATGTTCCAATGCGTTGTTAGATTTATTCAGTTCATTTTAAAGTTGATCTTGGATTATGTTTCAGTTTTCAGGCCTTAGCGTATGTATATAACAAATCCTAGGATGCAGCTAGAATGAATGAAAAATCCTTTTTTTCGATGAACACCTACCTATGGGAGGGTAGAGAGATCATTCCCAAACCAAGAAAACCAATACAACCAAGCAATTACTCAATGCAAACAGACATTAATTCCTAAAGTGCACGGATACTACTAATGAGAGATTTAATCATTCGCTTTTCAATATGCAACTTGAAATGCAAATTCACTTTCACTTTTGTAGACTAAATGAATGCAATCCTTTTGATTTTGATGTCTCTTAAATCTAAAAGAAACCAATGAGCAACAAACAAATGTGGAAAAACGGTTGATCCAAACAAATGTAATCTATGTCCGGGTAGTGAAGAGAAATCAAATCAATGTCGAGATTGGTCCAATAATAATCACTAAACAATCAACCAAAAGTAAGCAAAGGGGAAGGCTCAATCAAACCAACAGCAAGTTGTAAACGAATCTTTGAGCAATCAAGCAACCAAGTGAAACTGATCCAAAAGACTTGAAACAATGAAACCAGGTGACAAAGCCATAAAACAGGATTCATTCAACAAAGCTCACGAGAGAGTGCCTCAACCTATAAACAGTGAAAAACAAGTCATCAAACAAGTGAAAACAGCAAGGGACTAGTAATACTGATGGATTCAGGAGGCAGAATTTAAAAAATCAATTCTACAGCAATCAGCACGGGTGATACACAAGCAACAAGCGCTGATAAAGATCACACAGCAGCAACAAAGCAATGTCAGCGCGGAAGTACACAACTTTTCCGCGATGGTCCGATTTACAAAACCATCGCGACTGTTAAGCGTAATTACGCGATGAACAGGATACTACGAAAGGGGTGACACGATGACAGCGTGACTGTTAAATTAAAAGCTGCGATGATGTTCAAAACAATAACAGGCGGACCAAAAACTCCCAAATCAAAGACAATCAATATTTAATCAAATAAGGGCATTTCCCACATCAGGCCAGGAAACTCAGGATACCGGTAACTAATCCCCAAAACTTCAAAAGAGACCAAAACAAAAATCAAGACAAGAGTAAACAAGAAAAGAACAAAGGCCAAAGCTCCTCTCCAGCGGAGTCACCAATTTGTGATGCAGGAAAGTGTTCCCTTTGCGAACAGAGGCAACCCCCTAGCCCTAGAGTGGTTCTAGTCACAAACAAGGACAGATCAACAATAGCTTTCCTTAAACAGTCATAGTTGTAGGCCTACCTCAACTGGTGGTCGATGGAGTTTCGTTGCGCTGCTCCAGCTTCCGCTTCCTTCTCCTGATGAGTAATCAACCTAAAACAATGCAAAAGAAATACAACAAAGCACATAACCGGAACAACAATGATCTATGTACTCACAAAGTCAAGAAGTCATGAGCTATCAAGTACATTACATACAAGACATAGGAAAACATCATTGATTGCATTAATAATGAAATAATAGTAATCTTACAACCAAAGTCTTGACGTCACAAGCCTTCTCAGAAGGATCCAGCCAGCATGTTCCTCAAGCATTCACTCTTTGAAGATGGATCTCTCAACATACAAGTCTCTCTCACTCACAAGTTTTACACAAGATTAAGGGAACTTCACAACATTCCTCCAGCTACCAACAATCCCACACTTTTCACACTCACACCAGCTATCTAGCAAACTCACAAGCACTAGCAGCACTATCAAAAACCATTCCAAAGACTAAGAACTCCAAAACTAGCAGCACATAGAAATGGTGAGAGTTTAAATAGGAGGAGTCTCCATGAAAGGTGGAAGAGTGAGCTTATCTCCAAGGAAGGTAGCACAAATGACGGAATAGCCATGCCAGAGAAAGAAGGGCGACATAAACTAGGCCAATAACCAGGTCTGGAGTCATCTGGAAGGCCAACTGTTGGAACAAATTCTCCCAATCCGAATCATCGCGGGCACATAACTAGTCTTCCGTGTTGACATCGCTATTGAATAATGTAGCTAGTCAAGTCATCACCGAAGATTACAAGCGACAGTCGCGCTGGCACATAAAATCCGGCCATCGTGGGAATCAGGTGTACTTCCGCAATGGCAGCGCTTCTGGGCTGTTTTGGAGCGCCCTTCAGCACGTTTATTTAGCCAACAGACGTGATGAGGTAGAAACCTTTGGAAAAGTGGGTCATTTGGTAGCATCAAAGAGCATTTGTCTAACATGAGCATAAATGACTTGGACACATGACACAGTAGGAAGACTGGGATGAAGACAGTGACAAATTACTGTGTAACACACTCATCGATGATCTGATCGATAAATGAAGTGGGATAGTTATCTTTCGGGCAGGTGTGATTGATGTTGCGGTAATCAACACAAACTCAGATTGTGCCCTGCTTTTTAGTAACATGTACAATGTTAGAAACCCAATCTATCAATGGGATCAGATAGATGAAACCAACTTTTAAAAGCTTTTCAACTTCTGCCTTAATAGCAACAGCCTTCCTAGGATGCACGGGACGAAGTCGTTGACGAACAGGCTTCACACCAAGATACGTGGGTATTTCATGCACCACAATAGTTGGATCAATACCAAGCATTTCCTCATATGACCAAGTGAAGACATCACGAAATTCTTTGAAAATTTTGGTGTAAACCTTGATCTCATCGGGAGAACAAGAAACCCCAATATGAATGTTCTCAACAATTCTAGGTTTAATGGAAATGTCGAGAGGCATGGTGGCAGTAATATTCCCCATATTACCTTCAAACAAGACTTTATGCACCAAAACAGGTGTTTGAAGTGGATGCATCAGGTTATGAGAAATGAAAGCTTCAAGACACGAAGGAATCTCACTTAGGTTTGGAAGAAATGAAGAATGATGATGAATATCATTCCAAGGAGTTTCATCAAGAGACATAACCTCAACAATACTCTCGTCAGTGGGGAATGTCTCACTCAAAGGATCTGTGGAATCCCAAGAACCAAGCTAAGGAGATTACGCATAAGTATCCAAGTCAATACTGAAAACAGCATGACTTTCTGAAGCATCTGTTGAAGTCGAGACAATTTCCTGATAAGCTTGTTCTAATGGACTTAACGACATAGATTCATTAAATGAATCAATCTGATATAGAGACGGAATAATCCAAGGATCTGTAGAAACAGAGATCACATTGGCTGAAGTGATATTCGAAGGTGGGAGAGAAAAAAATACCCATTAAAGAAGAATGTTTAAAAAGACCTGCCCCCACACTCTCATATGGAAATTCGGTATTTCCCACATATGGGACATTGTCGTTCAATGTACCAGAAGATTAAAAAAGACAATTGGTCGACGGTGACAAATTTTTGTTCATGAGGGAAATGAAGCACCCAGAACAAATAAGAAACCACACAAAACATAGCATGGGTCCAACTTCGCCCGAGAAGAAGGTTGTAATTGAGACTTGCATGTACAACTTCCACTTCTAGCTCAACAGTATTTCCTTCCAACATGATAGGAAAATTTATGAGAATACCATACGAACGGGAGCCTCTACCATCAGAGGCCTCCAAAGTTTTCGGGGACTGGTTAAGGGGAGGAGATCCAATGGCCTTAAAACAAGAAACATGCATGATGTAGGTAGAAGCACCTTCATCAATGATGGTATGAAGGATCGCCTTCCCCTTTATAATAACTTGAATCAGAAAAGCAATCTGATGAGGAAGATGAGGAACATGGTTTTCAAGATCGAAAGTAATTAAACTCGAATTGGCAGGGTCAATGTCTCCTATAGAATACAATAATGATTTTCATTGTGTAGGACATGTTTGGAGAACTTCCAAAGCAGACATCATCAAAGGTGCTTGAGCAATATCTTTGACTATATTATAATGTTGTGTGGCTCTAGCATTCAGATTATAAGATGATTTCCGAAGCACACCCTTGGGAGGTGGTCGGATCATAGATTTATTGTTAGTTCACTCAATGTGAAGTGGATAAGAACTAGGTGGAGTGGAAGTAGAAGGTATATTAGTGACTTCTTTCTCCACCATCTACTTTTGAAGGGTTTGATAGTCTTTCAATTGAGTAGCGATAGAAATAGCCAATGAACCTTGCATCACGAAAACTTGAGAACCAGAGGAGGCAGAGGATTGTGGTTGGTCTACCAACTAAGTCTATTGAGATGGAAATTGTTCTTTAAAAATAGTTGGAGTCCCTTTCAATAAATGACTAACTTTAGCACGTCAGGGACAATCCTTGGTATAATGGTCTTCCTCACAAATGAGGCAAGGATATTTCGTCTTTCATATTAAGACATCGTCAGTAGATGATTTGGGAGGATCTTGTTTCGTGGTATCAGATCTAGCTTTGCATTTATCCTTTTTCTTACCTTTTGAGGCTTTATCTTCCGCGATAGACTGGACGGCATGGACCTTAGAGGTTTTACTAGGATTGGATATACTTTTCGAAGGATGATTGGAACCAATCTCCGAAATAGATTTCTGTTTCACAGAAGCTTTGATGGAAGTGTGAGACACTAATCCAATTATACCATCAATAGGTGGTTCATTAGGAGACTTTGAAGATGCAAGATCTAAAGATGGCCTTGGAGCATTGGGAAACATCTCAAATAGTGTGCCAGATTGGGAATAGACCAAGTCTAGATATTAAGCATAGGAAATAACTTGGTCCTCGATAACACATCCACCCATTGCTATATCTACAACAATTTTGTTTACGAATGATTTGGTGAACCATTCAGTTAACAACTCAACAGGAATTTCGAATTTTATGAGGCGACGCTGATGTATCTATTCATGGATATGATCGGAAATATGGGTTGCAATATCTTACTTCAGATATGTGAGAAAATGAGTGCCAGTTTCATACCAACAATTGGAGGTGGGTGAGGAAATCCATATCAAAAGAGTTAAAGTCGGCATAGGTAGCTTGAGGCAACTTGATATACCATTTTGCGGCAGCACCTATAAGGGTTCATTAAAAGAGGTAGAGATGAATAGAATCGTCAACATAAGAATTAGAAGAACACCATAAGTGATATGTCATCACATGGGCTTGAGGGTCCTCTTTATATTTTCCTTCGAACTTAGGGAAATCGCTAAGAATTTTAGTAGGAACTAGAGGCTAGTAAGGCGAATGAAAAATTGGATCATGAGTAAGCCTCGAGACATCAAGAAGTTCCAATGTGGCTAAAAATGGTAATTGCGGATTAAAGGGCATCTAAGGCCTTTGAGGAGGCCCAACTTGTGGTGGAGGATTTTGAACATAGGGGACTTGATTTTTCCCCCACTAAGGGGTGCCTTGACCATAAGGTGGAATTTTTCCAAGGTAAGGTTGATATTGACCTACCATAGGCCGTTGATAAGAATTATATGCAGTATATGGATTGTAATGGTGTTGTACCTATTGACCCTGGATATGAAGAGATTGGCCCTAATGCTGCAAGGGTTGACCTTGTATCTATAAAGTTCGGCCTTGTTGATATAAAATTTGAGCTTGCTACTACAGAGGTTGACCTTGCTGCTGCAAAGGTTGAGCTTACTGCTGCAAAGGTTGAGCTTACTGCTGCAAAGGTTGAGCTTACTGCTGCAAAGGTTGACCTTATTGTTGCAAAGTTTGGCCTTGCAGATACAAGGGTTGAGTGGGTTGTTGAACAAACTGCGTTTTCTGTTGCAAAGGTTGTTGATACTGCTGCAAAGGTTGCCCCTATTGTTGCAAAGGTTTCCCTTGTTGCTGTAATGGTTGTTGGACAGTTCCTTGAGGCATACCCTATGGGTATTGGTAAGTTTTGTATGGGTTTTGACCATATGCACTAGGAATAGCAGATGGATCAGGTTGCACATAAGGTCTTTCTTGTGGAATATAAGATGGATTTTGCAAGGCTTGTGAACCATATGGGACATAAGCCTGTTGGAGTGGAATATGAGTTGTGTAAAGTTGTTGATATTGGATATTACCTGCCCAGATAGACCAACGAGGTTAGGACTACCACTAGAATAAGGTTGATTGACTCCAACCATGTGAGGTTGTGATCCACTCACATGGGTTCCACCTGACACAAGAGGAATATCTGGATTCCCCCCCCAGGAGGTGGTACATTCTGTCCACTTGACATAGGGGTGGAGGAACTTAAGGAGGCATGGCCTGAAATAGTTGTTTGTACTGGAATGGAAGGTTGAAATGATGGTATAGGTTGCGATGGAATCATCGGTTGAACCATAACTGACATAACAGCAGTTTGTATAGGAATTTGAGAGGTCGTGTTTGGGATAAATGGACCATAGTGGGCATGGAATTTGACAACCAAATAGGATTTTGATACAAAGATGAAGCACTAGGAGTTCCTAAAACTAATTGAGCTAAGGTTGTATAACCATGTGGAAGCATAGGCCCACTGGTTTCAGGAAGTGTGTGAGATGGGACTCTTCCCGTAAAAGGAAAGCCTTCTGGAGGAAAGTCATATTCTTGCTCTTCATCAACATGAGGAGTGTGAGTAGTGGAAACTTCTGGATGACCTTGAGGAGAGGTTGGGATCTCACCTTCTGAATCCATGGGTGGAAACAATTGGTGAGGAGGAATCTGAGATGTACGAGGAGATAACTCCAAAGGAACACCAAGTTGATCGTAAGGACTGTAAGGATGCTGAGGAGATATCACAATAGGATCAAATAACATATTTGGTGGATATAAGACAAACCTTTGTGGACTCTCAAGGGTTTCTAGATCAGATTCTTGAGGTGACAAGGAATTCGAAGGTGGTGGATGAGAAGCAAGAGGTTGGATGCTTGGGACAATCCCAAGTTCAAAGCCTTGAGCTTCAAGTGATTGAGGAAGTTCCGAATGAACTCCTTGTGAAGACCCTTCAGTATCAGACAATGAAGGGGAACTTTGGGGTGAACTCAATGGTTCAGCCACAATGAATTTCTCTCAAGAGCAGAAGAAGGAGAGATGATTCATTGAGGGTTGATTAAAATTAAAATTTACAAGGATTTACTCAATATTGGGCCAAGAAGCAACTGCATGGGTTTGACATGTTATCGTTGGCAGTTAATTTTATTGACATGAAACAAAAAATAAATCAAAATGGGTAAAAACTAGGCAAGAGGGTTTACCAAGTATCTGTGAACTGCAATATACACCCCAGCCGAAGCCAAGGACTTAACATACAGTGGCCAATCTCCTTGAATTTTGTGTTTGGTGTATCACGTTTAAAAGGCGGTTGACTTAGTTACCTATGGCTAAAGGATAGAAACCTAATGGGGTCTCCCAATATATATGTGATGGTACAGGGAGCACAAGTCCGTGTTAGTGTTATCTAATGCAAAACTATTCAATGAGAGCACCCTTATATACGTTTCATACTAAAGTGCCTTTGATATACCCAAAAGTACAAAAGAACCTTCTATATACTTCCATACTAGGACGAGATTTCACCCCTGGGATACACTGCAAGCAGTTAACAATAGCTGCTATGTTTTAAGATGCTGGAACACATCTCTAGCCTAGACCTCTAGATATTTGTGTTAAGTGAAAAATTATCCTTAGGTTAATTGAGGTAAATTTTAAGTTAATCTTGAATTAAGTTTCAATTTTGATGGCTCAACGATGTCACCTGTTCCTAGAATGCAACTAAATGATGAAAATGAAACCTTTTCATTCGATGAAGGCTAAGCTAACAAAGGAAGAGAAACAACCAAGAAATGCATCAAACAATTCAAAATGCATCAACACAATTCTTTCCAATGCAATATGTAAAAATGAAATCTAATCTTTCATTCTACTAACAAATGCAATTTATAGAAATGGAAATATCTTTCCTTTCACTAAGATGCAATAATGATTTTCCTTTCTCTTTAATTCAATTTATGAAAATGAATGCAAAAAGTAAAGGGAAATGCAAACAACTCACTAAACATGAAAATATCTTTCACTTTATGATTTTGAATGCAAGAAATGTCTCGAAAATACTTAAATGAAAAACACTTTCACTTTCTGAAACACAAGAATGATAACAAGCACGTTCTTTCAGTTCAACCAAAGCAAACAATTCGTGATCTATGCTTGACAATGGAACTAAAGTGATCTTCAAAGCATCAATATGGGTTGACACTAATGAAAACAACTTCTCACCAAAGAACCAAAAGCAACTTGTAAAAGAAGTCCTGACGCAGAAGACTCTTCAATAGGAGTAATTGATCTCTGTTGGGACAGGGTCCCGTAGGGTCAATTTTGGGGGCAAAACCCCAAGTTTTGGGGAAAAAGCCCAAGTTTTTTGTAAAGAATGTAAAGTATCTGCAAGTTGTTTTCGTGGAGCGCGTAGACAGTAAAGTGTCATAAAGGGGCTTATCCTTCTTTTATGTAAGTTGTGCCAGCTTTAATATATCTACCCATGGTCCGCGGACCATGGGATTGTATAAGTAGGAGAGTCTTAGAGAGTCTAAGGTAGATAACAAAGAGATGAAGATGAATGTAATGGGTTAGTAGAAGAAAGAGAAAAAAAGTCTTAGAGTAGAAGAGAGGCTCTGCAGTTTTGTGCGCAGAGGCCTAAAGTAGAGTCTGCAACTGAGTGCGTGGACCCCTGCAGTTGAGCGCTCAGGGAAGTCTTGGGTCTGTAAGAAGAACTGAAGTATTAATAAAGAGATTATTCCAGAAATTCCTATGTTTATCTATTTCCTTCTGTTATGAATGAATGCATTATTATGTTATAATGAATGATGGGCTTATGAATTAATATTGTATTGATGCGCGATTTTACATGATTTATATTTTCATATGAACGCAAGTAATGATAACTATTTACAAGAAGAATATCTTGTTGTATGTTAAAGTTATCAAACACTTAAGCCGATCTAGGTAAATATGGAATTAAGAGTAATCATAGACACGTGTAAGTGGTTGATTCACCTATTTAGGGTTCGTGAAAGACAGTCGTAGACTTTCGCGAAGGTCTAGAGGTTAGTTAAAGGAAGTTATATTGATAAGCATTAAAGGCTTATCAATCTATGCAAAGGAAGGTTTAGGGCATAAAATGATATCACGCTCATCTCTGGGTGTAAAAACTTGGTTCCAACATCCCCCCATACTACTTCGGGTGAGACTTTAGTCCGCGCTCCGTGGTTTGATGCCAAAAGGGCCAATATTGTAGGGATTTGTATGGAAAAACTAACTCTGAATCTAGGTCAGGACCCACTAAGCAAACAATCTCTGATAAGTAGACCAATCAAAGAGTGGAGGATGACCAAGAAACCCTAGAAACTCTAGAAAGTAAACAAGCTTCAAACGCACATAAACCAAATCAAGAGACAATTGCAGTCAATCAAACATGACAAACAGGACAAATACATAATATATACACTGGAAAATCACTGAAAGAGGGAAAAAAAACCTGAGAACAAGAAGAAAAACCCTAATTTCTCTTATGCTCTGGGATCATCGTGCCTGTTATAGGAAAAATGGCAATGAAAGATTAATAATCGAAACTGTAATAAATGAATCAGCGATGACATCGCGATTGTTAAGGGAAAACCCTCGATGGGTAAGAAGAATGAGGGAAAAATAAAAAATATTCAAGACCAGACAAAACTGAGTGTCCTCAAGCAATCACCGTCAAGTGAAAATAGTTACAGAAAATCAAACAAACCTGAAAACTGACGATTGGTCAAACTCATCACAAAATCAAGGTGAAATATTAGATGCAAAGGGTTATAACTCTCCCCAACGAAGTCACCATTTTGTTGTCTAGGCAATCCTCTCTGTGGATAGAGACGATCCCTCTTGCCCAATGAGTGGGACTAGAAACCTACGTGACAATCTACTGGACACTTTCTGAAGTTACAATTGAAATAAGAGATAAAGAAGATGACCTACCTCGTTCTGATGCTATCATGTCTTCCTTTGTTGAAGACATTGAATCACTTGCATCATGGACTCAGTCCTGATGCTCACATGATTTAAACACCTGCATAAGAGATCAAGACACAACAAGGCATGCAAATACAAATAACATAATCAAAAGTAACCTACTTAACATATCAAGGAGAGTTAAGATAAATGATACATAAGCATACACATTTATGGAAAATGAACTAGCAATTATATATTAATAGAATAAAAGATGAACCATACAACCAAGCCTTGATGTCAATAGGCTCTCCTTGAATGAATTCTCAAGTCCAATCTTAAGCTCTCCAAGCACTCCTTATGCAAGAAAAATCAATAGCATGTAGGCACAATCTCAGCACAAGGGTGAAAATAGCCAAAGACCAACCATTTGGGAATGGGATAGGATGAATATATAGGCAAGGAAAGGGAGTTAGGATCTCTCCAATGATAGGAGAAGGCCCTCATCTCAAGGGAGTAGCTCATAGGGATAAGACCAAAAGCCCAAGTTGGGAGAACTCAACCTCATCCATGCCAAACAACCTCCAGCTCGTCACCCTAGAATCTTCTAGATCATGAAGCTTCTCATCCTTTTTTGGAAAATTTCGTTTTAGGGATCATCGTGGGTATAAAATCAAATAGAGTGATGGAATTGCGGGTCTAGTGTAGTGAAACTAGCGACCATCGCGGTTTTCAGTATCATAAGAGAAATGATTCTAAAATTAGGGTTTTAGAGCCATTTCCTTCATGGGAAGCTCAACGAATTTTCCAATCAATGTTTTAGGGAGGATTTGAGTTGCATACCTGAATGAGTACACTGCATGTGGTCATGTTTCAGGCACTTTGGGGTATGTCATAGGGAAGTGTGGGAGGTGTGAAAAAATACTGTGTAACACCTGAGAAAATCATTTGGCCACAAATCTAGTCTTGTATTTCTTGATGCTCCCATTAGCTGCATACTTCACTTTGTATATCCATCTAGAACCAACCATTGATTTCCCTTCTAGTCTTGGCACCACCTCCCATACATTTCTCTTCATGATGGATTCATATTCTTCCACCATGGAATCAACCCAAATAGGTTTATAAATTGCTTCCTCAAATGAAGAAGGGTCTAACTCAATGAGCCCTATCATGAGAGACATGTAACCAGTGTACATCTCAGATGACCTCCTTTTCCTACGTTGTGATGTAGGAACTCCCACATGCTCCTGTGCATCTTGTATCAATCTATCAAGTTACCTATTTCTCTTTCTTCCTTCTTCGGATGTTTATCGTTGAGTGGGTGTCTTCACTCGGCCTCCTCTATTCTCCTCCATTTGTGGCCGCTCCACATCCTCCTAAAGCTCATCCTGAGGCTCCTCCTTTTGAGATAGAAGCTCCTGCTCTGGTGGGATACTCATCTCTCATTCCAAAGAGCATCTCATAGCCTTCTCCTCATCAAACTTGACATCTCTCCTCACCATTTTCATCCCTGGTGAAGGTAAATACAACCGGTAATTATGTGCAGTTTTGGTGTATCCTACAAAAACTCCCAAACCTATTGTAGGCTCAAGTTTCTTCCTCAAATCCTTGGATACATGACAATAAACGAAAGCTCCAAAAATTATGAAGTGAGACACATCAAGCTTTCTCCTAGAGAAATCTTCCTCCAGTGTGATCATACCAAGTATTCTATGAGGAGTCTATTTCTGCAAGTAGACTACAATGTTGCATGCTTCTACCCATAGATGTAATGTTAGCCCTTGATCATGCAACATGTTTCTTGTTTCTCCCATTATGCTCACGTTATTACTCTTAATTACCCCATTCTATTGTGGATTATGGGGTTCTATTAGCTCTCTTTGAATACCTTCTTTGGCACAGAAATCCTTGAAGGCATTCGAGACAAATCCAACTTCATTATCGCTCTTGAGAGCCTTCACCTTCTTTCCAATCTCCATCTCACCAATGCTTTGAATTCAACAATTTTTTGATAAAACTTCATTCTTCTTTCGCGTGAAGAAGATTCAAAATTTTCAAGAGAAATCATCAATAAAAATAACATAATACTTATGTCTTGTTGTGGAGGCTATAGAGAAGGGTCCACAAACATCAAAGTGGAGTTGCTGCAAGATTGCATCTGCTCTACTATCTCATCCATGGAAGGTGCATTTGACATAATTCCCCAAGATGTAACCCTTGCAGACATCTTCCTTGTCAAGGGAGCCTTTAGGGAGACTGGTGGTAATTTGCTACATGATTGTTAAGACACCATGATGTAGATGACCCAATCTCTCGTGCCAAAGTTCTCCAACATCTCAACTCTACTCTTTTTTTTCCTTGCTGCTCAATGTAGCGCAATCCCTAACCTCAATTTTGGATAGGTTCTTCACTCGAACTCCAATCTACTTCACTTTCTCAATATCTATGTGTCTCAGAAAGGATTTCCCTTTACTAAAAATAACATCATAGCCTCTATCCTCCAATACTACTACAACAATCGAGTTCTTCTTTGACCTAGGTACATACATAAGATATTTGAGGTGAAGAGGGGAAGATTTATCCCTCTCAAAGGTGACAGTACCAATTTCTGTAGCAATGTATCTCATTTCATACCCCAATTCAATATGCATCTAGAGATCCTTCTTCTCCATGTTACTCAAAAATTCCTTTCACCCTTTCATATGGAACGAGGCACCAGAATCAAGGTACCACAAACTCCCCAGAAAATTGTTGGCCATGCATGCTATTAGGGTGAAGTCTAATTCGAATTGTGAAGCCAGTGCTTCACCTCCTACTCCTCCTGAAGGCTTCTTGTTATAATTCTTGTGCGGAATTTTTGTTGCATAGTGCTCATATTCATGGTAGTGGAAACATTTTATCTTTCTCGAGTCTTTCTTCTTGCCATTATTTTGTCTAGATTTAGGTTTACTTTGGGTCTTCTTTCCTTTTCCCTTCTCCCCCTTCCCAACGAAGGCAAAATTATCTTCACCCTCAGCTCTGTATAATGTTCCATCTCTTATATTTCTCCTGAACTCTTCTTAAACCAAAATGAACCATAACCTTTCCCAATTCGATAATTTTTCCTTTCCAATCATAGAGTTCTGGTAGTTGTTGTAGCTAAATCTAGCACCCTGTGGCACAAGTGTTGCAGGGGAGATAGAAAGCCTCCTAGAGACAGACTTTGGGTTGATTGTACACTAGTGCCTAGGACATATTAAGTAGAGGAGTGCTTAAGATATTATCTAAGGGGTTTTCAGCACTCCAATTGTCATGTAAAAAGGGTAAAAGGAGGGGCTTGGTTCAATAAGCCTTCACTTGTTAGAAAAATATGTATTACAGAACAATGGAACACATAAAATATCGTAGAAATATAAACACAGAAAATGCATAAAACAAGAGAGACACAGATATACGTGGTTCACCCAGTTTGGGTTACGTCCACAGAGAAACGGCCAGTCCTTCCTTTTATATTATCTAGCAAACTAAAGAGACACAACCTACAGCAGATCCATTATAATTCCCTCTTCATTCTCAATCTCCTCTCTCTTCCTCACTCAAAATACAGATGTACATAGACACAATACAATTCCCTCATATATAGCGAGTGTTTGCCTTCTAGGGAAAAAAACCCTAAGTTAAACATAACTTCTACCGTCAGATCTCCACCTAATGAATGGCCCGGATTGACTATGAAATTACAACATTTTACAAGGCAATTTTACATCTATTCTTAGCTTTGGGGGTGTTGCCCCCGATCCCCCCACCAGGGGGGGGCTCCCACAGGTCGCAACCACCCCCCCTGTAGTGAATATTTTACGGGCGGCGTTGCTGCCCCATTACGAACTGGGGTCCAATGCGGCGATACCTTTGAATACAGAAGGTAATCAAGCTCCACACCCAACATCACTAAGGTAGATTCAAGCCAACTCATGGATCCAAATGCTAGGGGTATATTAGGGTAATCTCCAAGAGAAATGGCTTCTTCCCTTGGTGGTCGACACATGGAAATGACACATCTTAAAACTAAAGTTGTAGTAATGGTGGATAGAAGGAAGGGAAGGAGGGAAATATATGCATAGGGTTGTAACAAACAAAATCCTAGGTAGAAATGTTCCAGCAAAAAGTGGAATTCGATGGATAGGGATGTAAATAAAACATAATCATACACCATGGTTTTCTGATGAAATGATATAAATAGAGGTGTTCAAAAGGAGGCTTCAAATCAAACATGACATGGGTATCATTCTCTGCCAAAAGCTAACGTAGATCTAGACTAACATAGGTCCTACAGGTTAATCAAATGCACAAGTAAATCTATAATTTTGCAGGTACTGCAGTGCTAATGAATAACACATATAGGTCTGTGATAAGGACATGTACTGTCTTCTATGAGAATCTAAGATAAATCCATAGATTGAAGAGGAACCAACTACATTCACTATACTATTTAAAAGGAAGAAAAACACAAATGAAATGAGATTACCACGAGGAACATGATGCACATTAATCATGCTTGGAATCAACAAGGAAACACCATTTATCTCAAAGGGTCCAAATAACCAGTCCATACATTCAGCGCCATATTAGTGAAGCCCCCATGAATAAACATATTAGAACCAAATGGCATCACAGAACTTGGACCCTATGGGTGAGAAATTCTGGAACCATCCAATAGCTACCATCTTAGTGGGACTAGTAGTTCGAATTGACACTAGTTTTCCCTGAAACACATTTCTACTTATTCTTTTTCCTTTCTCTAAGCTTGCATTCCATCCACATTGAAGTCCAAATTTCCATATTCTTACCACAATCAGATCATGACTTCAAAACCATTTTCCCTTTGCAAGTTTTATGCTTTTTTGCCTCACTTACATTTCTTCCCTAACCCATGAATAAAGTCATTCAACTCACTTACAACGATTGAGTTAGCTCATTGTCCTCTTCCTTTTGTCAAATAAGTCATGCTTGATAAGTGCAAATCTTTCATCTATGGTCTTCTACACCATTACTTTATGCTCGTGTTAGATGATAGAGAATTCATTAAGGCATCCCTTCTAACAAATATTAACCCGTCGACTTCATCACATTATCTAGGTTCAAGACTAGAGATCTTTTTAGTACCTTGAGGCTTGCATGCCTTAATGACAATTTCTCTAGCTAATAAATAGTGGGAGTACATCAATATCCTCTGTTTGTTGGATCTTTTAGGTTTCTCGACTACAACTCATTTATTTTTACCTAGTAAGATGTACTTGGTGTTAGGTTCCTATACCAATAGGTTTCATTTTTCATGATTGACAGTGGAAGTGCCAAATATGTTCATCTTTGATGCTACAAAGGTTCCATATTTTGTGAAAAGAAAAGAGAGTTAAAAAATGTAAAGAGGGTATGCCTTAAAAGAATGATCAAAAGGCAAGAAAATGAATTGGTCAGAAAAAATAATAGAAATGAACCCCAAAGAAAGACCAGGAAAGTGGCTAGCCAAAATGCCACTGCTAGCTTGCTGGATGGCCCAACAGTTCAATCTGGACCATGCCATGTTTTAAATTGCTTGTTCTAGACTAGAGAATGAATATCTGTCCAAACAGTTCAAGCTTGGCAGATGAGTAGCTAGGTAGAGAAATGAAGGAGCCCAACTACTTAATCTGGTCCCTTGGAAGAGATAAGGGTACATTTAGATAAGAGGGCAGTCAAAAGAAAGGAGGATAATCAGGGTCTGCAAGTCTAAGTGCACCCATGCAAAAGGAAGAAAAATGTTAGGTGTATTAGGTTGGGTAGGTAGTTTGAGGTTGCAGAAGCAAGGTCTGAGCACCTGATGTATTGACAATTACAGCTTGTCTCATCAATGAAAGAAATTCCAAAGCAATTGTTTGATGGCAAAATTATGGAAGCATGTCTAACTCCCTTTCACCACCCCTTCAAAGTTTCTTACTAACACCCCTGAAGGACCTTGGGATCTGCCCAACCAGTCCTACTTGCACTTTCTCTTTGAGAAAATCAAGTCAAGCTTTGACTTTCTTCAATGAAAAGAAGCCACATTTCTTGTGTAAAACCCTCATTTCAGATTCCTTTCATTTCTTATATCTAAGTTTCAGTTCACAAGCTTAGCCTCTCCCTTACACTTCACCTCAAAAACCCATATTAACTCCTAACTCTATTGTATAGCTCCCTAGCTACTTCCCCACCCCTATTTTCTACAAAAAACTATATAAAACTCCAAAAAGTATTACATATCCTACCCTAAAGCATTATAGCTTTGTGAATATGGTTTTGGGAAATAATAGTCCATCTGGGACTATTATCAACCCTTCCGCGTCCTAACTCCGGAGTTAACTTAACATTTGGTTAAGTTAATAACCATTGCCCACCCCTTTACCCTTAAAACCTTACTATCCTACCTATCGCGCATATGTTTGGGGTTTTTGTTTAAAATGTTTAAACTAAACATTAGAACTTTACCCCCCGCATACATAACCCCCAAACCCGCATTAACCTAAGGTTTTCAACCCCCCGCGGCCGTTTTTGTTTAAATAATACGGGCAGGTCCCGTCCCTAACCCCCGTCACCTTACCTGTGCCGCCGACCGTCCGATTTCGCGTGTCCGAGATCAACGGTGGGCGGTCGTTTTGAGCCCCCGATCCGCCGGAGGTTAACGTCCGGGGCATGGGCGGTTTCCCTGCCGTACCCCCTGCCACGTGTCGACCACCCGGCGTGTTCGGAGGCCCCTCCCCCAATACCGTCTATGCTCAAAGGTGGTGCGGGGAAAACCGGATACCACCCTCCGTCCCCTAACGTCAGCAATCACGTCAACTGTGACGTCACCACCGCGTCCCCGCCCCTGCTCCACGTTACCTGCCAGCACACCCACTCGTCTCCCCGTCCCACCACCGTGTCACCACCACGTCTTGATCCAAGTCATCGTCCACGTCACCTTGTCGTACCCGGGACCCGCCGATGACTTCATCGCGGGAAAGCGCCAAAAGCGCAAATATGTCAAATTTTCATAAAAACGTGCAAAGTGACCGTTTTGGGTCATTTTCAATGGTTAGTTTGGGAAGCTCTATGTTCACTATTCACGCCATTTTACCTCCAGAATTCGAATTTAAACAATTGAGACGTCGCCACCTAAAGATTCGACGTCAATACTCGCCATTCAACCAACTCAACCACCCTCGGCGCTAGTTAAACCAGGTATTTGCCAAATTCCATCTGTTCACCCCTGTTCTTCCCATTTTCTCAATTTCATTCGCTCAATTACCTGCAATTTCCCAAGTTAATGAATCTGCCCCTCATAAATTCAACCTAAATTCACTGATACACCCCCTGTTTAAAAGGAGCCCGGCAAACCCCGACCCATTCGCAATTTCACCGTGCCAAAACTCATTTTCGAGCTCGGGTTCCCGATAAAATTTCATACCAGCTCGGCATTGTTCCCTTTTGCCGCATTCCACTACAAAAACCTCAGTGCATTGAGCTGTAATAATCCCTTTCCCCTCTGCATTTGGCCCTCACAGTCTCTCAATCCAGAGAATTTGTTAAAAGAGAAAACAAAGCATAAACCAAACTCTGCAAAGTTTGCCTTTTTACCACAGTTACAATATTGAAGATTTTTGGTTCAGCTGAACTCATTCTGCAACCCCTCTACAAATCCTCATAAGCAGTCATCCTCAGTATGTTGCTGCTCTAAAAACTTCACTACAAAGATAACATCAGAAAAGTTTTATAATGGCTACTCCATCAGCTCTTAGTGTCACTCCTATGAATCCACCAAACAGAGAGCTTGAAGCCATGCCTCTTGCTGATAAGGATCACCTCATTCAAGATCTAGTTGGTGACAGAAATCACTTGCATACCTTCTGCTAGTTGAGAAACAGCTTTCTAAACAACTGTGACATGTATGGTATATGGGAGTCCAATTTGCCTTATTACTTCCTTCCCTCTGTCAATATTTTTCCCGAGATTATCCGCTTATGTGCTGAGAACTATGAGCCAACTCAAAGGGCTGTTAAGTCTCCATCTGGGAGCATACTTTTTCATATTACTCCTGACTCCATCAACCAGATGCTTAACTTCAAATAGACTCAGTTGTTGTTTCCCTTCTCCATGAACTATTTGCTGGATGTAGGCTCCAAGCTCTCCAGCTCTGAAATTGAAAAAATTACCAAGACATTCATGAGGGTAGACTGCCAGCCTACAGGGCCACCTCCTTTCCTATATGTCCATTTCAATGAGGTGGGCAAACTGCTAGTTGATATGATCTCTTATGTGTTGGGTTTTAAAACAAGTGAGCACATTGATGAAACAGTGTTGGTGTTATTATCTGCATATAGTCCAGGACAGCCCCCTGCTTACAAGTATAACTATGCCAAGTTCATAGCCAATAAAATACATTATCAGCTAGTGAAACTGGATAGGGAGGGAGTATTCAAATATTCATCATATATCTACCATTTGTTCATGTATTACCAGTCTGAATGCTTCCAATGCCCCATCAAGAAGTTGGATTCTAAGGGTGAAAGGAGGTCTGTCATCTTTTGGTCATCAGTTTTCCATGAGGTTCAAAACTCTCCATTTTCCTACTGTGAGTTCATTGACCAATTTGTATACCCAGTCTCTTGTCTCCTAATGAGATCCCCTCCTCCTAGATTTTCATATGACATACAAAAGACCTTACAACTGTCCAAGAGTTATAAAATAGGTGATTGGTACCTATATCAAAATCACATTGTCATTAGAATCTATGGCTGTGAGCTCTGTCCTTACAGGCTCCCAAGGTATGTACCAATGAGACTGTTTGCCTTGGAATACTATAGGCAACTCATTAATTCTGATCTTACTCATTTTCATAGTGCCAAAAAGAAAGCTCACTTGAAATTCAAAGACCATCTAGGCCCCTTCATTATGAACAAGAAAGAAGGTTGGCAAGATGCTGATCAAATTTTGAGGGACAAATATAAGTTAAAGAGGAGCTTCTGGTGGGTCCCTTATGACCCGGAGGGTTTTATCAGTGCCAGAAGAGTTAAATACAGGCTGCTGGCCTATGACCATTGTAAATTTCCACAAATTGAACAATATGCCAACCAAGATGAGTGGCTGCAAGGCACATTAGTTGAGGAAATGACTCAAGAGGAAATAATGGAGAAAAATGTCAAGGATTTAGAAAAAACCCTTGACTTGGATTCTTTGCAGCAGGTAACTTTCAAGTTGCCACATCAAATTGGAGAAGGCACATCTGCTGCTGCAGCCACACAAGCCGCCCAGGGACCGTCTACATCAGCAACAGGTACAGCAAAAGGGAAGGAAGTAATGGATGCAGAGAAAGAAGTGATCACAGAGCAGCCTGCCACTTCAATGGAGCAACCTCAAGGACAGGCTCCTCCACAGCAAACAGAGGCACCACAGGTGCCTGCTTTACAGACTCCTGCCCATGAGGAAAGAGGCAGAAAACGAGACCGAGAAGACTCCACACCTGCTAGTGGGTCTACACAGCAGCCCGAAGCCAAGAGGCAAAAGGTTGATTCTCCAATTGAGGAGGAAGTCAGTGAGGAAATCCTTGGAAGTCCAAGGAGAGACAGAGAAGGGAGTCAACAAACAGCTACAAGCTCTTTCCAACAAGAGCAAGACAGACAGCATGGCATGGAGGTGTCTTCCTCCACACAGCAAAGTAAGAGGCCAGCTAGCATCAAGGCCACCTTTAAAGAAATTAAGGCTCAAAATGAACTATTAAGAGTACAGTTGTATGACCAATTTCTTAAGGCAACACCTGCCAAGCAGGAAAGGTTGATGGCAGCATATGACATCAAAGAAGAAAAGATGATTCTCAGCCACTTTAAGCCCAAGGTTCAGTAGCCTCAGACAGCTGCAGACTATGTCAAAACAAGGTTAGAGGTCCTGGCCAAGGACATTCACCCCATGGATCAAATAGAGTTACATAAGCAAGCAGGGGAAATGGTCTATGCCACACTTGCAGACAAGGCCACACTGGCCCATGAATTGAAGGAATCTCTGAAGAACACCAATACTCAGCTTGATTTAGAAAGAATGTCCTCCACAGCCAAAGACAACAGAATTAAAACATTGGAGGACATTATTATGGACCTGGGGCATGATCCTAAGAATCCCAAAGCTGTCAAGGCCCTAATGAAGAAAAAGGAGGATGATATTACTGCTCTGAAAAAGCAAATGAGGCTCTCCTCGACTATGCACCCACAAACAGGAGAACTGGTGAAAGAGAAAGAAGCTGAGGATACAATGGACCTGCTAATGCAAATGAACCAGAGAATAATTCAAATGGAGGGAGAGTTGGAGAGAGAACTGCAAGGCCAGCAGGGAGAGTCGACCTCCCAGCCACCTCAAACTGCTCCAACTACTGTTGCAGCTACACAAGCAGCAGCGACCCCTCCTATTATTCCAGCAACTACAACAACTACAGATGTTGCAGCGACAACAACAACAGCTCTTGAGGCTAGCATAAGCATGGATGAATTGACAAAAGTTGTCAAGGACCTTGAGCTTCAAGCAACAGAGATAAAATAGGCCAAAGAAAAGTTGGCTGATCTAGAAGGAAAATATGATAAATCCAAGGTGACAGTGGTTGAACAGACAAGGGAAATTAAGGCCCTGAAGGACAAAATAAAGGCCTTGGAGAAGGAGCTGAATTTAGAAAAGACTCTGGCTGAAATAAAAAATATTTTGTGGACCAGGACTGACCACTCTATCACTAGACAGTGGAAATCAATCCGAACTGTGCATGAACAGATTGAATTAATAGGCCAAGCCCAAATTGAGAGTCAAAGGGCTAGAGCAGAATTAGGAAATATGCCTGAGCAGGCTAGCAAAATGATTCACTTCCTGAACACTCACACTAAAGAGGAGTTGGCAGCCTTAGACATCAGTAACAGGACAGAAATTGTTTTAACAGCAAAAAAGGTGCTGACCCTTAGAATTTTGTGCAAAGTTTGGAGAGAAAGTGTCAGGAAATGCAGGCAGAGGTAGATGGTTACAAGTTGAGGATGGGAGCATTGCAAGGCAAAGGATTGCCCAGCCTATTGACCAGCGCTGGAAGACTGCTAACCCGTGAGCAGTATGCCACCAGGATGAGTAACTTTATTTCAAATCAGATCACAGCATCCACAAGTACCTCAGAAGAAACAGGACCTCCATCAGGACAGAGACTTTATGATAAGCTGGAAAATTTATTTTACATTGAACATGAAATCAATCACTTGTTTGAGGTCCCACCCAATTTTTATAGGTACACAGAGGCAGATGAGACATTAATAAAGATACGAAGACATCAACTGCCTAAAGAAGATTGGTGGCAGGCAATGCTCGAAATTTTGCCAAAGTGATCTCGGTCCTTTCTCTTTTTGGTCAACCTCAGGTCAGCTACAGGTCAATAGAATTGAATACGCAGGCACCAGGCACATCATGAAGACAACATGCCAAGCAGGTGAGAATGGTGACTCAGCAAAATACTGGTACAGCAAGCCCAAACAGGAAAAAACGCAGATTTTAAAAGCACAGCCTCAGCCGACTCAGTTGGTCACAAAAGTCAAAATTCTCTGATAGAATGGACAGCTAATACATTAAATATTTACTGTAGCATTTACTCTTTCAGCTATAATTCCTCAAGAGTTGGCAAAGAAGTTATGAGCTATTAACTCATCAGCTAGATATTTTGTAGCTTATTTTTTGTATATATACCTCCCCACAGAACGTATTTGGGGTTGGTGATTTTCTCTCTAAGACACTGCGTTGTAAATTTTCAGACTATCTAATACAAATGGCTGGGAAAGTTCATGGTCTCTACACTATTTGGATGTGAAAGTGATGATCTGCGTTCTGCTACAGAATTCCTGTGTTGTTTAATGGAACAATAAGTTATTCTAAACCACGTTTTGTCTTTCTGTGTTTGCTTAATTCACATATATGTTTCATTATCTTAGCTATAGAGAAGAAGAATAGCTTAGGACTTGCTTGAATGCACCCTCTACTCAATCTCTGTTGCTAACTGTGTTTTCTTCATAATTAATCATGAATATGAATTCTTAGTTGTTCATGTTTGTATTGATTCTTTCATTATGAATGCTGTTTAGGAATTCTTAAGTGCTCCTAGATAATATTCCCACATTTTCCCTCTATCAGCATAGTGAAAGATCCTTAGCTGCCTTTCATTCCCTGATTTCATGCCATCATATTCCATATTTGAAGAATTGTTCCATGGATGCCTGTCTGGCTCTGTAGCATTGCCTTCTTCCCAAGAAATACTTCCAGCAGTACACCATCATCGACTCCATGCCCAATGGTCTAGACTGTTCTGAAACTGCATACCAGTTCTGACTGAAATCATCATCCAAACAAATTCAAAACAAAATCTTGTGCATCATAACTAGCCTAAAATTACACCAAAACAAAGTTAAATCAGAAAGAGAGAGCCCTCTCTGGTTGCAGGTAGGCTAGGACCTGTGGCTAAAAGATTGGTTAGTGGTTACCTCGGTCGTATTCCCTTGGGAGTCAAAGGGAACAACCTGAGTGATAACATCATTGGCGACCCCGCTGGGGACAGAATGAATTTTTCAATTGTTGTCTATTCTTTAAAACTACAGATGAAGCCTAAATGTCAGCCAGGAAGCCTTTGAAACTGTTCTTGCTTTGCATTTACAGGAGTAAATAAAAGTTGCTTCAGTCAATCTTCATGCTAGTTTTAAGTTGCAGATAGTTGTTCCAAAATTTGATCAGTTCCTTGCTAATTCTAAAAGCATTCCCAGAAAATACCAAAACAAATTCGGAAGCTGGCTCCTAAGAAGAAAACTCGTTATACTAGGTCAAATCCTGACCCAAACCCTCCAGCTGTTTTTGACAATCCCAATTTAATCCCAAAGATTCTTAGGAAACAAGAGGAACAAGAAGATTTTGCTGATTCAAGCCCTGAAACAGTTCCGGAAAACTATATTCCAACCCCTGTTAAACCTTTAGTTCACCCTCACATTGCTCCTTCTTCTCCTTCTTCCTCATCCACTTCTCAAAACATATTCTCCACACCTTCATCCACTACACAAATTTTCGTTGCTGTCCCTGTTGTTCCAGTTGTTCCCTTCCTTCCTGTTGTCCCATTTATCCCTGTAAATATGGCAAATCATTATGCCCCTTTACAGCTACCTGGAAATCCTGTGGCTATGCCTCAGGATTATCAAAGTAAGATCACTTGTTTTGATGCTACTGGTACATATACTGCCTTACAGCATACCAAGAAAATGCAAGACTACTTTGAAAATTATGAGATAGACGATGATGATGTGAGAATGAAAATTTTTGTCCAAAGTTTAACAGGTGAAGTAAGGACTTGGTTCAGAGCACTTGCTGCAAATTCCATAGCCAATCCGGATGCTCTTTACCAATCCTTCCTCAATAGATGGGAAAAGAAAAAAGACCCACTGCATATCTTATCTGAGTATGACAGCATAAAAAGAGGCCCACAAGAAACTGTCCTAGATTATTGTGCAAGATTCAACAATGTTTACAATGCCATCCCTCAAAACCTTAGACCTCCACCTGATTTAGCCTTAATCAAATTCCCTGATGGATTTGATTCTGACATGGCATATCAACTGAGGGAAAGAGCCCCTCCAACCTTAGCAGACATGCAGAATATAGTTGTTAGTGTAGAGGCAAACCTAATTGCTAAAAGAAATAGGGCAAGAGCTTAAAGAAGAACTACTTTCAAAGAGGAACCTTTAGCATTTGAACATAAATTGGATGCAATAATCAAAGGCATGGACAGACTTGGGGACAGGGTGGAAACCATCGAGAGAAAGTCGTCATGGGAAGGTCAACCAAGTACTGCTAGAAACCCAAACTTTAGAAAGAATCAAAATCCAAATGTTGGAAGGGCTGGTCCCGACCAGAACATCAGACCTCCTTTTCAAGAAAACTATGTTGAAGCCTCAACATCTAATGAACCAACCAAGGACCCTCACATCAACTTAATGGGATTGGACAGTGAACACCAAGTCTTTCTAACACAAGAAGATCAAGAGGCTCATAATCACAATCAATTTCAAACCAAATCAGGAGAGTCATTTGATTTTACAGAGGGCTATGATGCAGCAGTTTATGAGGTACATAAATAGTATAAACTAAGGAGTAGAACCATAGATGTGCCTGAACTAACCAAACCTAAGGATAATAAACAGCCAAAAAGGACAAAGGACAAAGCTGTTATCACAGAATCCTCTGATAAAATAGACCCAAATTCAACAGAAATCATTGTGGAGGATATATCAGATTTACAGCCCTCTAAAAATCGGCCATCTTTATCCCTCCCCTCAAAAGTAAGTTCAAACAGTATTCCTGAAAATAAATTCAAAACAAATTTAACTCAAAATCATACCCATGATGAAGAAAAGGTCACTGAAAATTCAGCTGAAAAGAAAAAATCTACTGCCCATAATACAAAGACTCGGATAGAAAAACCATTCAACTTGGAAACAGAAATAGGTAAGCTGAAGATAGCTATTCCTCTCTCTGAACTTGCCAAACATGAAGTATATAGACAGCAAATCAATAGGTCTCTCCAAATATCAGACAATAGGGATGCTGTGAATGTTCTAGATGATCAACCTAAATTACTGTTTGGTCCTGAGGTTAATGGAAAGACAGCAAATGGAGGAGTTCCACCCTTTTATTTCAGTTTAAACATTCATGACAAGGTGTTACACAATGCAATGTTTGATTCTGGGGCCTCACATAACTTAATGCCCAAATCTGTGATGGAAAAACTAGACCTAGATATCACAAGACCATATAAAGATTTGTTCTCATTTGATTCAAGCCAAGTCAGGTGTCTAGGCCTAATTAAATATTTGTGTGTTTCCCTAGTCCAATACCCAACCAAAACAATTCTGATGGATATGGTGGTAGCTGACATTCCACCCAAGTACGGTATGCTTTTATCAAGATCTTGGGAGGCCAAACTCCAAGGATCCTTGCAACTAGACATGTCCTATGCCACTATTTCAGTCTTTGGGCAACCAAAGAGATTATACCAAGAAACACTAATGAAATACGTGGTGAGTAGTCAAGAAAAGCCCCAAAACTTCCCCATCTACTCAATGCATTCTGATATGGATTCATTCATTTTGTATAATGCTGATATGTGTACCAAAACTAATGCCAAACTCCTGATAACAGCACAACCAGAGAGTATGAATGAACAATCTGCTGATCCAGATCAAAAAATTGTCAATATGACTAATGCAAGAAAGAAAAATGACACATCAAATGACTTACAAGAACCCAATCTGCCCATGGTGCAACTTTCTAAAACTCTCAAAGCAAACCTTGACCATGAAATTTTATGGTATTTAGAGTTTGATGGCTCAATCAAAAAATTAGGAGCAGGGGCAGGGGTTTGGATTCACAACATGCAGAATGACCAGGCTGAAGGTCATGCATATAGATTAAACTTTCGATGCACAAACAATATGGCCGAGTACGAAGCCTTTTTGTTAGGTCTCAAACTCATCAAAAATCTAGGTGCAACCAAAGTCTCAATTCTAGGGGATTCAGATCTGATCATACTGCAGATGAAGGGAAATTTTATCACAAATGATCTTAGGTTAAGGGCTTATAAAGGGGCAGCCATTCAAATACTTGACACCTTCTCAGAATCTCAGTTAACTAAAATTTCCAGAAAGCTCAATTTACATGCACATAGCTTGGCAACCTTTGCCAACACTTGCAAGCTACCTTTCGAACCCAACCACCGTTTCACTGCCGAAATCAAACATAGACCTGCTGTCCCTGATAATGTTAAAAATTGGCAGATCTTTGAAAATGATACACAGATAAATAACTTCCTCACTTTGAAAGAGGAATTCTCCAACATGAACATTGATACAAGCACTGTGGATGACCAACAACAAAAGCACAAAATTGAACAAAACACATCAGCTGAAACAGCAAATCTGATTTTGCATCCAACTACTTTTGATGACAGCAATGTACAGGAGCTGAAGCAAACAGATTTTGATGAAATAGCTGAAACAGAAGCCGAAGTAATTGATCTAAAAGACAATTTTCTGCCCATAGGTTTAACTCCTTTGGAGGATTTGTTTGATTCAAATGATATCTCAAGGAAGCCAAAAATGCAACCACTAAATGCTGAAATTGAGGACTGCAACATTGGAACCACAGAAAATCCCAAAATGGTAAAACTATCCAAGGCATTACCAGCTGATCAGAAGTTGAAATGCATTGAATTGTTCAAAGAGTTCCAAGATATCTTTGCCTGGAGTTATGAGGACCTCCAGTCCTATGATACTTCAATCATCCAACACACTATACCTTTGAAAGAAAATCAAAAACCTTTTAAACATAAGCTTAGGAGAGTGAATCCTGTCCTCCTTCCCCTGATTGAAAAAGAAGTTAAACGTATGTATGAAGCAGGAATCATTGCTCCAATCAGGTTCTCAGAGTGGATTTCAAATCTAGTGCCTACTAGAAAGAAGACGGGAGAAATTAGACTGTGTGTTGACTTAAGGAATTTGAACAAAGTCTCTCTCAAAGACCATTACCCCTTACCAAAAATGGATCATATCCTACAAAGGGTAGTGGGAGCCTCTAGGATCTCATTATTAGATGGATTTTCTGGATTCAATCAGATTTTAGTACACCCGGATGATCAAGACAAAACTGCCTTTACAACACCTTGGGGAACTTTTAAATATGTCAAAATGCCTTTTGGGCTTAAGAATGCAGGGGCCACTTTCCAAAGAGCGATGGACATAGACTTTGCCAAAGAAATCCATGATTTCCTAGTAGTCTACCTTGATGATCTCACTGCCTTTTCAAAATCAGACCAAGAACACCTAGAACATTTAAGGAAAGTGTTTCTAATTTGCAGAAAATATGGCATATCTTTGAATCCAAAGAAATCACTGTTTGGCCTAGAGGAAGGCAAGCTCCTAGGTCATATAATCTCAAAAGATGGCATTAGGATCGACCCGGACAGAATTCAAGCTATCCTTCAAGTGCCTCATCCGAGAAACATCAAAGAACTACAAGGCTTCTTAGGGAAGATCAACTTCTTGAGAAGATTCATTCCTAATTTGGCTGAGCTCATAAGACTGTTAAACAATATGTTGAAGAAGGATTCTAAGGTCAAATGGACCATGGAAGCTAAACAAGCCTTTGAGGATATCAAAAGAGCTTTGACAAACACACCAGTCCTCACAAGTCCTAGGTTTGATAGGGATTTCATCATTTTTTCCTTCGCATCTGAGCATACAATTGCTGTTGTCCTATTACAAAAAGATGACCAAGGGTGTGAGAAGCCCATTGCATTTTTCAGCAGAGCCCTTAGAGATGCTCCCTTAAAATATCAGATCATGGAAAAGCAAGCCTATGCCTTGGTAAAGGCCATCAAAGATTTCAGAATCTACATTTTATACTCTCATGTGATTGCCTATGTCCCAAATGCAGTGGTTAAGGACATTTTAACCCAAGAAGGAATTGAAGGCAAAAGGGGCAAATGGATTGCCAATATCTTAGAATATGACATTGAAATTAAGCCTACAAAATTGGACAAGGGCTAGCCAAACTAATGACTGAAACCAATTTCCAAGCCCTTGATATCAATGAACTGGACAACGAAGAGGAGATGGCGACTCCACAGATCAATCAAGCCTTTTTGCAATCTCCCTGGTATGCTGATATATGTTTTGTATTGTTAAACCTGCAAGCTCCTCCAGGGTTGTCCAGAACTAAGAAAAGGTTCTTGAAAATGAAAGCATCAAAGTTTTGTATCATAGACAATGTTTTGTTTTGGAGAAATCATGAAGGAATTTTACTTAATTGCCTAACATTGGATGAAACTGATAATGTCCTCAAGGAATTTCATGCAGGTGACTGTGGAGGACACTTATACTGGAAATCAACAGCTGATAAGATCCTAAGGGCTAGATTTTATTGGCCCTCCTTGTTTACTGATGTGAAAAAATTTGTAATGTCTTGTCACAAATGCCAAATTTTTGAAGGCAAGAGAAAGTTGTTACCTTTACCACTCAAGCCTATTTCAACTGAAAGACCATTCCAGCAATGGGGTTTAGACTTCATTGGTGAAATCCACCCTTCATCCTCTGGCCAACATAGGTGGATTTTGACTGCTACAAACTACTTTACCAAATGGATAGAAGCCATCCCTTGTAGGCAAGCCAATGACTCCATTATTATCCAATTTTTAGAAACCAACATCTTGTCCAGGTTTGGTTGTCCAGATAAAATTATTACAGACAATGCTGCTGCTTTCAAATCCAAAAAAATGATCAACTTTTGCCATAAATACCATATGACCTTGGGCCATTCCACAGCCTATTACCCTCAAGGCAATGGCCTAGCTGAGTCTTCCAACAAAAGCCTTATCAACATCATCAAAAAGGTCTTAGAGGAGAACAAAAAGAATTGGCATAAGAAGTTGGTGAATGCACTATGGGCAGACAGATTGACCACCAAAAGATCCATTGGCACAAGTCCATATGAACTAGTTTATGGAATGGAGGCAAGATTCCCTTCATCTTTGGGAATCCCTGTAATCAAGTTGCTGCAAGAAATACAAGCTGAGCCTAATGATATTCAAAGAAGGATCAATCAGACAATTCACTTGCAGCAGACAAGAGAAGAAGTATATCACAGAACCCAAGTACTGCAAGAGAAGCTGAAAAAGATGTTTGACAAAAGAACCAAAGCTGAAGACTTCTTCATAGGAAACAAAGTGCTGAGATGGGATTCTAGGAGAGAGGACAAAGGGAAACATGGCAAGTTTGATTTCTTGTGGAGGGGACCTTATGTCATTTATGTTGTACAAGGTAATAACACCTATTTTCTGAAGAGTTTGGATGGCTCAGATACTGAGGAAGGCCCAGTCAATGGGAGGATGCTCAAACATTATTTTGACCCCCTTTGATGAAACACAACACAGCTGTATATTGTACATAAATATTTGTATTTCCAGCATTTTCATTTACAGCGGTTAGATAAGGGACCAAGTGAAGCAAATTTTGAGGAAAATCAGGGTACTGCACCATTTTTGATATATGTTTTGAGTCTATCATTGGAAATCAAGAGAAAGCACTTGGGAACTATGAAGATGATGATGAATACTCAGAGAAACCAGTAAATACAGAGCTGTAATTTCACAGTAGATCAGCTCAAAGGGTACTTCATACAAGTTACAAGAATTCAGATCAATGGTCTCTAACAGAAGGAAAGTTCAGACTGCAGCAAGAATGGAAAGATAAGGCAATCTGACCTGCTGTTCTTGGCTTTTCATCTGGAAAAGCCATCCCCAAGTGGAGCCACTGTTAGGTTCCTATACCAATAGGTTTCATTTTTCATGATTGACAGTGGAAGTGCCAAATATGTTCATCTTTGATGCTACAAAGGTTCCATATTTTGTGAAAAGAAAAGAGAGTTAAAAAATGTAAAGAGGGTATGCCTTAAAAGAATGATCAAAAGGCAAGAAATGAATTGGTCAGAAAAAATAATAGAAATGAACCCCAAAGAAAGACCAGGAAAGTGGCTAGCCAAAATGCCACTGCTAGCTTGCTGGATGGCCCAACAGTTCAATCTGGACCATGCCATGTTTTAAATTGCTTGTTCTAGACTAGAGAATGAATTTCTGTCCAAAAAGTTCAAGCTTGGCAGATGAGTAGCTAGGTAGAGAAATGAAGGAGCCCAACTGCTTAATCTGGGCCCTTGGAAGAGATAAGGGTACATTTAGATAGGAGGGCAGTCAAAAGAAAGGAGGATAATCAGGGTCTGCAAGTCTAAGTGCACCCATGCAAAAGGAAGAAAAAATGTTAGGTGTATTAGGCTGGGTAGGTAGTTTGAGGTTGCAGAAGCAAGGTCTGATCACCTGATGTATTGACAATTACAGCTTGTCTCATCAATGAAAGAAATGCCAAAGCAGTTGTTTGATGGCAAAATTATGGAAGCATGTCTAACTCCCTTTCACCCCCCCCCCTTCAAAGTTTCTTACTAACACCCTTGAAGGACTTTGGGATCTGCCCAACCAGTCCTACTTGCACTTTCTCTTTGAGAAAATCAAGTCAAGTTTTGACTTTCTTCAATGAAAAGAAGCCACATTTCTTGTGTAAAACCCTCATTTCAGATTCCATTCATTTCTTATATCTAAGTTTCAGTTCACAAGCTTAGCCTCTCCCTTACACTTCACCTCACAAACCCATATTAACTCCTAACTCTATTGTATAGCTCCCTAGCTACTTCCCCACCCCTATTTTTCTACAAAAATCTATATAAAACTCCAAAAAGTATTACATATCCTACCCTAAAGCATTATAGCTTTGTGAATATGGTTTTGGGAAATAATAGTCCATATGGGACTATTATCAACCCTTCCGCGTCCTAACTCCAGAGTTAACTTAACATTTGGTTAATTTAATAACCATTGCCCACCCCTTTACCCTTAAAACCTTACTATCCTACCCTTCGCGCATATGTTTGGGGTTTTTGTTTAAAATTTTTACACTAAACATTAGAACTTTACCCCCGCATACATAACCCCCAAACCCGCATTAACCTAAGGTTTTCAACCCCCCGCGGCACATTTTTGTTTAAATAATACGGGCGGGTCCCATCCCTAACCCCCGTCACCTTACCTGTGCCGCCGACCGTCCGATTTCGCGCGCCCTAGATCAACGGTGGGCGGTCGTTTTGAGCCCCCGATCCGCCAGAGGTTAACGTCCGGGGGATGGGCGGTTTCCCTGCCGTACCCCCGCCATGTGTCGACCGCCCGGCGTGTTCGGAGGCCCCTCCCCCAATACCACCTGTGCTCAAAGGTGGTGCGGGGAAAACCGGATACCACCCTCCGTCCCCTGACGTCAGCAATCACGTCAACTGTGACGTCACCACCGCGTCCCCGCCGCTGCTCCACGTCACCTACCAGCTCACCCACTCGTCTCCCCGTCCCGCCACCGTGTCACCGCCACGTCTTCATCCGAGTCATTGTCCACGTCACCCTGCTGTACCCGCGACCCGCCGATGACGTCATCGCGGGAAAGCGCCAAAAGAGCAAATATGTCAAATTTTTCATAAAAACGCGCAAAGTGACTGTTTTGGGTCATTTTCATTGGTTAGTTTAGGAAGCTCCGTGTTCATTGTTCACGCCATTTTACCTCCAGAATTTGAATTTAAACAATTGAGACGCCGCCACCTATGGATTCGACGTCAGTACTCGCCATTCAACCAGCTCAACCACCCTCGACGCTAGTTAAACCAGGTATTTGCCGAATTCCATCTGTTCACCCCTGTTCTTCCCATTTTTTCAATTTCATTTGCTCAATTACCTGCAATTTCCCAAGTTAATGAATCTGCCCCTCATAAATTCAGCCTAAATTCACTGATACACCCCTTGTTTAAAAGGAGCCTGGCAAACCCCGGCCCATTCGCAATTTCACCGTGCCAAAACTCATTTTCGAGCTCGGGTTCCCGATAAAATTTCATACCAACGGCATTGTTCCCTTTTGCCGCATTCCACTACAAAAACCTCAGTGCATTGAGCTGTAATAATCCCTTTCCCCTCTGCATTTGGCCCTCATAGTCTCTCAATCCAGAGAATTTGTTAAAAGAGAAAACAAAGCATAAACCAAACTCTGCAAAGTTTCCCTTTTTACCACAGTTACAATATTGAAGATTTTTGGTTCAGCTGAACTCATTCTGCAACCCCTCTACAAATCCTCATAAGCAGTCATCCTCAGTCTGTTGCTGCTCTAAAAACTTCACTCCAAAGATAACATCAGAAAATTTTTATAATGGCTACTCCATCAGCTCTTAGTGTCACTCCTATGAATCCACCAAACAGAGAGCTTGAAGCCATGCCTCTTGCTGATAAGGATCACCTCATTCAAGATCTAGTTGGTGACAGAAATCACTTGCAGACCTTCTGCCAGTTGAGAAACAGCTTTCTAAACAACTGTGACATGTATGGTATATGGGAGTCCAATTTGCCTTATTACTTCCTTCCCTCTATCAATATTTTTCCCGAGATTATCCGCTTATGTGCTGAGAACTATGAGCCAACTCAGAGGGCTGTTAAGTCTCCATCTGGGAGCATACTTTTTCATATTACTCCTGACTCCATCAACCAGATGCTTAACTTCAAACAGACTCAGCTATTGTTTCCCTTCTCCATGAACTATTTGCTGGATGCAGGCTCCAAGCTCTCCAGCTCTGAAATTGAAAAAATTACCAAGACATTCATGAGGCCATACTGCCAGCCGACAGGGCCACCTCCTTTCCTATATGTCCATTTCAATGAAGTGGGCAAACTGCTAGTTGATATGATCTCTTATGTGCTGGGTTTTAAAACAAGTGAGCACATTGATGAAACAGTGTTGGTGTTATTATCTGCATATAGTCCAGGACAGCCCCCTGCTTACAAGTATAACTATGCCAAGTTCATAGCCAATAAAATACATGATCAGCTAGTGAAACTGGATAGGGAGGGAGTATTCAAATATTCATCATATATCTACCATTTGTTCATGTATTACCAGTCTGAATGCTTCCAATGCCCCATCAAGAAGTTGGATTCTAAGGGTGAAAAGAGGTCTGTCATCTTTTGGTCATCAGTTTTCCATGAGGTTCAAAACTCTCCATTTTCCTACTGTGAGTTCATTGACCAATTTGTATACCCAGTCTCTTGTCTCCTAATGAGATCCCCTCCTCCCAGATTGTCATATGACATACAAAAGACCTTACAGTTGTCCAAGAGTTATAAAATAGGTGATTGGTACCTATATCAAAATCACACTGTCATTAGAATCTATGGCTGTGAGCTCTGTCCTTATAGGCTCCCAAGGTATGTACCAATGAGACTGTTTGCCTTGGAATACTATAGGCAACTCATTAATTCTGATCTTACTCAGTTTCATAGTGCCAAAAAGAAAGCTCACCTGAAATTCAAAGACCATCTAGGCCCCTTCATTATGAACAAGAAAGAAGGTTGGCAAGATGCTGATCAAATTTTGAGGGACAAATATAAGTTAAAGAGGAGCTTCTGGTGGGTCCCTTATGACCTGGAGGGTTTTATCAGTGCCAGAAGAGTTAAATACAGGCTGTTGGCCTATGACCATTGTAAATTTCCACAAATTGAACAATATGCCAACCAAGATGAGTGGCTACAAGGCACATTAGTTGAGGAATTGTCTCAAGAGGAAATAATGGAGAAAAATGTCAAGGATTTAGAAAAAACTCTTGACTTGGATTCTTTGCAGCAGGTAACATTCAAGTTGCCACATCAAATTGGAGAAGGCACATCTGCTGCTGCAGCCACACAAGCCGCCTAGGGACCGTCTACATCAGCAACAGGTACAGCAAAAGGGACGGAAGTAATGGATGCAGAGAAAGAAGTGATCACAGAGCAGCCTACCACTTCAATGGAGCAACCTCAAGGACAGGCTCCTCCGCAGCAAACAGAGGCACCACAGGTGCCTGCTTTACAGACTCCCACCCATGAGGAAAGAGGCAGAAAACGAGACCGAGAAGACTCCACACCTGCTAGTGGGTCTACACAGTAGCCCGAAGCCAAGAGGCAAAAGGTTGATTCTCCAATTGAGGAGGAAGTCAGTGAGGAAATCCTTGGAAGTCCAAGGAGAGACAGAGAAGGGAGTCAAAAAATAGCTACAAGCTCTTTCCAACAAGAGCAAGACAGACAGCATGGCATGGAGGTGTCTTCCTCCACACAGCAAAGTAAGAGGCCAGCTAGCATCAAGGCCAGCTTTAAAGAAATTAAGGCTCAAAATGAACTATTAAGAGTACAGTTGTGTGACCAATTTCTTAAGGCAACACCTGCCAAGCACGAAAGGTTGATGGCAGCATATGACATCAAAGAAGAAAAGATGATTCTTGGCCACTTTAAGCTCAAGGATCAGCAGCCTCAGACAGCTGCAGACTATGTCAAAACAAGGTTAGAGGTCCTGGCCAAGGACATTCACCCCATGGATCAAATAGAGTTACATAAGCAAGCAAGGGAAATGGTCTATGCCACACTTGCAGACAAGGCCACACTGGCCCATGAATTGAAGGAATCTCTGAAGAACACCAATACTCAGCTTGATTTAGAAAGAATGTCCTCCACAGCCAAAGACAATAGAATTAAAACATTGGAGGACATTATTGTGGACCTGGGGCATGATCCTAAGAATCCCAAAGCTATCAAGGCCCTAATGAAGAAAAAGGAGGATGATATTACTGCTCTGAAAAAGCAAATGAGGCTCTCCTCGACTATGCACCCACAAACAGGAGAACTGGTGAAAGAGAAAGAAGTTGAGGATACAATGGACTTGCTAATGCAAATGAACCAAAGAATAATTCAAATGAAGGGAGAGTTGGAGAGAGCACTGCAAGGCCAGCAGGGAGAGTCGACCTCCCAGCCATCTCAAACTGCTCCAACTACTGCTGCAGCTACACAAGCAGCAGCGACCCGTCCTATTATTCCAGCAACTACAACAACTACAGATGTTGCGGTGGCAACAACAACAGCTCCTGAGGCTAGCATAAGCATGGATGAATTGACAAAAGATGTCAAGGAGCTCGAGCTTCAAGCAATAGAGATAAAATAGGCCAAAGAAAAGTCGGCCGATCTAGAAGGAAAATATGATAAATCCAAGGTGACAGTGGCTGAACAGACAAGGTAAATTAAGGCCCTGAAGGACAAAATAAAGGCCTTGGAGAAGGAGCTGAATTTAGAAAAGACTCTCGCTGAAATAAAAAAGATTTTGTGGACCAGGATTGACCACTCTATCACTAGACAGTGGAAATCAATCCGAACTGTGCATGAACAGATTGAATTAATAGGCCAAGCCCAAATTGAGAGTCAAAGGGCTAGAGCAGCATTAGGAAATATGCCTGAGCAAGCTAGCAAAATGATTCACTTCCTGAACAATCACACTAAATAGGAGTTGGCAGCCTTAGACATCAGTAACACGACAGAAACTGTTTTAATAGCAAAAAAGGTGATGACCCTTAGAAATTTTGTGCAAAGTTTGGAGAGAAAGTGTCAGGAAATGCAGGCAGAGGTAGATGATTACAAGTTGAGGATGGGAGCATTGCAAGGCAAAGGATTGCCCAACCTATTGACCAGCGCTGGAAGACTGCTGACCCGTGAGCAGTATGCCGCCAGGATGAGTAACTTTAATATTTCAAATCAGATCACAGCATCCACAAGTACCTCAGAAGAAACAGGACCTCCATCAGGACAGAGCCTTTATGATAAGCTGGAAAATTTATTTTACATTGAACATGAAATCAATCACTTGTTTGAGGACCCACCCAATTTTTACAGGTACACAGAGGCAGATGAGACATTAATAAAGATACGAAGACATCAACTGCCTAAAGAAGATTGGTGGCAGGCAATGCTGGAAATTTTGCCAAAGTGATCTCGGTCCTTTCTCTTTTTGGTCAACCTCAGGTCAGCTACAGGTCAACAAAATTGAATACGCAGGCACCAGGCACAGCATGAAGACAACAGGCCGAGCAGGTGAGAACGGTGACTCAGCAAAATACTGGGACAGCAAGCCCAAAAAGGAAAAAACACAGATTTTAAAAGCGCAGCCCCAGCCGACTCAGTTGGTCACAAAAGTCAAAATTCTCTGACAGAATGGACAGCTAATACATTAAATATTTACTGCAGCATTTACTCTTTCAGCTATAATTCCTCAAGAGTTGGCAAAGAAGTTATGAGCTATTAACTCATCAGCTAGATATTTTGTAGCTTATTTTTTGTATATATACCTCCCCATAGAATGTATTTGGGGTTGGCGATTTTCTCTCTAAGACACTGCGTTGTAAATTTTCAGACTATCTAATACAAATGGTTGGGAAAGTTCATGGTCTATGCACTGTTTGGATGTGAAAGTGATGATCTGCGTTCTGCTACAGAATTCCTGTGTTGTTTAATGGAACAATAAGTTATTCTAAACCATGTTTTGTCTTTCTGTGTTTGCTTAATTCACATATATGTTTCATTATCTTAGCTATAGAGAAGAAGAATAGCTTAGGACTTGCTTGAATGCACCCTCTGCTCAATCTCTATTGCTAACTGTGTTTTCTTCATAATTAATCATGAATATGAATTCTTAGCTGTTCATGTTTGTATTGATTCTTTCATTATGAATGTTGTTTAGGAATTCTTAAGTGCTCCTAGATAATATTCCCACATTTTCCCTCTATCAGCATAGTGAAAGATCCTTAGCTTCCTTTCATTCCCTGATATCATGCCATCATATTCCAGATTTGAAGAATTGTTCCATGGATGCCTATTTGGCTCTGTAGCATTGCCTTCTTCCCAAGAAATACTTCCAGCAGTACACCATCATCGACTCCATGCCCAATGGTCTAGACTGTTCTGAAACTGCATACCAGTTCTGACTGAAATCATCATCCAACCAAATTCAAAACAAAATCCTGTGCATCATAACTAGCCTAAAATTACACCAAAACAAAGTTAAATCAAAAAGAGAGAGCCCTCTGGTTGCAGGTAGGCTAGGACCTGTGGCTAAAAGATTGGTTAGTGGTTACCTCAGTCGTATTCCCTTGGGAGTCAAAGCGAACAACCTGAGTGATAACACTTGGGAATCTTGACTCATTGACATTAATGGTGAGTAGTCTTGTGTTGGTCAATAACATTCATTAATGGTCGGTAATCCAACAATTTCTTTCTATGTTCGACAACAACCAAATTTATTCAAATAGATACAAATTATGCTAGGGTGTGAATATGAATGAATACTATATGATTTCAACAACTTGCAGCAACGTTCCAATAAATTAGATTCAGTTTTTGAGTTTGTTGGTTATGTTTTGGGTTGACCCAGGTTCGATCTATACTGCGCACCAACAAAACCCTCAATCACTAGCCCTTTCGGCAACGACCTACAAACAGATTGTAGTCTCACCCGAAGTGACTATGTGAGGATGCAAGACCAGGTTTCTGTAGCCTTGAAGGATGTGGAGATGTGGTATCATGTTGTTTTCTTACTCTTATCATTCATAAATTACTTCGCCACATTACGTTAACTACTTAAACATATCATATAAAGCCATAAACCATCATTGTCCTGAAATAAAGTGTAACTGTAATAAACTGCTATGCTACAACAGATAATAAGCAAATATACACACGAAGACACCAAATTACCATGGTTCACCCTAATGTGGGGCTATGTCCACAAGAACTGTTGCTAATATAATGATTCTTTTTACAGCAAACAGTTCTTGACCTGCACACTAAGCTGCAAGTCATCTACGCACTCAATAGCAGACTCAGGCCTCTGCACACTCAGCTGCAGAGCCTCACCTTCCTTTCCTAAACTACAGATCAAAAAATTTCAACCATAACACAAATCTGGATCAATTGGATGATTTTCTTATTATTATTTGACCTTATATATACCATTACATCAAGGGTTACATCGTTACAATACCATGGTCCAAATATCATGAACTCCCTAAAATAAGCAGCTAAAACCATTGATCCTTTACATTATTACAAAAAGGACGAGCTTCACCCTATCCCGAAGCCCTTATACCGCATGATATATTCAAATTCCTTCGTTGCGTGGTCCACTTCGCACTCAGCTCCACAAAATATAAGTTTTTTCCAAAAACTATGCCAAGTTGGGTTGCGCCCAACAGGCCCCCAACACTCACATGCGACTTGTCCTGAGTCACTCAACCGCTTTGCCTCTTATTTTTTCTTTGATGTTGTTGTAGGTATTGTTGAACTGCTGCAAAATTTCAGCGACCTGCTTTTCTTTGCTGCTTTGATTTTGGGTCGCATTGAATGTTCTCTAGCCATGAAAATTGGTGGAGAGGCTAAAGCACATGAGATCTCCAAGAACCAAAAATGGTTTGGACAGATTGTACCCGGTTTGGGAGATATTAAAATTTTTAATGGAGTTCCTAAGTCTAAACTTAGGAAAAATAAAATACTAATGGGTATTAATATAAAACTGGGTTAGAAGGTTCCAAAAGTCATGGATCAAGCCAAATCTAATCTTAGTCACTGATTAGAGATTTAATCTCGGTCGTTGAAGGACCAACGAGAAAAGTATAAGAAGGGGATTGAGGGTCAGTTGGAAGATACACCAGAGTGATCAGTCATTCATTTTGCTAGAGCGAGGTTGATAAGCAAAAGTGAATCAGTGATCAGTAGTGAGGGGCAGTGAGTACTAGGTAGAGAGGCAGAGACAATACTGAGAGACCATCGCAGAAGCAAGGAGAGCGAGAGCAGCAACCAGTTCAAGCCACGCAGAGCCCAACAAAGACAGTGCAGAAGCCAAAGGGACCGCATCATCAACGCAAAGGCTGTTGGAGTGACACAAAGGGTTCCAGAGGCTACACAGTACCTCAAAGGCTGACCTAGGGGGTCCTAGGGCTGATGCAAAGACCAGAAGGGCCAGCAGTGAGCTTCAGTTGTGCCGGAGAGGGTTTCATGGGACAGGTTTTCTGAATACTTGTTTCTGAATATAGAGATCGTTGTCGTGTATTTTTCTCTTTCGGTGAGTTGGTTAGGCACCTAATTGTACTTAGAAAGACTACATAATAATATAACCTTCAAAATAGCTACACCAGTTTTCCTGCATTGGGTTTTTCCGGGGAAATTTTTCCAAAAATAACAGTGTCACTTGTGTGCTTGTTTTCTTTCAATTGATGATCTGTAGATGTTGTGACTGTATTGTGTTTATTTCGGTGTTTAATGTATTAAATAACTTGTTCGATTTTAAACAAGTAGAAGAAACAAACTAGCAAAATACAGATTAATTTTCTAACAAGTAGACTTAGAAAATTCAACAAGTTCTGCAGCCTTCTACACCATCGTTGTCTCCCTTTGTCGAAGCTCTTGAATCTTCTCCTCTACTACCTGTGATAGTTGGAGAGCCTCATCCTTCCATGGCTGAGTCCTCTCTTCCAAAACATGTTCTTGCTTCCTTAGCTCCTCAATCTTTTTCTGGAGGGCCTTTCCCTCATTAATTTTTTCCAAACACTAGGAAAAGTTGGGTTGCGCCCAACAGGCCCCCAACACTAACATGCGACTTGTCCTAAGTCACTCAACCGCTTTGCCTCTTATTTTTTCTTTGATGTTGTTGTAGATATTGTTGAACTGTTGCAAAATTTTAGCGACATTCTTTTATTTGCTGCACACCTCTTCCAATAGTGCTTCTGTGATAGGTTCTGTTGATTTGGGGTAGCATTGGATGTGCTCTAGCCATGAAAATTGGTGGAGAGGCTAAAGCATATGAGATCCCCAAGAACAAAAAATGGTTTGGACAGATTGTACCCCGTTCGGGAGATATTAAAATAATTAATATTTTTAATGGAGTTCCTAAGTCTAAACTTAGGAAAAATAAAATATTAATGGATATTAATATAAAACTAGATTAGAAGGTTCCAAAAGTCATGGATCAAACCAAATCTAATCTTAGTCTTTGATTAGAGATTTAATCTCGGTCGTTGAAGGACCAACGAGAAAAGTATAAGAAGAGGCTTGAGGGTCAGATGGAAGATACACCAAAGTGATCAGTCATTCATTTTGCTAGAGTGAGCTTGATAAGAAAAAGTGAATTAGTGATCAGCAGCAAGGGGCAGAGAGGCAGAGATAATACTGAGAGAACATCGCAGAAGCAGGGAGAAAGAGAGCAACAGCCAGTTTAGGCCACGTAGAGCCCAGTAGAGATAGTGTAGAGGCCAGAGGGACTGCGTCATCAACGCAGAGGCTGCTGGAGTGATGCAAAGGGTCCCAGAGGCTACGCAGTGCCTCAGAGGGCTGAGGCAGAGGGTCATGGGGCTAACATAGGCTAGAAGGGCTAGCGCTAAGCTTCATTTGTGTTGGAGAGGGTTTCTTGGGACATGTTTTCTAAATACCTATTTCCGAATATAGAGGTATTGCTGCCATGTATTTTTCTCTGTCGAGTGAGCCGGTTAGGCACCCAGTTGTACTCATAAATACTGCATAATAATATAGCCCTCAGAATAGTTGCACTAGTTTTCCCGCATTGGGTTTTTCCAGGGACATTTGTCCAAAAATAACGGTGTCACTTGTGTGCTTTTTTTCTTTTAGTTGATGATCTGTAGATGTTGTGATTGTATTGTGTTTATTTTGATGTTTAATGTATTAAATAACTTGTTCAATTTTAAACAAGTAGAAGAAATAAACTAGCAAAATATAGATTAATTTTCTAACAGATAGACTTATAAAATTCAACATGGTATCAGAGCGTGGCTAGAGATCAAAGGAAAACTAAAGGCATCAGCTCAGCGGAGCATTTGCAGCAGATTTAGTTGTCCCAAGTGATAGAGTTAATCCTTGTAGAAAGCGACAGAAGAAGGAGTGATGAAGAGGGACTGCGTCATCAGTCCAGGCCAGAGAGAGGCAATGTAGAGGCTGAGGAGGGTAGAAACAAGCTCACGCAGAGGCTAGGTGGGCTGATGCAGTTGGCTGAGGGAGTTGTTTTTCCGTTGTTGGGATTGCGTAGAGCCAAGAGGCTCAATCCTTCAGTTGCTGGGGCATAGGAGGTTGTTGGTAGTTTGCGGAGCAAAGCTGGTGGGGTATTGTGGTCAGAATAGTACCTAACAGGGCAAGACCAAGGTGGAGGGAGTTGCTGCCGAGGCGGGTTTCTAGCCAAGCAATCTGGATCAGTGTTGCAATTGCACAGACGATCAGAGTGGGGCAACTTGATGTTGACAGAAGGATTTCCAGGAGGGAAATTGGGACTCAGAGAGAGTCCAGAAGAGAACTTCCAAACAGGAATTAGAGAGACTCGGAGGAGTCAAAAGAAGAGTAGCGAGATGGACGTGAATGGGCTGAGAGATCAGGATAGGCTGGATGGAGAGTCAAACTTTGTGGTCTAGAAGGCCAGGATCTTGTCCATTCTAGAACAAACATCGCATCAAGGGCTTCGCCTTGAGAACGATGGTTATCCTAGTTGACCTAGTAGCAAATGATAGGTACGAGGAGGCAATGGCTAAGGAAAAGTGCATCATCCTTTATGGGGTCAAGGATCATGTGCTACCACATATTGTCGAGAAGGAAATGACAAAGGAGATGAGGGACACTTTGAAGACATTGTACCTGCATACTTCCATGCAGAGGAAGATGCTCCTGTAGAATCATATAAGGGCATACCATATGCAGAAGGGAGAGCAGATAGATGTCTTCCTCGGTCAGTATAAGGAGATCCATGACCATCTAACTTCCATAGGGGCCACGTCGGATGAGGAATTGATGGTGAGGACCGCACTTAACGCAGTTTCCAAGGATTAGGAAGTATTTGTCTAGAGCATATTGGGCAGGACGAGTCTTCCAGATTGGGAATAATTATGGGTGACCCTTCATCAAGAAGAGATCAGACGGCTGACCAAGGTGGGGAGTAGCAGAAAAGGGGTCAGGATCAAGAAGGAGGAAGAAGAGGATGTAGCTCTAACATCTACGAGAAAGCAGGAGAAGAGGAAGAAGAAGGACCTCTCCAAGGTCAAGTGCGTCCATTGTGGGGAACTGGGTCATTTTGTGGGTGACTCTTCATCAAGAAGAGTAAGAGAGAGGCTTCTGACTCGAAGGCAGCACTAGCGAAGGCGAAGAAAGAAGTCAAGGAGGATGACGATTGTGCCATGAGTGCTCATGTACCACTCGAGAAGAAGTGGGGAGACATCGAGCTGTAGTCAGGAGGACTACAGGTGATGAGGGGCAGGATCCTTGAGGTACCCAACCTCTTGGATTATACCTTGCTAAGGGAGACCCATAAAGAGAGTAGCAGGACTAGCGGATGTTGGTAGAGACGGATGCGGATGAAGCAGCAGAGAGTGCTATAGTGCAGGAGTCCCCAAGCAACGTGAGGTTAGCAAGCTGCAACAATGCGAGAGGCACAGGAGTGTTGCAACAATGCAGGATGGCACAAAGAGGTGTGCAATGGTGCGAGATGCAGGGAGTTGTTGCAGTATCGTAGAGGTCAGTAGAGGGAGCACTTTTTACTGGCAAAGGGAGCTTCAACATCGGGAGTGTTTCTAGCCCGACAGGGATGTCAGATGTTGGGTGGATCAATTACTTACTTCTTAGTAATTGAGTTGCAGTGCAGTAGTAGTATGCAGTAGCACGATGCAACATGATGAGAGGGGGATGTAGTGTAGATGCAATGCTGGGAAGATGGACCAACAACAGTACGGATGTAGAGGGAGTTGCCATACATATGCAACAGTGGCAGTGGCAGGGCCATGGGCAGCAGTACAAGATGTAGCACTGCAGAGTATGTTGGGTGGGGAGGCCTAGCATCAGCACAGGTACATGTTAGTGTCGGTATCTTCATCCCTCCATCAGTGATCAAATTCTCTTGTTGCATTGCATGTTAGGTGTCTCGCTCAGTCAACTGCATTCCATTAGGATCATGGATCATCTGACGGTAGTGGCTCATTGTACATTTTCCCTCATGTCCTTTACTTGCTGGCCTATTTCCGCTCATCTAGATCATCTGCAATCATTTTTTGTTTTTAAATCTGCAAAAGTCATTTTTAGGGTTTTCAGTCCCATTAGGTCTAGGGTTTCGTCAAAAAGGTCTTCAAAGGGTTCAATAACGGTCAGCAGGTGCATGAGGAGGTTGAATAAAGTTCCAGTACCAATAAATTCCATCATCATATGCCCAGAAATGATTTTTTCCTCAAAACTCTATTTTGAGGAAAAACAGAGTATTTTATCTTTTCATGTATATAATTTGGTGTAATCCCAATTTTTCATATGTAACAGTTTCAGTGGCAACCCTGGTCACCTTGCCAAGCTTTAGCAGCTCCATCCACTGCAAGGCAAACAGAAAATCAAGTCATTCAGTTAATTAGAGGCAAAATAAAGCAAAACTACCTAAAACAGAGTTTGAAAAGAAAGTGTCAAATGTAAACATTATAAAAGTGGGTTTTATGAAGTGAAAAATTAAATTCTTTTGTATATAAGTTATTTCTTGTGTTTAAAAGACTCATTTGCATCCAAAAGAGCAAGAGAGATTTAGAGCAAGCTCGTGGTAACAAAATCGCAGCAAAGAGTTTTAGTTTCGGGGGCGCGACGCATTGGGTGAGCGGCACGGCGCATAGAGCTGGCGCAGCGCATTGGGCCGCCTTCCATAGTATAAAAACTATACTGGCGTGGCGCATACAGGAGGCGCGATGCGTTGGGTTTGTGGCGCGACGCATAGAGCTACAAGCCATTTTCAACACAAATTCATCCAAATTCTCAATTTGCTTGGTTTCCTCCGATCCAAAGTAAGTCAAAAACTCTTCAAATGCCAATGAAAGTGTGTCTTAAGATGTTTATGATGATTTAGTAAAAAAAAATCAAACCCTACTTCCTTGCAATTTTTTCTCAAAACATGATTGCTTAGGGTTTGTAAATTTGTTTTTGTTGCCATCACTCCCTCACCTTTTTATTCCCTCACTTCTTTTCTAGTTTCATTAACCCATTTTACTATCCCCCATATCCCTAAATTCATTCACCCCTATCCCCAATTCCCATTATCCCAAACCCTAGCTACAAAATTCCCAAACCCTAATTGCTATCCCAAAAGCCTAAAAACTATCCCTAAAACCCTTCAATTCCCCAAATTCCAGTCAGCAACATTCCCAAAATCCCTCTTACCCTCTCCCTTCATAGTCCCTCATACATTTTCATACACTTGGCAGCAAAATATCAAAGACACCTAAAATCTCTTCATACTCATCTAAGACAACACAAACATTTGGCAAACATGGAGTCTGATCCTTCCTATGACCGAGATGAGAAGACACACAGTGACTCTCCTACTGAAATTCATGCACCAAGGAGACCTCACAAGGGTGGTAAACATATAAGAGAGGAGCCTACTTCACTTGCCGAGCTGCAGGCCTGCCCTCTTGCTGTCACATGCTTTCAACACCAATCCTGTTATCAGTTCTGTGAGATGGTTGCAAGAGTCTAGTACCATCATGAGTTGGCCAGGTTGTTTGTGCTTCATCTACATAATGGCCAAGTCACTCTAGCAGGTGTGACATTCACCTTGACATCGGAGTCTATTTCTCTAGCAACTGGCATTCCCAACATCGGTGAGCAGTGGAATAAGAGGCAGCAGATTGACAGGGAACATTATGAGCCTTACATTAAGGCTGGCTATTTGAGACATCTCAGCAGAGTTTTTCCTTTCCGGTATCTGAAAGACTCATATGCTCCCTTGATGAAACTCATAATCAAGTATTTTAGTTGTGAGGACGGGTTTTCTCGCCTTTATGCCTACCATATCAGACTGTTGATGCACTTCACCAGGGTGAGAATGATGAATCTCCCCTACTTTATTTGTCGGAACATTGAGAAGATGACCACCATAGTGCACAAGAAGACTCCTCAGCAGCAGTATAACAACATATATCATTTTGCACTGATCAAGATTGTGGTCATGCATCAGCTTGGTTTACAGAACATCTCATGGGAGGATTTCATTTTACATGAGGTCTTCACCGCTCCTCAAATACCTCCAGCAGTTTTTCATGAGACAGGTGGACCTTCACATCAGCAGGAGAGTCATAAGATACAAACCGCTAGTGTGCCAGTGTTTGTCACCTACCAAAATGGCACTAGACGGTTGTTTGCAGCAGCAAAGCGAGTATTATCTCTACCCAGGGTGGAAGGGCTCTCGCTTCCTCCATCAGCAGAGTAGGTTTAGGACAAGGGCAAGTGGCCATTACAGGGTGAGGGGCCTTCAGGAGAGCAGGAGACAGATTTTATTCTTATTCAGGATGATGACACCGATTTGGGCTCGCAAAGCTCAAAGCTTAGAGAGATCATCCAGGAGCAACAAGCCGACATTCATCATTTTTATCTCAACCTACAAAGAGCCAAGTGGATCATCAAATATCTGTAGCAAAGAAACAAACAAGTAGAGGATCAGCAAACCATAATGGAGCTAAGAAACATACGAGAAAACCGGTAAGCTGCCAAAAGGAGGAAAGTCAAGTTCACAACACTTGAGCAAGAAATCAATGCTGATCATGAGTCTTGGTTGGAGAGGACTAATATCCACTTGGAGAGGATGCTGGAGAAGGCCATCAATGAGAAAAATATGTTGAGAAACATGGCATATCACTATTTGTCAAGGAATATAGTGTGCCAAGGTAGAATCAGGAACTTGAAGGCCAAGTTGAAGAAGAGATCAAGGAGGCAAAACGCGCAAGATAAACTTCAAAGCTTGGCCAAGACTTCCTTGGCCTAGCATAGCACCTAATGGAGGACACTCAGCCCAAATTTCAAAAAATTTGGGACACTTTTTGCAATTTTGAAATTTTTGGGCCAAAAAACAGGTTGTTTTGCCCAATGCGCCGCGCCACCTAGCGCTCGCTTTTGATGGAGACCTCCTTTTGAGGAAAACTCAACATTTTTGGAGTTTTCATGGAAAAATTTGCATGCCTACCAATTTCCAAGAGATTTTGACAGGTTTTGGGCTTCCAAAAAGGTCAAAAACACCCCAAAAATGACCTTTCTGCCCCTTTTTTGACACACATGAAGCAGTCTTGGGAGAACTCAGTTCTGGAGGGGTAAATGGAGGCCAAATTCAAAAATTCCACTTATGCTGGAACGTATATAGGTGGACCTTTCCAACAAGCCCACTTGGAGAACATTTGGACACCGGGAAGGCCTCCAAAAGCAGCTGTAAAAAGGCGCTACGCATAGGGAAATCAACGCAACGCATTGGGGAAATTTTGCTCAGTTTGACCAAAAATACTCTGTTTTTCGCCTAGTTTCTAGACAGTTTGACTTTTCGCTTTCTAAATGTCAAACTCATGATGTAATTTAATGGATCTTGATGTAATTATGTTAAATTTTCACTTATAGAGGTAGATTCATCCATGAAAAGGTAGTTTGAAACTGAATGAATCAGTTCCCTAGTTTTGAGAGGCATGCTGTTCCACTGCCTACTTTTTAGTTCTTAGTTTAGAATTTGTTGGAACAGCTCCTAAACTCATGAGCTCGACCCCTAAAGGCTAGGATGAGTTGTTTTCCTATATCTTATGTTTTTTCAGTCATTAGCATGGATGGACTTTTGGGAAAGCTTGGAGCTTCATTGTATATTCATTCAGCAGTTTGGCTAAGGAATAGACCAATGGTTTGCAGCACTTTATGGGATTCATGTGGCATCTTGCTTTGGTATTGTGTTTTCTTTTGTAATTGTAGGTTTACATTTGTTTTATGTATTCCATTATCTCTCTTTGCTTCATCTTAACTAAATCAAACAAGGATACAGGTAGAATACATTGAAAGTGCAGTGCTCTACCTAGGGTTTGTATAGTTATCTATGTTTTTAGCTATTTGAAAAGGATCCCTAAGTTTTTCATGCCCTTTTCAACTCCTCACTTGTCTAAAATCTCTCCATCTCACTCAATTTGAAGTACCAAATCACTTGCCTACCTTGCCCCATAGAGATTTCTGCAAAACTGAGCCTCATTCCCCGGACCCAAATCTGCCTTTCACATTTGAGCCAACAAAACATCATCAAATTCAATCAAGAACCTCTGTACACATACCTAGCCTAAAATTAGTCAATACATCAGTCATCTCAAGTTTCATTGGCTATCTTTTCTGAGATTGATAAGGAGAGAGCCCTCTCCCGACCTGGTAGGGCTACCTACCAGGTTAAGAATGGCTTGATGTTACCCTAGATCTTGCCTTTCTCAGCCTAAGGTAGATTTAGGCTCTAACAGTACCGATGTCGGATAATCAGTGTAATGCTCAGTGAGGAGTATTATTAGAGCACAATCCTCGCTAATAGTAAGTGTTGATTTGGGTAGAATCGTATGTGATATAGCCATGAAAATTGGCGGAGAGGCTAAAGCACATGAGATCTCCAAGACCCAGAAATGGTTTGGACAGATTGTACCCGATTTGGGAGATATTAAAATAAATAATATTTTTAATGGAGTTCTGTTATAGACATTTTTGGGCACTGGAACCCCAAGTATAAAATGTCCATAAACCAAGGGCTCCTAAGTCCCTAAAAGTGTTGTTCTAACCCCTAAAGGAATAAGGTCAACTGATTACAGCTTCTCCCAGAAGTTCTCCATGAAAAACTGCTCAGAACTGGTCAAAACAGGATCATTTCACCTGCTCCATAAGCAAAGTGCGTTGCATCTCACCTAAGTACACTCTGTGGGTGCGTTGCATTTCAAAAGGCCCTTCTATAGGGTGCGATGGGCGAGAAGTGACAAATGGCAGTGTCAATCCATGAGGTGGAGAGGCATGGAATCTTCCAGAAACTTCTCCTGTGACACTTGCCTCTCTGAATTCGACCAAGGATGAGTAAGAGATCATCAATCTCCAAGTGGAAGCAAGAACTATCAGAGGGAAGACACTAATCAAATCACAAGCTGACTCATCTCCCTTACAGATATCTATATATGGATCCCTCATCCCAGAGATCCAGAGGCTGGAATTTTGCATCTTGTAAGGAATTGTTGTTGGTTTCTTGAGACAACATCATAGTGTTGGGTGATCTAAGCTTTGTATGAGGTGAAGAAGAGCTTACTTGCTGAGAGGATGATGCTGGGTCAGAACAACTGGTTGTAACTCTCTTGGCTCTTTCTTGATTATCAATAAAAGCTATTCAAGTTTTCCTCCATACTCTTGTGTCGTTTATGTTTTATGCATTTGTATGGTCAATTTACATCTGATCCTTCATTGTTTATGATAATAGATCCATGTTCTTGTATAGTGTTATGCTACTTTGATTCTACAGGTACTCTGTGAAGCTGGGTGTACAAGGAAGCAAGTAGCAAAGGACTATCAGAAGAGAGAGGAATCGAACTAGGAGCCAAGCGCAAGACAGAGGTTGGTCTCCTTTATTCTTCTCTCATCTATCTTTCATAAAGGAAAAACGAAAGTAGCTTTACTTTGTTTGTTTCTAAGGTAGCTACCACACCTTAGTGGGATTAGCAGTTCTGCATACACACTTTTCCCTATAACAAAATGGCGACTCCACTGGGGAGCGACTAGGTTGTTTATTTATCTACCTTGTTGTTTACTTTATCAACTTACAGACAGAGCCTGAAGTCGAGCCAGGTAGCTTTCGAACTGCATTTGCTATGCAAATGCAAAGTAGATAAATGTCGCTTTAGTCAATCTCCGGGGTTTGTTTAGAATTAAACAACTGATTTACAAACTCTCTAATTGCCCTTGTGGTGGCTCTAGTAAACTCCTTAGATCTACCTCTGTTGTTGATTTACTGATTTCCACTTGCTCGGCCAAAATCCCTGAACTGAACTGCAAACTGTGACCCAGAGCCCAAGCAAAGTCTCGTCTCTGGCCCAGTGCAATCTCTGTTCTGTGAATCTGAAATTCAGCGCACTTCCCGAGTGTAGTAGGTGCGCTGCATTTCAAGTTCACTGTGTTACAGGTGCGCTGATCAGACTAGGCATTGTTCCTCAATTTTGGTTTCTGTGTTCATTCTTTTCAGTTCTATTCATGAATTTTGCTGCCTGTGGTCAGTATACCTCTGTTTGAAACCCCTTTCCTTGTTGTTATTCCGCCTCCATTGTGCAAAGAACTGTAAATGTTTTTGTGTATTTGTTGAGTCATTTTCAGTTCTCATTTGCAAAAAAGTAACGTAATTGTACTATCATTTCTTGATTTGAAAGTGTCGCAAGTGTCATTTTCAGTCATAGAAGAGAGTCTGATTGCTCTTGATAGTCGATTACCCTGTTACTATTGTATTTGATCTGAATTAGTAGTTTTTCTAGTGTCGAAAGCAAGTATTCATTTCCAAAATCGCAAAGTGTTGTGATTGTATTCATTTTTTATTTTGAAAAGAAACTTGTTAGTAATTGTCGCTTGAAAAGTAATTCAGATTTGCGCATTAGCTTTCTTTTTATCATTCACATATTAAGAAGGCTGAAAACAAATACATGCATGTGCATTTGCATTTAGACTATTTGACTGGTTTGATTTAGGACAGTGCATATAGTGTGTGCTCTTTGCTCTTTGTTGAAAGAATTCTGTCTTTCTTTCCTTAGTAGCTAGGATTTTCATTGCACAAAGAAGATAAAAGACTGTTTATCATCTTAGATTGCATTTTAGGAATTGTACATCTACATCACGCGGTGAACCTGAAAGGCAAATTTCTTAAGCAAGATCAACTATAAAATAAATTTAATGAATCTAACAACACTTTGGAACCTAACGCACAACATCTAGAAGTCTAGGCTAGAGACGTATTCCGGCGTCGTAAAGCCTGGTAACTGTTGTTCTCACTGATGGTTGGGTGATTCCTCCACTTTGAGACGATAAGTGCTAGTACGGACTTGTGCTCCCACGTACCGTCGAGTATATTTTGGGAGACCACAATAGGCTTAATCCTTTATCCATAGGAAGCCGTGTCTGCCGCCCTATCGATCGCAATGCACTGAACACAGCATTCGGGAAGATTGACTGTTGTACCGTAAAAAGTATTCTACAGTTTTGCGATTGGTTTGGTAATCCCTCTACCTAGATTTCCAGAGCAGTCCCTTTCGTTCCTTTTCAGACTCCTTAACGGAAAAGGTCCATCTGAGCACTTGTCACTTCAGGCTCATTAAAAATCGAAGGCGACTAGAGTCATCTTTTGTTTTTTCTCGACTCTTTAAAATTGAAAAAACAAGTTGTGTCAAAGCGTCTAAAATTTATTTTAAACGGAATAATCATCACCTTTCCTACGTTGGTCTTAGGTTGAAAGAATGGAGTCCACCAACCAAGAAATTCCTCTTGGAGGAAATCCTAGTCCCTTCTCCTCTTGGGGAGATGTTGGTGCACCCCATATGGCCACATTGTCGCTTCCAGGATTGACAATCGGCTTGCCCGTATGGCTCTTCTCAACCTTTGTCGTTCAGAACACCGCAATTCCTGAACAATCGAGTCAGCAACTAGACGATTCCAGAGTTACCCACCAAACTTCTACTTCCTCCAATTCTTCCTCTCCTCCTTCCTCTTTTCTTGATGGGGCTGGTAAAGCCGAAAATCAAGTACCTGAGAAGAAGAAGGAAAAGAAGAAGAAAGAGAAGAAGAAGAAGGAGCCAAAAGCAAAAGGAGGCAACCAAGCATCGTCTAGCGAAAATCCACACACTGCACCGACCAGGCCTAAATCGCCATGTGTCATTTGTAAAGGAGACCACTATCATCGAGATTGTCCCTGCATCCCTCGGATCTTAAGGGACTGGTCTCCTCGTTTGCACAACCCGGTGTCGTCAACCTCTGATGATCATGTTGAAAACACACCGTCGACTAGTGAAAGTGAAGCCCCAGGACAAAAAGGAAAATATAGATTTCCTTGTAAACTGTGTGAAGGCGATCATGCCGTCCACCGTTGTCCCTTCTTAGACGAGGCTAAAAGAGTTTTGGACGATCGTCCAGTTTCACCGTTACGACTTCCTCCTGGATATAAAAAACTCTTGCCGAGTCCGTCACTAGTTGAAAATCCGGCTGACCCGCCCAGGTGGTCGGCTGAAGCATCTATCATTGAAGACGAACCATCTGAACCCATATCAGACGAAAGTCAAAAGGTCTAGGCGGCAGTTGACCCGGTCTTGCCTTCAGAGGTTCCATCTTCAAATGATACAGTCGCCAAAGAGAACAAGGATGACACCGTCCAAATTCTTTTCGTAAGCACAGACTCCGATGAACATGGGGGCAATTTACCCATTCCTTTACCACAGGAAGGAAGTTCGTCAGATTCGTACCCAGCCGTCTATTTGGTCCCACCTCCAAGCAACCTAGTTGTTTCCTTTGACTGGAATCAACTAGGTAGACCCCGTTTACCAGCTAGTATACCATTCCGAATCATTGCTCAAATATATAGAATGGTTATGGCCGGTACCATCATAGATGAAGGGGCTTCTGTGAGTATCCTTTCCTCGACTGCTTGGAAAGCGCTTGGTTTGCCATCGCCTTTGCCTGAGATGAGGAATCTAACAGGCTTTGACAAAGGAACCAGTCGACCGTTAGGGATCCTTCCCAATGTGCCCATAACATTGAGAGGGAAAACCGTTCATATGAACGTAATGGTAGTCCAAGGACCCCTGGATTATAATCTACTCCTTGGACGAGACTATATTTATTGCATGGGAGCCATTGTCTCATCACTCTTTAGAGTAATGTGTTTTCCGCACGAAGGAAGAGTGGTCAAGCTCGTAAACCAGCTTTCATTTCCCGGATCGCACATAGCAAATAGCCATATACCATCCCTGAATGGTCTTTTCACACAAGGAATGTCTCATCAATCTCCAGTCCGTCCACCTGATGAGCGCGAGTGATTCAAGGGACATGACTGAAACCCAGGGGGCATGCACCCTGGTCTGCTTCGGCAGGAAAACTTCGGGTATAGGGTAGGTTTCCGCGAGAGATATATGACTAGTCTGTACTCCCGTCCGTGATTGGAAAAGGGGGTTAGACTGGAATAAGATTCCCTCGTCAAATTTATGTGAGTGGATTGTCTCACCTTTGTCTATTTCGGTAGACATCGCCGAAGAAGTGTTTTGTTTGCGCTGTGAATAGAACAATCTTTGGTAACCTGAAAGAGGTAGACCTTTCCTGATAAAACAAATGTTTTGTTGGAGATTTGAAAGGTGACCTTGAAACTCTGTTTTATACCTGGGGGCATGCAAACCTTTTGGCGTGCAAGCGAAGAGCGATCATTTATCTGTTTTTTGGATTGGTCGTTTCCTAACTTGCATAAAGAAAGGATGTGGGGCAAAGTTTTGAAAAATTGTCGGTTTTAAATGAGACATTCTTATTATACGACTGGATTAATCGAGCATTTTTACATTGTTCAAGCTCGTTAAAAATAAACATAAGTCATGAGAAAATGTTTCTCCCCGCGTTTAAGCTCATTAAAAAATGAACTATTTCCCAGTAAATAACCATCGTGAATGTAGTACATCAGCCTTTAAAGCCTTGGTCGTGTTCCCATCATCACCTCCACTCTGTATTGGCCGATCATTCACCTCCATTTGATTTTTTACCCCTTTTGAGGAACAGCTGCGAAGAGTGATCCCGCTAGCCATCCTTGTAACACTGTCGTGATTGGAAAATTCCAAACCTTACCTGGAGTCAGCTGCTACCCAATTTTATCACTCGTTCCTCAAAAACGAGTCTCCTTTAAGCTCTTTTCAACTAACTCATAAAATATGAAAATATTGCTGAGCCATTGGCCTTTCCAGCTCGTTAAAGGGACCAGAAGTGCTATCCCTCCTTTAGATTTAATCTTTTTGGACCCGAGGGATTATTACACAAAAAGATCGAGCGCTTGTTTTGTTCAGCTCGTTAAAAGTATCGAAAATTCATCCCTTCTGTATTGTTTTATACTTTTTCGGACTTAAGGGGTTAGATGACGAAAAAGGAATTTTGGAGTTTCCTTTACGTCCCTTTTCAGACTCTCTAAAATTGAAAAGGACAGAGTTATCTTTGTCGATAAACTCATTAAAACCTAATAGCGACAAACTTGTCCATAGCAGACAAGAACGAGTTTCACTATCGCTAGGCTCGTTAAAACATAGCGATGGGTTTGCCCGAAGGGAAAATTATATAACAAGCATATGTTATCCTCCTCAAGCTTGAAAAAAATAAAGAGGTACTGGTCAGCAATGACTGGGGAAAAATTGGGAAGAAAACTTGAAGAAACTTTGTTGGTAGCAAGTCGCTCTTGAACATGACACTTTCACTCCGCATCCAAGTCGGGTTGGGTTGTTTCATTCACCGGTCACATCACCATGGTCCCATCACACCATCCACATTTGGGGTTAATGCTACCAATCCATCACGTCAGTGTCGCTGATATGTTCAAGAGAAGTCACTCAGAGAATTCACCTTTGTCTCACCTGCTGCAATACATTTACGCTCCATTCTTTCATGACCGCCACCCTGAACCTTATATCACCAGATCATTTTCACCTCCATTAAAATCATTTGCTCCGTTCCGTGTCATTGATGTGGGATTCATTAAGGCCCTCCTATGACGGATCACTTCTTGTCGACATCAGCTCATTATCCAAGAAGTTGATCTAGGAACACCCCTTTCAGTACTTTGAAGCTTGCATGCCTTAATGGCAAGTTTCTCACTTCCGGCAACAGGTTTACATCAATGGCCTTCGACCGAAAGATTTTGCGTGGTGTTCGACACCAAGTCCTTTATTCACACCGTGTGAATTGTACTGCAGTACCTTGAGGGTCATTATCATTATTGGTGATTCCTCTCGCGCCTGTTAACAGCTTACATCATTGGCTGGTAATCAGGCGATGTCTTTCCATGTTCGACTCCAGAACATCTCTCACATGGATCGAATTGTACTTCGAGTGAAGATCAAACGAGATTGAAGACCCCGGATCTAGTTTCATCCATCCGGGCTGCGATATATATTCAGGGAAATAAAGACATCAAATGTACATCATTGCTACACAGATAATCATCCAATCAAGGGGATGATGGCTCTACCAGAATCATCAGTCTACACTCAGACGATTGTCTGTCCTATGTACATGAAAATGAATTTATAAAGCTGAGCATGGGAATGCTCGCCTCAGCTAGATCATGAAAATATTATGAAGATAATGTATTGTATTGTATCTTATTATAGGTCTCCTCCCAACTTGAAAGAACTTCGGATCCTCATGATAAAGCATTTCACCCGACATCAAAAAAGATTAACGACCTCATGCTTTAGGGGGCAACTGTTATAGACATTTTTGGGCACTGCAACCCCAAGTATAAAATGTCCATAAACCAAGGGCTCCTAAGTCCCTAAAAGTTTTGTTCTAACCCCTAAAGGAACGAGGTCAACTGATTATAGCTTCTCCCAGAAGTTCTCCATGAAAAACTGCTCAGAACTGGTCAAAACAGGATCATTTCACCTGCTCCACAAGCAAAGTGCGTTGCATCTCACCTAAGTACACTCTGTGGGTGCGTTGCATTTCAAAAAGCCCTTCTATAGGGTGCGATGGGCGAGAAGTGACAAATGGCAGTGTCAATCCACGAGGTGGAGAGGCATGGAATCTTCCAGAAACTTCTCCTGTGACACTTGCCTCTCTGAATTCGACCAAGGATGAGTAAGAGATCATCAATCTCCAAGTGGAAGCAATAACTATCAAAGGGAAGACACTAATCAAATCACAAGCTGACTCATCTCCCTTACAGATATCTATATATGGATCCCTCATCCCAGAGATCCAAAGGCTGGAATTTTGCATCTTGTAAGGAATTGTTGTTGGTTTCTTGAGACAACATCATAGTGTTGGGTGATCTAAGCTTTGTATGAGGTGAAGAAGGGCTTACTTGCTGAGAGGATGATGCTGGGTCAGAAAAACTGGTTGTAACTCTCTTGGCTCTTTCTTGATTATCAATAAAAGCTATTCAAGTTTTCCTCCATACTCTTGTGTCGTTTATGTTTTATGCATTTGTATGGTCAATTTACATCTGATCCTAGATTGTTTATGATAATAGATCCATGTTCTTGTATAGTGTTATGCTACTTTGATTCTACAGGTACTCTGTGAAGCTGGGTGTACAAGGAAGCAAGTAGCAAAGGACTATCAGAAGAGAGAGGAATCGAACTAGGAGCCAAGCGCAAGACAGAGGTTGGTCTCCTTTATTCTTCTCTCATCTATCTTTCATAAAGGAAAAACGAAAGTAGCTTTACTTTGTTTGTTTCTAAGGTAGCTACCACACCTTAGTGGGATTAGCAGTTCTGCATACACACTTTTCCCTGTAACAAAATGGTGACTCCACTGGGGAGCGACTAGGTTGTTTGTTTATCTACCTTGTTGTTTACTTTATAAATTTACAGACAGAGCCTGAAGTCGAGCCAGGTAGCTTTCGAACTGCATTTGCTATGCAAATGCAAAGTAGATAAATGTCGCTTCAGTCAATCTCTGGGTTTTGTTTATGAATTAAACAACTAATTTACAAACTCTCTAATTGCCCTTGTAGTGGCTCTAGTAACCTCCTTAGATCTACCGCCGTTGTTGATTTAATGATTGCCACTTGCTCGGCTAAAATCCTTGAACTGAACTGCAAACTGTGACCCGAAGCCCAAGCAAAGTCTCGTCTCTGGCCCAGCGCAGTCCCTGTTCTGTGAATCTGAAATTCAGCGCACTTCCCGAGTGTAGTAGGTGCGCTGCATTTCAAGTTCACTGTGTTACAGGTGCGCTGATCAGACTAGGCATTGTTCCTCAATTTTGGTTTCTGTGTTCATCTTTTCAGTTCTATTCATGAATTTTGCTGCCTGTGGTCAGTATACCTCTGTTTGAAACCCCTTTCCTTGCTGTTATTCCGCCTCCATTGTGCAAAGAACTGTAAATGTTTTTGTGTATTTGTTGAGTCATTTTCAGTTCTCATTTGCAAAAAAGTAACGTAATTGTACTGTCGTTTCTTGATTTGAAAGTGTCGCAAGTGTCGTTTTCAGTCATAGAAGAGAGTCTGATTTCTCTTGATAGTCAATTACCCTGTTACTATTGTATTTGATCTGAATTAGTGGTTTTTCTAGTGTCGAAAGCAAGTATTCATTTCCAAAATCGCAAAGTGTTGTGATTGTATTCATTTTTTATTTTGAAAAGAAACTTGTTAGTAATTGTCGCTTGAAAAGTAATTCAGATTTGCGCATTATCTTTCTTTTTATCATTCACATATTAAGAAGGCTGAAAACAAATACATGCATGTGCATTTGCATTTAGACTGTTTGATTGGTTTGATTTAGGACAGTGCATATAGTGTGTACTCTTTGCTCTTTGTTGAAAGAATTCTGTCTTTCTTTCCTCAGTAGCTAGGATTTTCATTGCACAAAGAAGATAAAAGATTGTTTATCATCTTAGATTGCATTTTAGGAATTGTACATCTACGTCACGCGGTGAACCTGAAAGGAAAATTTCTTAAGCAAGATCAACTATAAAATAAATTTAATGAATCTAACAACACTTTGGAACCTAACGCACAACATCTAGAAGTCTAGGCTAGAGACGTATTCCGGCGTCGTAAAGCCTGGTAACTGTTGTTCTCACTGATGGTTGGGTGATTCCTCCATTTTGAGACGATAAGTGCTAGTACGGACTTGTGCTCCCACGTACCGTCGAGTATATTTTGGGAGACCACAATAGGCTTAATCCTTTATCCATAGGAAGCCGTGTCTGCCGCCCTATCGATCGCAATGCACTGAACACAGCATTCGGGAAGATTGACTGCCGTACCGTAAAAAGTATTCTGCAGTTTTGCAATTGGTTTGGTAATCCCTCTACCTAGATTTCCAGAGCAGTCCCTTTCGTTCCTTTTCAGACTCCTTAACGGAAAAGGTCCATCTGAGCACTTGTCACTTCAGGCTCATTAAAAATCGAAGGCGACTAGAGTCATCTTTTGTTTTTTCTCGACTCTTTAAAATTGAAAAAACAAGTTGTGTCAAAGCGTCTAAAATTTATTTTAAACGGAATAATCATCACCTTTCCTACGTTGGTCTTAGGTTGAAAGAATGGAGTCCACCAACCAAGGAATTCCTCTTGGAGGAAATCCTAGTCCCTTCTCCTCTTGGGGAGATGTTGGTGCACCCCATATGGCCACATTGTCGCTTCCAGGATTGAAAATCGGCTTGCCCGTATGGCTCTTCTCAACCTCTGTTGTTCAGAACACCGCAATTCCTGAACAATCGAGTCGGCAACTAGACGATTCCAGAGTTACCCACCAACCTTCTACTTCCTCCAATTCTTCCTCTCCTCCTTCCTCTTCACTTGATGGGACTGGTAAAGCTGAAAATCAAGTACCTGAGAAGAAGAAGGAAAAGAAGAAGAAAGAGAAGAAGAAGAAGGAGCCAAAAGCGAAAGGAGGCAACCAAGCATCGTCTAGTGAAAATCCACACACTGCACCGACCGGGCCTAAATCGCCATGTGTCATTTGCAAAGGAGACCACTATCATCGAGATTTTCCCTGCATCCCTCGGATCTTAAGGGACTGGTCTCCTCATTTGCACAACCCGGTGTCATCAACCTCTGATGATCATGTTGAAAACACACCGTCGACTAGTGAAAGTGAATCCCCAGGACAAAAAGGAAAATATAGATTTCCTTGTAAACTGTTCGAAGGCGATCATGTCATCCACCGTTGTCCCTTCTTAGACGAGGCTAAAAGAGTTTTGGACGATCGTCCAGTTTCACCGTTACGACTTCCTCCTGGATATAAAAAACTCTTGCCGAGTCTGTCACTAGTTGAAAATACGGCTGACCCGCCCAGGTGGTCGGCCGAAGCATCTATCATTGAAGACGAACCATCTGAACCCATACCAGATGAAATTCAAAAGGTCAAGGCAGCAGTTGACCCGGTCTTGCCTTCAGAGGTTCCATCTTCAGATGATACAGTCACCGAAGAGAACAAGGATGACACCATCCAAATTCTTTTCGTAAGCACAGACTCTGATGAACATGGGGGAAATTTACCCATTCCTTTACCACAGGAAGGAAGTTCGTCAGAGTCGTACCCGACCGTCTATTTGGTCCCACCTCCAAGCAATCTAGTTGTTTCCTTTGACTGGAATCAACTAGGCAAACCCCGTTTACCAGCTAGTATACCATTCTGAATCATTGCTCAAATATATAGAATGCTTATGGCTGGTACCATCATAGATGAAGGGGCTTCTGTGAGTATCCTTTCCTCAACTGCTTGGAAAGCGCTCGGTTCGGCATCGCTTTTCCCTGAGATGAGGAATCTAACAGGCTTTGACAAAGGAACCAGTCGACCATTAGGGATCCTTCCCAATGTGCCCATAACATTGAGAGGGAAAACCTTTCATATGAACATAATGGTAGTCCAAGGACCCCTGGATTATAATCTACTCCTTGGACGAGACTATATTTATTGCATGGGAGCCATTGTCTCATCACTCTTTAGAGTAAAGTGTTTTCCGCACGAAGGAAGAGTGGTCAAGCTCGTAGACCAGCTTTCATTTCCCGGATCGCACATAGCAAATAGCCATATACCATCCCTGAATGGTCTTTTCACACAAGGAATGTCTCATCAATCTCCAGTCCATCCACCTGATGAGCGCGAGTGATTCGGGGGACATGACTAAAACCTAGGGGGGCATGCACCCTGGTTTGCTTCGGCAGGAAAACTTCAGGTATAGGGTAGGTTTCCGCGAGAGATATATGACTAGTCTGTACTCCCGTCCGTGATTGGAAAAGGGGGTTAGACTGGAATAAGATTCCCTCGTCAAATTTATGTGAGTGGATTGTCTCACCTTTGTCTATTTCGGTAGACATCGCTGAAGAAGTGTTTTGTTTGCGCTGTGAATAGAACAATCTTTGGTAACCTGAAAGAGGTAAACCTTTCCTGATAAAACAAATGTTTTGTTGGAGATTTGAAAGGTGACCTTGAAACTCTGTTTTATACCTGGGGGCATGCAAACCTTTTGGCGTGCAAGCGAAGAGTGATCATTTATCTTTTTTTTGGATTGGTCGTTTCCTAACTTGCATAAAGAAAGGATGTGGGGCAAAGTTTTGAAAAATTTCTGGTTTTAAATGAGACATTCTTATTATACTACTGGATTAATCGAGTAGTTTTAGCACATAGTTCAAGCTCGTTAAAAAATAAACATAAGTCATGAGAAAATGTTTCTCCCCGCGTTTAAGCTCATTAAAAAATGAACTATTTCCCGGTAAATAACCATCGTGAATGTAGTACTTCAGCCTTTAAAGCCTTGGTCGTGTTCCCATCATCACCTCCACTCTGTATTGGCTGATCATTCACCTCCATTTGATTGTTTACCCCTTTTGAGGAACAGCTGCGAAGAGTGATCCCGCTAGCCATCCTTGTAACACTACCGTGATTGGAAAATTCCAAACCTTACCTAGAATCAACTGCTACCCAATTTTATCACTTGTTCCTCAAAAACGAGTCTCCTTTAAGCTATTTTCAACTGACTCGTAAAATATGAAAAGATTGTCGAGCCATTGGCCTTTCCAGCTCGTTAAAGGGACCGGAAGTGCTATCCCTCCTTTATATTTTAATCTTTTTGGACCCGAGGGATTATTACACAAAAAGATCGAGCGCTTGTTTTGTTCAGCTCATTAAAAGTATCGAAAATTCATCCCTTCTGTATTGTTTTATACTTTTTCGGACTTAAGGGATTAGATGACGAAAAAGGAATTTTGGAGTTTCCTTTACGTCCCTTTTTAGACTCTCTAAAATTTAAAAGGACCAAGTTATCTTTGTCGTTAAACTCGTTAAAACCTAATAGCGACAAACTTGTCCATAGCAGACAAGAACGAGTTTCACTATCGCTAGGCTCGTTAAAACATAGCGATGGGTTTACCTGAAGGGCAAATTATATAACAAGCATATGTTATCCTCCTCAAGCTTGAAAAAAATAAAGAGGTACTGGTCAGCAATGACTGGGGAAAAATTGGGAAGAAAACTTGAAGAAACTTTGTTGGTAGCAAGTCGCTCTTGAACATGACACTTTCACTCCGCATCCAAGTTAGGTTGGGTTGTTTCATTCACCGGTCACATCACCATGGTCCCATCACACCATCCGCATTTGGGGTTAATGCTACCAATCCATCACGTAAGTGTCGCCTATATGTTCAAGAGAAGTCACTCAGAGAATTCACCTGTGTCTCACCCGCTGCAATACATTTACGCTCCATTCTTTCATGACCGCCACCCTGAACCTTATATCACCAGATCGTTTTCACCTCCATTAAAATCATTTGCTCCGTTCCATGTCATTGATGTGAGATTCATTAAGGCCCTCCTATGATGGATCGCTTCTTGTCGACATCAGCTCATTATTCAAGAAGTTGATCTAGGAACACCCCTTTCAGTACTTTGAAGCTTGCATGCCTCAATGGCAAGTTTCTCACTTCTGGCGACAGGTTTACATCAATGGCCTTCGACCGAAAGATTTTGCATGGTGTTCGACACCAAGTCCTTTATTCACACCACATGAACTGTATTGCAGTGCCTTGAGGGTCATTATCATTATCGGTGATTCCTCTCGCGCTGTTAACAGCTTACATCATTGGCTGGTAATCAGGCGATGTCTTTCCATGTTCGACTTCAGAACATCTCTCACATGGATCGACTTGTACTTCGAGTGAAGATCGAACGAGATTGAAGACCCCAGATCTAGTTTCATCCATCCGGGCTACGATATATATTCAGGGAAATAAAGACATCAAATGTACATCATTGCTACACAGATAATCATCCAATCAAAGGGATGATGGCTCTACCAGAATCATCAGTCTACACTCAGACGATTGTCTGTCCTATGTACATGAAAATGAATTTATAAAGCTGAGCATGGGAATGCCCGCCTTAGCTAGATCATGAAAATATTATGAAGATAAGGTATTGTATTGTATCTTATTACAGGTCTCCTCCCAGCTTGAAAGAACTTCGGATCCTCATGATAAAGCATTTCACCCGACATCAAAAAAGATTAACGACCTCATGCTTTAGGGGGCAACTGTTATAGACATTTTTGGGCACTGCAACCCCAAGTATAAAATGTCCATAAACCAAGGGCTCCTAAGTCCCTAAAAGTGTTGTTCTAACCCCTAAAGGAACAAGGTCAACTGATTACAGCTTCTCCCGGAAGTTCTCCATGAAAAATTGCTCAGAACTGGTCAAAACAGGATCAGTTCACCTGCTCCATAAGCAAAGTGCGTTGCATCTCACCTAAGTACACTCTGTGGGTGCGTTGCATTTCAAAAATCCCTTCTATAGGGTGCGATGGCCGAGAAGTGACAGATGGCAGTGTCAATTCGCGAGGTGGAGAGGCATGGAATCTTCCAGAAACTTCTCCTGTGACACTTGCCTCTCTGAATTTGACCAAGGATGAGTAAGAGATCATAAATCTCCAAGTGGAAGCAAGAACTATCAGAGGGAAGACACTAATCAAATCACAAGCTCACTCATCTCCCTTACAGATATCTATATATGGATCCCTCATCCCAGAGATCCAGAGGCTGGAATTTTGCATCTTGTAAGGAATTGTTATTGGTTTCTTGAGACAACATCATAGTGTTGGGTGATCTAAGCTTTGTATGAGGTGAAGAAGGGCTTACTTGCTGAGAGGATGATGTTGGGTCAGAACAACTGGTTGTAACTCTCTTGGCTCTTTCTTGATTATCAATAAAAGCTATTCAAGTTTTCCTCCATACTCTTGTGTCGTTTATGTTTTATGCATTTGTATGGTCAATTTACATCTGATCCTACATTGTTTATGATAATAGATCCATGTTCTTGTATAGTGTTATGCTACTTTGATTCTACAGGTACTCTATGAAGCTGGGTGTACAAGGAAGCAAGTAGCAAAGCACTATCAGAAGAGAGAGGAATCGAACTAGGAGCCAAGCGCAAGACAGAGGTTGGTCTCCTTTATTCTTCTCTCATCTATCTTTCATAAAGGAAAAACGAAAGTAGCTTTACTTTGTTTGTTTCTAAGGTAGCTACCACACCTTAGTGGGATTAGCAGTTTTGCATACACACTTTTCCCTGTAACAAGTTCCTAAGTCTAAACTTAGGAAAAATAAAATATTAATGGGTATTAATATAAAACTGGGTTAGAAGGTTCCAAAAGTCATGGATCAACCCAAATATAATTTTAGCCTATGATTAGAGATTTAATCTCAGTCGTTGAATGACCAACGAGAAAAGTATAAGAAGAGGCTTGAGGGTCAGTTGGAAGATACACCAGAGTGATCAATCATTCATTTTGCTAAAGCAAGGTTGCTAAGCAAAAGTGAATCAGTGATTAGTAGTGAGGGGCAGTGAGTATTAGGCAGAGAGGCAGAGACGATACTGAGAGACCATCACAGAAGTAGGGAGAGCGAGAGCAGTAGCTAGTTCAAGCCACATAGAGCCCAACATAGACAGTGCAGAGGCCAGAGGGACAGTGTCATCAATGCAGAGGCTGTTGGAGTGACGCAGAGGGTCCCAGAGGCTGCGTAGTGCCTCAAAGGCTGACCCAGAGGGTCCTAAGGCTGACGCAAAGACCAGAAGGGTCAGCGCTGAGCTTTAGTTGTGCCAGAGAGGGTTTCGTGGGACAGGTTTTCTGAATACCTGTTTCTTAATATAGAGATATTGTTGTCATGTATTTTTCTCTGTCGAGTGAGATGGTTAGGCACCCAGTTGTACTGCATAATAATATAACCCTCAAAACAGCTGCATCGGTTTTCCCACATTAGATTTTTCCGGGGACATTTGTCCAAAAATAACAGTGTCATTTATCTGCTTTTTTTCTTTTAGTTGATGATCTATAGATGTTGTAACTGTATTGTGTTTATTTCGGTGTTTAATGTATTAAATAACTTGTTCGATTTTAAACAAGTAGAAGAAATAAACCAGTAGAATACAGATTAAGTTTCTAACAAATAGACTTAGAAAATTCAACAGGTTCTGCAGCCTTCTACACCATCATTGTCTCCCTCTGTCGAAGCTCTTGAATCTTCTCCTCTACTACCTGTGATAGTTGGAGAGCCTCATCCTGCCATGGCTGAGTCCTCTCTTCCAAAACATGTTCTTCCTTCCTCGGCTCCTCAATATTTTTCTGGAGGGCCTTTCCCTCATTGATTTTGGTGAGCTTCTACGAGATTGGTAAGGTCTTCGCAGTTACCTAAATCTCTTCCAATTGTTGTTGCCTTTGCTAATTGTCTTCCTGCAGTTTCTGTACATTTGGATCTTCCTGCAGCGAAGTCCAAATTTGTAAACTCTCATCTAAAAGTTTCCCACAGTCTGACATTTTTGGGGAGATGTTGGCCATTGCAGCCTTTAGGTCAGTCTCCCTTTTCTCCCACACTTCTTGTGGTGTGGTTGGCTGCAACTTCATTTACATCTCACTGATTTGCATTTCATATTTAAATTGTACTACGACGATATTTTCCTTGTACCTTTTCACTACAAGGTCGAGCTTCGCGACTTTGTCTTCTACTAGCTCCTCTTCTCAGACATCAAGGTCTGAAACTTCTCTTCATGTAGATTTCACTACTTCCTTGAGCTTTTGTTGCTGCTGAACTGCTTGATCCCTTTTCTAGATCGCCTGGTTGAGCTTCTGTTGTAGCGAAGCTCACTATCTTTTTACTTGAATATTCAGCTACGAGGTGTGTTGTTCGCGCAACTCTAGCTCCTCTATTATCTCCATGTGCAGCTTGTGTAGTCTTTGTAATGGTATCGTTGCGATGTTCATATTGACATTCCTCCATTCCTTTGCCTACTCCTAAACTTCGAAGGAGTAAAATTGCAGGGCTCCGACAGGTATCAATGTTATCTTTGTCGTAAGTGTAGGCTTTATTTTCCCTTCTTCTCCAATCCTCTCCACTACCTGCGTGGGTTGTCTAACTGTTTGTGCCAAAATTTTAAGTTTTGTGATCCGCTCCTGCACACCTGTGAGAAGAGCTCAATAGATATCTTCACACTTATTCCACAAGTCTGTTGTTGCCTCCTAAATCATATCCCCAATTTGCTCCATGTCCCCATCAGTAAGGATAGTTGGGGTGATATCTTTCGTCTTATCTACCTTCTGATTCGTCTTGATCTTCGTGGCAGCTTCGCCCTGTGCCTTCCTCTTTCTATGACAACTTGTTTTGTTTCTGTCTTTTCAGACTCCTTATTATGCGTATCTTCTTCAGGAGGATCCTGGTGACCCTCGTCATGTTGCTCCTCTTACAATGATTCATGCTCATCCTTATCTTTATCCTTTCCACTCGCTTCACCATGTTGCAGGGTGTCCTCTGTCGCATTATCTTCTGCCTCTGCCTCCAACACAGTCATCCATTTTGCGGGCCACTGTTGTACCTATGCAAGGAGATCATCTTATGTTATTAAGTATGGCAGGGGATGCCATTTATTCTTTGTGTCCCTGGTTGCTTGTATATACACTTTGTGGAGATCAGCCTTAAACTTTGCAATAACGCTATATTGTTCGTATAGGCTCGGCGACAGGTGAAGGTGCTGGTTCACTAACATATGTAGGTCCATATGATATAATATGAAAAACATCATGTTCTCAATCACTCACGGCAATTGAGTGGTATACCACAGCGAGACATACTGTGCAGCTTCACAAACATCTAAACCTACTGGAGGGAACTACGAATCCTATGACTCTCTCCATGTCAGCATTGCAATTATCAATATCAACCATGCATAATGGAATGTGGTACCTTTCTCTTAGATCTTGCGATAGTCGTCCAGAAATTCTTTGCAAAGGTATTCGGCCCAGTTGTACTAAACCACATTGGCACACTGCGTAACTAATGAAACTACTGTTGCAGGAACTTCGTTATCCCGAGACTTTCTCATGAGCTTCCCATGCTAATATGTGTGATTCGAAGTGAACCCCTTGGTCACTGATTGAGTTTATGTCATTTCCTTGCTTCCATTTTGTCAATCCAAATTTCTTATTCATGCTTTCGGCTATGGCGCGGTCCTGGTCTTTTCCAATAAATTCTTCTACAGGGTTCCACCCTTGATATGATAGTCTCATGATTCTCCAGATCAAAATTGGGTCTATAGGGATCCTCTTCCCCATCCATAGACATCCATCGTGCACCAGCACAAGCAGTTGTCACACATAAGCCTTGCTCCCCAGACTTCTGCCGAAGTGCAACACATTTAACGTGTTCATCAAACCTGATTGTGCCAATCCATTAGCCAATTGTTGCGGCTCTAACCTTGTCAAACCACTCTCTGGGTAGTGTTCTTGTTTCAAATATCGGTTTGGTGCAAACTGTGGATATTTCTTTTTGTCGTTGAAGTTGTAGTCTACGAACTTGAGCTGCAGAATTTTCCCAATTATCTCCCCAGTAAATGGTACTTTCTCTGGCAATAGGGGTGTGAAGGTTCCAAACTTTGCATCCTTCAAGTCTTTCACTAGTTTAGAATTCATTTTTCTCAGTGGTGTTAGTGTCGGTATCTTCATCCCTCCGTCAGAGATTAAATCCTCTTGTTGCATTGCATATTAGGTGTCTCACCCAGTCAGTTGCATTCCATTAGGCGCATGGATCATCTGATGGTAGTGGCTTCTCCTACAGTTTCCCTCATGTCATTTACTTGCTGTCTCATGTTTATTCATCAAAAATTGTATACAGTCACCTTTTTTGTCTTAAAGATTGCAGAAGTCTTTTCTAGGGTTTCATTGTCATTTAGGTCTATGGTTTCATTAGGGTTTCATCAAAAAAGGTCTCAAAATGTCCAATAATAACCAACAGACACATGGGGAGATTATAGCATCAATAAATTTCATGATCAATTGCTCAGAAATGTATTTTTCCTCAAAACTCTGTTTTGAGGAAAAACAGAGTATTCTAGGTTTTTGTTGTATAAATTCATGTAATTTCAGTTCTCTTGTATGTAAATCACTTCAGTGGCAACCCTGGTCACCTTTCCAAGCTTCAGCTGCTCCATCACCTGCAAGGCAAACAAAAAATCAAAGCATTCAGTTCATCACAGGCAAAAATAAAGCAAACTGCCCAAAAACAGAGTTTGAAAAGCAAGTCAAATGCAAACATTACAAAGTGGGTTTTTGATAAGTGAAAAATTAAAATCTCTTGTATATAACTCATTGGTCATGTTCAAAGAGCTCATTTGCATTCAAAGAAGACATATTAAGCAAGAGAAGGTCGTGTTGGAGAAAGGAAGCAAGTTTGAAGCAAAATTGTGCAAATCCAAAGGCGCGGCGCATTGGGCCAGCCTCTACGGTGTAAAAAACACATTGGCGCGGCACGTTGGGTTTGTGGCGCGGCGCATAGAGCTACCAAGCCCAGTTTCATCATAAACTCCCTCAAATTTCCAAAATTGCTCAAATCTTCTAGTGTGCAAGTAAGTCAAGATCCTTTCCTTGCTAGTAAAGGGGTTTTTCTTAAAATTTATGGTGGTTGCGTAAAAGAAAATTCAAACCCTAATACCTTGCAATTTCTCAAAAGCCATTGCCTAGGGTTTGTACTTGTTATTTTGCTGCCAAGTTTATTCTTCCACTCCTTCATTTTTTCACTCCCTCACTCCTTCATTCCCTCATTCATTTTCTCCTTCTCATTACATTTTCATCAACCCCATATCCTTAAATTATTAATCCCAAATCCCTAGCCCTAACTATCCCAAATCCTAGTTAAAAATTCCCAAACCCTAATGGTTGTCCCAAGAGCTTCATGTCACCATTCGGCTAAGCGTACCATCATTCAGAGGGTTTTCATCATCATGTCAAGTTCCAATGGGTCATTTTACACCTTGTTCATGCTTCAATTGTGCCTAGGTAAGGTTCATTTCCCTCTCCTAGGGTTTTGAAGGTAATTTCTCTTGGATGGCAAAATCATCAGCAAAACTTGTATCCTGATGTTCATACACCTTCCCCTATCCTTAATGTATTGTATTAAACACTTCCCATCACTGATATCCCTTAAATTCCTCATTTTCCCACAAACCCTAGTTTCTTGCTACAATTTGGCAATTTTCTAGGCTAGGCCTGTGTTTTTCCCTTTTGGACCCCTTCCCCTCACTTAATATTTGAAATTACACTTTCCCCTATATCCTAACATCCCTCCCTACTTCCAAAAATTTCCTCAAGAATTTAGAATCCCCTTATCTCCTTCATTTCGACAAATCCCCTGTTCCACACATCGGGGTATGTTTTACTCAAATGATATTTCTGAGCAATGAAAGATGAATTTGGGAAAAATGAGAGAGGTTGTCGTCCAAAATAGTCCAAGGAAGAAAAACCTCCTTCACTTTTTACTCAAGTGTCATGGTTTTGGAGAAATGTCAAAAATACAGTTGCCTCGGGAGAATTGATGCACCTCTAAAGTGACCTTGGGAAAATAAAGTTTTCTCCTAGCTTGGTTGGCCAAATGACTTTCTTGATGAGTCAAATGATACCTAGACACAAATATATTTCCAATGAGCTATCATGAGCTCAATTTTGGGTTGAGGAAGACCTTAAAACGTTGACTGCAACAGCAGTTTGCCTTTAGGCAGCCTCATTTTGCACATTTTGACCAGTCTTGGGATATTTGACTTTTGACAGGGCAAATGAACTCCAAATTGAAAAATTCAAGTTGGGTTGGAAATTAGACTCAATAATATTTCCAACGAGCTATTGTGCACCCAATTTTGACACCGGGAAGGCCCTCAAAACTGGTCTGTAAAAAGGCGCTACGCATAGAAATTTTTAACACAGGGTTTTCTGCTCTATGTGTCGCGCCACGTGGCGCTCACTTTTGATAGGAGCCTCTAAATCACAAAAGCTCAAAATTTTTGGCTTTGGCATGGAAAAATATGTTTTCATACCAATTTCCAAGAAATTTGGACAGGTTTTGAGCCCTCAAAATGGTCAAAAACACTCAAAAAATGACCTCATTGCCCCTATTTTGACACACACGAAGCAGTGTTGGGAGAACTGACTTTTGGAGGGGAAAATGGAGGCCAAATTGGAAACTTCCACTTGGGATGGAAATTAGATAGGAATAAATTTCCAACAAGAATACCTGGAGAAAATTTGGACACTGGTAAGGCCTTCAAAAGTGGGTCCAAACAGGTGTTACGCATAGAGAATCAGACGCAGCGCACAGAGGAAAAATTGCCAGTTTGACCAAGTTTTGCTTTGTTTTTCGCCCTGCTTTGGCTAGTTTGACTTTTTCACTTTCCTAATGGAAAATTTTTGATTTAATTTGATGTAAATTGAGGGATCATGATGTAAATATGTTAAATTTTCACTTGTAGAGGTAGATTCATCAGTTTAAAGGTTGTTTGAAACTGAATGAATTAGTTTCCTTGTTTCTAGAGGCATGTTGTTCTGTTGCCTGATTTCTAGTTATCAGTTTAGAATTAATTGAAGCAGCTCCTAAACATGTGAGCTCGACCCTGTTAGAGCCTAGATTTGCCTCAAGCTGAAAAGGCAAGGTTCTAGGTCCACATCAAACCACGCTCAGCCCCGTAGCTAGCCCTACGAGGACAGGAGAGGGCTCTCTCCGAGTCAATCTCGGCAAAGACAAGCGATGGGACTCGAAATGACTGAAATACAAGCTAATTTTAGGCTAGGTATGAAGTACAAAGGATTTGATTTGAGTTTCTAAGGGTTTTGTGTTGGAAACAGGGAAAGGAAAATTGGGCTTGGGGATGAGGCACAGTTTCTGCAGAGTTCTGATTGGGGCAAGGAAGGCAATCATTTTGATGCTTTAAATTGAGTGAATGAATAGATCGGATTGGTGAGGAGCTAAGGAGAGCAATATAGTCTCAAGAATTCTCCTTAAACAGATGAAAACATGAAAATTTAAACAAATTCAAAGGCAGAGCATAACAGTTAATGGATTCCACCTTAATCACTCATTTGTTCAAATTCAGAAGAAAAGAGAGGAAAATGATACACATAACACTAATGAACTTACAATTACTGAGATAATCACACCATCAAAACATAAAGCCACATGGATCCCAAACAGTGCTGCAAAACCCTGGTCTTTCCTTAGCCAAAAATGCAGAGATAGAATGTACAATGATATGCCAAAGCAATCCCAAGTGTCCAACCCTGAAAATGACTTAGGAATTACATGATATAGACTAGCCCAATCCATTCCCTTGCCTCTAGGGGTCAAGCTCATCATAATAGGAGCTGTTTCAACCAATTCCAAACAAAGCACTAAAATCTAGGCAATCAAAACAACTTGCCTCTATAAGGTAGGAAACTAATTCATTCATTAAATTTTCACTTTTTGGTGAATGAATCCTCTAGAACAAGTAAATAAGTGCAAAAATTACATCATTTTTATCCAATTACATTAGGATAGATAAAAAATTACATCACAAAGCAAAACTAGTCAAACTGGTCGAATTTCTGAGCTGGAAGGTGAAAAATTGGGCAAAAATCCTCTGTGCGCCGCGCCAAAATCTGTATGCGTCACACCACTTTGAGGCTAAGTTTGAGGCACTTCCTGAAGTCCAAATTGAGCCCAAGTGTGCTTGTTGGAAATCCCTGCCTGTCTACTTACCAACCCAAGTGGAATTTCTGAATTTCGATGTCATTTGCCTCTCCAAAACTTCAATCTCCCAAGACTGCTTTCTGTGTGTCAAAATAGGGGCAGAGAGGTCATTTTTCGAGTGTTTTTGACCTCCTGGAGACTCAAAACTTGCCCAAACTTCTTGGCCATGCACCAGAAGTCATGATTTTTCATGCCAAACCCAAAAATGTAAACTTTTTGCAATTTGGAGCTCCCTAGCAAAAGCGCGCGCCAGGTGGCGCAGCGCACAGGGAGAAAAACCCTATTTTTTGTACCAAAATTTGCAAAAATGCCAAAAATGCCCCAAATTTCTTGAAATTTGGGCTGGAGCTTCTTCATTAAGTGTTATGTTGGGATAAAGAAGCTTCTTCCAATATCTGAAGATGATCAAGCTCCCTTTGCCTCTTTTGCTTCCTTATTGCCTTTCTCAATTTTGCCTTTAAATTCCTGATTCGTGCCTTGCAGACCTTGTTTCGTGCCATGTAGTGGAAAGCCATGTGTCTCAGAAATGCATGATCCTTATCGGCCTTGTCCAACAGCCTCTCTAAGTGCATGTTAACTCTCTCGAGATTAGCCTCCCGATCCTCATTAATCTCTTGCTCCAATGACGTGAGCTCAATTCTTCTCCTTTGTGCAGCCTGGCGATTCTCGCGGATGTTCTGTAGCTCCATGATTGCTTGCTGATCTTCAAGTTGTTTGTTCCTCTGCTCCAAATATTTCATGGTCCACTTAGCTCTCTCCAAGTCAAGGGATAAGGCTTGGATCTCTGTTTGCTGCTCCTGGATGATCTCCCTAAGCTTGGCACTTTGTGGGCCCGTATCTGTATCATCATCATGAATGAGAATGAAGTCGGTCTCTCTTTCACCTGAAGGCCCCTCATCCTGCATTGGCCTCTTACCTTTGTCCTGTACCTGTGATGCTGATGGAGGAAGCGAGGCCCCTTCCACCCCAGGTGGAGATAACACTCGCTTTGCCGCTGCAAACAAATGTCTGGTACCTCTCTGATATGTGATGAATACCGGCACACTAGCGGTCTCATGGCGCTCATACTGATGAGAAGGTCCACCTTCATGCTTAACCTCTGATAATCCCTGTGAAGCTCTGAAGAAGTCATGGGAGATGAAATCATCCCAAGTGATGCCCTGTAATTCAAGCTGATGAACCACCAAAATCTTAATAAGAGCAAAATGATAGACACTGTTAAGTTGCTGCTGAGGGGTTTTATGCTGCACAAGGGTGGTCATCCTCTCTATGTTTCGGCAAATGAAATACGGAATGTTCATCATCCGTACCCTGGTGAAATGCATGAGCAACCTGATGTGATAAGCATAAAGACGAGAGAACCGTCCCTCACAGCTGAAATATTTCATGATCAATTTCATTAGTGGAGCATATTCATCTTTCAGATATCGGAATGGGAACACTCTCTTGAGCTGCCTCAAGAAACCGGTTTTAATGTATGGCTCATAATGCTACCGGTCAATCTTCTGCTTCTTGTTCCATGGTTCACCAATGTTCGGTATGTCGGTTGCTAATGAGACAGATTCTGGTGTAAGTGTGAAGGTGACACCAGCTAGGATAGCTTGATCTCCATGTAAGTGCAACACAAAAAGACGAGCCAACTCATGATGAAATTGGACACTAGCCACCTTTTGACAAAACTCATAGCATGACTGATGCTAAAAACAAAACATAGCAAGAGGGCAGGCCTGCAATTCTGTAAGGGTGGTCGGTTCTTTTCTAACATGTCTGCCACCTTTATGAGGCCTCTGAGGTGCCTATTCTTCCAAGGGTGAGTCACTTTGGGTTTCCACTTCATAGTCAAATGAATGTTCAGATGCCATGACTGTTGTTTTTCAAACTACCTTGAAGATGAAGATGCTAGTGTATGAAAATTGTTTAGACTGGTCTTTTAGCAATTTGTGCCAACTCTGCCACCAAAGGGGAAAACCAATGAAACAGGGACTGTTAGGAAAGGGACATAATATCAAGGGATTAGGAATTATTGGGAGAGATTTTTATTTTGGGAAATATGGGAGGGGATTTAGGAATTAGGTGTGGGAATAGGGTTCTAGTTTTTTTCACATTTGACAGTTTTGGGAAAGGGAATTTAGGACAGGGGTTTAATAACTTTAGGGGATGGGAAACAATGGGGTCAAGGAACAAAGGGAATTAAGGACAAAAGAAATAATGGCAAAGGGTAACCTTTGTGACAGACAAGTTTAAAAACCCTAGGCAGCAGTTTAGATGTGAGGAATTCAAAATGATAGAGTTTGATTGTTTATTTGGAAGCTCAACACATCAACCATAACATACACCATAAACTTGAATGTTGAACAGTGAAGAAGGAACTCAACCTACTTGCATTCAAAAGAAAATGGCATGATTTTGGCATTTGGAGGACATTATGGAAATTTTGGGCCAAACAGTTGAGTGCGCCGCGCTGCTCACCCAACGCGCCGCGCCATCCCAGTGTGTTGCGCCCGTTCAAAATTACATTGGGCAATTTCTCCCAGTGCGCCACGCCTCCCCAGTGTGCCGCGCCACCTGCTCTGTGCGCCGCGCCGGCCAAATTTCCTCCAACTTCACCCAAATCGCGCACTAACTCTACAAATTTGCTTTGAATGGCTTCTCTTTGGTCTTGGCATACAAATGACCTTGATCTTCATGAAAACTCTTTATAAAGACATGGGTTTGATTTTTGACTCTCCAAGACCCATCTTTATAATGTTTTGACATTGGCACTTTTTCTAGTTTAATACAAATCTATTTTTGAATTTCCTTTTGATTTTTTGACTAAAATGATGAAATGCTTGGCAATTTTTGCAGGGATAGCTGACATGGAATTTGGCAAAGGAGACCAGGGCTGCGCCTGAAGATTTCAAAAATTGAAAAATTTTGAAAATTATTATAAGGACAAAATGTTGAAGTCATAATCCATCGATATAATGATGAAATTCGCGAAATAGAAAACATGTGTAGAACCTCCCTCTGGCCTGCTGGCATTTGAACACTTTAACGACTCAATTTTTGAAACCCTAGACCTATGATTGACATGACTCATTGCCCATTAAAAGATCAAATATTGACTGTCATGGACTTTAATGGACATCGATGAAAATACCTAAGCCAGCAGGTACAAGACATGAGGGGAATGAATGACAAAGCCCCTCCGTCAGATTTATTGCATGTTCCTAGCGGAATGCAAGTGATCGAGCAGGATGGGACACCTAAAAATGAAATGCAAAAAGAGTTTTGATCTCTGACGGAGGGATGACCAGACCGACTCTAACATTGGCTCCAGTGGAGATGGTAGCTCCTTGGAGGTGCCAAGAACGGCAGATCTCTAGAATAGCTAGACAGTGCCTTCGTCCATTGGGCTATGGAGTCATTATTTTGACAGACAACACAAGACTCTAACTCAATTTATGTGATTGAAACTCGACGCAAAATGACTCGATTATGAAACTGAAATGACTGAAAAACTGACTCGACAAACTGAACTCAAAACTGAAATCTTTCTTCAGAATTATAGCCTTCACTTCGAGCCCTAGACTGAAGAAAAGATCACAGCACACACTTGCAATGAAACTGAAATAAAATGGTATTTACAATGACAATGATAACAGCAGAAATAACTCAAAAAAGGTACCGCTTGAGCAGCCGACCATTGACTGGCCCTCCGGGACAATCTTCCCCGTTCATCTCCTTCAGAAGAAAGGCATTCTGACCCCGATATGCTGCAATCTTAAAAGGACCTTTCCAGAGATTTTCAAACTTACCATGCTTGCCCTTTTCCTCATTCCTTGCATCCCACTTTAACACCACATCATCCAACTGAAATGTGTCCGCCTTTGCTTTTCTGTCATAAATCTTTTTAATTCTCTCTTGCAACTTGAATGTGTTTTGAAAAACATCTTCCCGTGTCTACTGCAAGTGGATCATTTTATTTAGTCTTCTTTGCATTGGGTCATCTTCACTACCAGCCTCCTGAAGAAGTTTGACTACTGGAGCTCCAAGAGAGGTAGGGAACACGGTATCAACTCCATAAACTAGCTCAAAGGGGGACGTACCAATGGATTTCTTCTGACTCACTCGATCTGCCCAAAGTGCATGGACCAATATCTTATGCCAACTCTTCTTGTTGATTTCTAGCATCTTCTTAATGATATTAACCAAAGATTTGTTGGAAGACTCCGCCAATCCATTGCCTTGTGGATGATAGGCAGTTGAGTGCCCCAAAGTAATGTGATATTTACTACAAAACTCAACCATCCTTTTTGACTTGAAAGCTACTGCGTTATCAATGATTAACTTACTCGGGCAACCAAAACGAGACAAAATATTATTCTCAAGCAATGAAATTATTACCGCATCCGTAGCTTGCCTAGTGGGAATTGCTTCGATCCACTTCGTGAAATAATCTGTCACCGTGAGGATCCATCGATGCTAACCTGAAGAAGCAGGATGAATTTCACCAATGAAATCCAACCCCCACTGCTGAAAAGGAGCACTCACCTCAATGGGCTTAAGCGGCAAGGGCTGTAATTTTTGCTTTCCTTCAAAAATCTGACAATTATGACAGCTCTTGACAGTTTTGAACACATCAGCAAACAATGTCGGCCAATAGTATCCAGCCCTAAGAATTTTATTTGCCGTTGTTTTCCAAAAAAGGTGACCACCACAATCTCCTTTATGGAAATCCTCCATGACCTGCTTCGCTTCTTCTTCCACCAAACAATTTAACAAAACGCCACCGGGATCTTTCCAATAAAGTGCAGAATTCAAAATACAAAACTTAGTAGCCTTTAACTTAAGAGTTCTCGCTTTGTTTCTAGCCATACCAGGCGGCGTGGACAAATTCTGAAGTACATATATGATATCTGAATACCATGGAGAAAGAAAAAAGATTTCAGCTACCTGAATGGACGAACTTTCCTCATTCTCATCGGACATAGCAGCAATCAGATTTATGTCTAAGACGTGCAGATTTGATTCAGCCATTAACTTTGCCAATCCTTGTCCTTTAACAAGCTTCGTGGGCCTTATCTCCACATCATACTCCAGCAAAGCTACAATCCACTTGCCACGTCTTCCTTCAGGATCTGTCTGGACCAAAACATCTTTGACAGTAGCGTTAGGAACATAAGCTAAAATATGGGAATGCAGAATATACACGCGGAAATCTTTCAATGCTTTTACAAGTGCTAGAGCTTGCTTCTCAATAATGTTGTATTTCAAAGCAGCATCTCTTATAGTCCGGCTAAAGAAAGCAATGGGTCTTTCATGCTCATCTTTTTTCTGCATTAATACAGCTGCCATAGTATGCGCTGAAGCAAATGAAAACAATATAAAATCCTGAGTATAATCCGGGCTGATTAGAACCGGGGCTGAAGAAAGAGCCAATTTTACTAAATTGAAATATTTTACAGCCTCTTATGTCCATGTCACGTGGCTGTCCTTCTTAAGCATGTTTGTAATCTCCCTTAGATGTTCAACAAGATTAGGAACAAAGTGGCGCAGAAAATTCATCTTACCATTAAACAATTGAATCTCCTTCTTATTCCGAGGCAGGTCGATTTGTTGAATCGCTTCCACACGTACTGGATCAATACAAATGCCATCCTTTGAGATAATGTGCCCAAGTAATTTGCCTTCATCCATGGCAAACAAGCTCTTCTTAGGATTCAGCGACACACCATACTTTCTACACTTTTGAAAGATAATTTTTAAATGATACAAGTGTTCTTCATCTGATTTGGAAAACACGGTCAAATCATCAAGGTACACAACCAAGAAGACATCCTTCTCATTTTCAAAAGCCAAGTCCATTGCCCGCTGAAAAGTGGCACCCGCGTTCTTCAAACTGAAAGGAATTTTGGCGTAATGAAAGGTTCCCCACGAAGTGGTGAACGCTGTTTTGTCTCGGTCATCTTCATGGACTAAAATTTGGTTATATCCAGAATAACAATCGAGTAGTGAATACGAGATGCTCCAACTACTCGCTGAATTATGTGATCCATTTTTGGCAGCGGATAATTATCCTTCAATGAAACTTTGTTGAGATTTCGAAAATCAATGCACAAACGAATCTCACCTGTCTTCTTTCGTACGGGCACCAAATTAGATATCAAATCAGAAAAACGGATGGGAACAATGATTCCTGATTTGTACAACCGATTGATCTCCTTCTCAATTGATGGCAGCAATTTTGGATTAAGCCTCCTTAACTTCTGTCTAAAAGGTTTCTGATTAGGCTTAATAGGAATTGTGTGCTAAATTATATTGATGTCATATGTCTTCAGATCAGAATAGTCCCAAGCAATCACATCAGCAAGGGATGACAACAAACTGATATATTTGGCTTTTACCTTTGGTGGCAATGTTTTGGACAACTTTACCATCTTCGGATGTTTGGTTGTTCCAATGTTCACCTCTTCGACTCCCTTCTCTGTTGGCTGCAATGTTGGTTTGCGGGCTACGTCATCATGATCAAAGAGTTCTTCCAAAGGTATCAAGCCTTTAGGAATCACATTATCCTTGAGCTGCAACACTTCCATTTGATTGATCTGCACATCATCCTTTCCATCATCATGTTGTACATCAATTGAGGTATCTTTGAACTTACCTTTGTTTTGCAGAAAATCATCAATCTCCTCATCATCTTGGAAAACTTGCCAATATCTCTGATTGTCCGGGACAGTCGGATGATGTTTCACATGGATTTCAAATTTATTACTTGAATTCATAGGAATCTTGAAATTACTTGCTGCCTTAACAAGTTCATCAGCAATACTATTTTGAATATGAGGCACACACGTCAAGGTGTAGTTTGAAAACAACTTCAAAATGTCTAGAACAGCATTCTGGTATGCCCACATTCGAGGATGCTTTACTTGAGATTCGCCTTTAACTTGCTTAATCACCAATTCGAAGTCGCCATATACAAAAATCCTCTTAGCATTCAGCTTTCTTAGGATCTTTAGGCCAGCGATCAAAGCCTCATACTCAGCTTCATTGTTTGAGCAATCAAAAGCAAGTTTGTAAGAACATACCCACACATTACTCGGCACTTTATTTGGAGCAGAAAAAGGACTGCGTACCCAAATTCCAATTCCAGCACCATCATTTCCCACTACTCCATCAAAATCCATAGTCCACAGGCCATCTTCCTCTTCTTCTAAGTGCTGAAACTCTATTTGTTGTATTTTTTCTGCTTGCTGTCCATTATCCTTTTCTGATCACTGAATGGTATTGCCCTGTTCTTGACTTTCTTTCTTCAAAACTTCTTTGAAATTCTCTGCTATTTCTGGAATATCATCTGCTGCAACTAACTAACTATCAATCTCATTGAAACTATCTGAATACAAAACAAAAGACTCTAAATCTGTATGTACATAATTAATCGGATGATTAATTGGTATCTCCTTGCTTGTAATCATGTATTTCATTTTCTGCTCCCGATAAGGTTTTCTCATTTGACCAAACACAGGAATCATTGCATAGGAGAAATCAAGCTGCATAGTTCCTTTAATCTTTGCTCCCCAAGATCGGGAAAGGAGCATTCCAAATCTAGGAGGTATATCTGCCACCACCACATCCATCAAAACATTCTTTGTCGGAATCTGATCCAAACTGACCACCAAGTCTTTTATAAGCCCAATACATCTCACCCTACTGGAATCAAATGAATATAGATCATGGTACTTTTTGGTGATGTCCAAACCCAACTTTTCCATGATAGCCTTTGGCATAAGATTGTGGGAGGCGCCATAATCGAACATAGCATTATGCAACACAAACTCATGCACTCTCAAACTGATATAAAAAGGAGGCACATCACTGTTTGGAGACTCACCATTCAATGCTGGTCCAAAAATCAGTTCAGGTTGATCATCTTCTACACTCACCATATCAGACATTGGATCAAAATTCAAAATTTTGGAAACCTGACCTCTATAACTGTTGTTCCTCATCAGCTCTGTCAAGGGAATGGATACCTTCAATTTAGAAATTTCATTTTCTAAACTAAAAGCAGAAGTCTTCTCTACCTCTTTGGTTGGAACCTCTTTCTTCTCAACTTTATCTTTTGATACAATTGGCTGATTGACTCTTTCATTTGTTGATGGAGATTTGCTAGGAGTTGGATCAGCAACTTCTTTTCCTTTATTTGGTGCAACAGGTGGCTCATTCTTAGATGTTGGACCTTCCTTTCTCTTTTGGATTGGATTGATGGGGACATTTCTATTTCTTAATGAATATTGACGCTGCTGGGTGGACAAGGCATGCATATACCCTCTCTGATACTCATCCGACTCCTCTTCAAGAGCTGTATCATTTGCCAAGATAAAATCTGCATCCTGCTGTACAGCTGAACTTTCTGCATACTCATCATCTTCAGTGATAAAAGTGGGCATATCATCAGGGGTAAAGAAGTGATTTTCTTCCCCTATTACATGGTCTTCATCATCGGATTCAGGACCAACAAAATTCTGTTGAAGAGGTGTCTTTACTTGCTGCTATTGTGATGTCGGTTCTTGTGCTCGCTGCTCACATTGTTTGATCCTGAATTGAGGTTGTTGTTGTACACGGAAATTAGGATTCTGGATCTACGGTTCAGGCTTATCAAATTTCAACCTTTCAATCATCTTTTCTACCTTGCGGAGCACCTGATCTGAGGTAGAAGCTTCTTCCTTTATTGAAACTCTCTTCTCAGTTTTCAATCTAGCTCTCTTATCATTCAAATTTGCCTCAACACTAACGGCGATTTTCTGCATTTCTTCTAAGGTAGCTGGATCTCTCTTTCTTAATTGATAAGCCATGTCCGGATCAAAACCATCCCGGAACTTTAGCAAATCTGACTTTCTAGTTGGCCTTAAATCATCAGGAATTGCATTATAAACCACAATGAATCTAGTACAATAGTCTTGCACGGACTCACCAGCATTTCGCTTGATCTTGGTATATTCAGAAGTGATCTGAAGAGGATCTTTCTTGACTTCCCAACGATCCAAAAACTATCTTTGAAGCTCTTCTAATGTGGGAATACTTCTGGTTGTCAAAGCTCTGAACCATTTTCTCACCTCACCTGCGAAAGTTTGCACGAATAATCTCATGGTCACGTTTTCTGCATCAATCTCATGAAGCTCAAAGAAATCCGTCATCTTATCCACATGTTGCTATGCCGTGGTACTTTGAGGTGTGCCATCAAACAAAGGAATTTTACTCTGATAATCTGCGGGCATGTCACCCAAAACTTGAGGCAGCGCAAGAGGTGCAAACCGAGCAGCCATTGCTCTTGGTGGATTTGCAATCGGCCTTGGAGATGTTGGGGGAGAAGGTGCAGCTGATGTGTGAGGTGAATGAGGAGGTGTATGCAGAGGTGAAGCAATTTTGGACGTAGAAGGAGTAGATGGAGGTGAATTTACAACAGACTTTTGATCAGCAATAGTAGGCTGCAGGGGAAGGGTGGGAATGAAAGGCGGCTCCGTGGGAACCCTTGAGCTAGATGGAGTTGCGGCAGCTCCAAGAGTTGCAGATGCAGCTTCTAGGAAATCAATGATATTTGCAGCCTCAATGTCAGTTTGGAGCTGTCTTAGAATGAAATTTTCAATGGACTTATTAGATTTTTCAATTTCTAGAGCAGCAAGAAAGTCCGGATTCGGGACGATAGACTCAAGAGCGTTTTCGGATTTGGTTTTAAACAATGACAATTCAAACTTTTCATTAAAATCAAGCTCTTCAAGACACTTGAAAATTGCAGGGCAAGAACGGGATTTCAACACGGGAGTCACAGAGCTCTCTTGACGAACAATTCTTGAAATCAAATTGGGATTTTCGTAAAAAGGGGGAGGATTTGGATCTGGATTAGCTATGGTATATCTCTTTAAAGCCAGCGTTTTAATTTCAAGAAATCAAAGGAACATAAACAACTTGTTCAGCCTTTCAAATTCTAAACTTATCATCCAAAAGCTTAGAATTCTCAAAGGTACTGGGGCGATTTACAGGTCGAGTGTCACGATTACAAGCTAGACCGTAGATTCACTGAAGCAGTGTTTATCTACTTGCGCTAATGCAAAGCAAAAGCGTTTCGAAGGCTACCTAGCATAACTTCAGGCTCCGTTTGTAGCCTATAAAACCAATGACATCAACAAGAAAACCATTTTCTTCCCCAGTGGATTCGCCACTATGTTAGAGCCTAGATTTGCCTCAGGCTGAAAAGGCAAGGTTCTAGGTCCACATCAAACCACGCTCAGCCTCGTAGCTAGCCCAACGAGGATAGGAGAGGGCTCTCTCCGGGTCGATCTCGGCAAAAGATAGGCGATGGGGCTCAAGATGACTGAAATAAAAGCTAATTTTAGGCTAGGTATGAAGTACAAAGGATTTGATTTGAGTTTCTGAGGGTTTTGTGTTGGAAACAGGGAAAGGCAAATTGGGCTCGGGGATGAGGCACAGTTTCTGCAGAGTTCTGATTAGGGCAAGGAGGGCAATCGTTTTGATGCTTTAAATTGAGTGAATGAATAGATCGGACTAGTGAAGAGCTAAGGAGAGCAAGAGAGTCTCAAGAATTCTCCTTAAACAGATGAAAACATGAAAATTTAAACAAATTCAAAGGCAGAGCATAACAGTTAATGGATTCCACCTTAATCACTCATTTGTTCAAATTCAGAAGAAAAGAGAGGAAAATGATACACATAAAACTAATGAAATTACAATTACTGAGAGAAGCACACCATCAAACATAAAGCCACATGGATCCCAAACAGTGCTACAAAACCTTGGTCTTTCCTTAGCCAAAAATGCAGAGATAGAATGTACAATGATATGCCAAAGCAATCCCAAGTGTCCAACCCTGGAAAATGACTTAGGAATTACATGATATAGACTAGCCCAACCCATTCCCTTGCCTCTAGGGGTCAAGCTCATCATTCTAGGAGTTGTTTCAACCAATTCCAAATAAAGCACTAAAATCTAGGCAATCAAAACAACTTGCCTCTATAAGGTAGGAAACTGATTCATTCATTAAATTTTCACTTTTTGGTGAATGAATCCTCTAGAACAAGTAAATAAGTGCCAAAATTACATCATGTCTATCCAATTACATCAAGATAGATCAAAAATTATATCACAAAGCAAAACTAGTCAAACTGGCTGAATTTCTGAGCTGGAAGGTGAAAAATTGGGCAAAAATCCTCTGTGCGCCGCGCCAAAATCTGTATGCATCGCGCCACTTTGAGGCTGAGTTTGAGGCACTTCCTAAAGTCCAAATTGAGCCAAAGTGTGCTTTTTGGAAAGCCCTACCTATCTAATTTCCAACCCAAGTGGAATTTCTGAATTTGGATGTCATTTTCCCCTCCAAAAATTCAATCTCCCAAGACTGCTTTCTGTGTGTCAAAATAGGGGCAGAGAGGTCATTTTTTGAGTGTTTTTGACCTCCTGGAGACGCAAAACTTGCCCAAAATTCTTGGCCATGCACCAACAGTCATGATTTTTCATGCCAAACCCAAAATTGTAAACTTTTTGCAATTTGGAGCTCCCTAGCAAAAGCGCGCGCCAGGTGGCGCGACGCACAGGGAGAAAAACCCTGTTTTTTGTACCAAAAATTCCAAAAATGCCAAAAATGCCCCAAATTTCTTGAAATTTGGGTTGGAGCTTCTTCATTAAGTGTTATTTTGGGCTAAAGAGGCTTCAACCAATATCTGAAGACGATCAAGCTCCCTTTGCCTCTTTTGCTTCATTATTGCCTTTCTCAATTTTGCCTTTAAATTCCTGATTTGGGCCTTGCAGACCTTGTTTCGTGCCATGTAGGGGAAAGCCATGTGTCTCAGCAATGCATGATCCTTATCGGCCTTGTCTAACAGTCTCTCTAAGTGCATGTTAACTCTCTCGAGATTAGCCTCCCGATCCTCATTAATCTCTTGCTCCAATGACATGAGCTCAATTCTTCTCCTTTGTGTAGCCTTGCGATTCTCGCGGATGTTCTGTAGCTCCATGATTTCTTGTTGATCTTCAAGCTGTTTGTTCCTCTGCTCTAAATATTTCAGGGTCCACTTAGCTCTCTCCAAGTCAAGGGATAAGGCTTGGATCTCTGTTTGCTGCTCCTGGATGATCTCCGTAAGCTTGGCACTTTGTGGGCCCGTATCTGTATCATCATCGTGAATGAGAATGAAGTCGGTCTCTCTTTCACCTGAAGGCCCCTCATCCTGCATTGCCCTCTTACCTTTGTCCTGTACCTGTGATGCTGATGGAGGAAGCGAGGCCCCTTCCACCCCGGGTGGAGATAACACTCGCTTTGCCGCTGCAAACAAATGCCTGGTACCTCTCTGATATGTGATGAATACCGGCACACTAGAGGTCTCATGGCGCTCATACTAATGAGAAGGTCCACCTTCATGCTTAACCTCTGATAATCCCTGTGAAGCTCTGAAGAAGTCACGGGAGATGAAATCATCCCAAGTGATGCCTTGTAATTCAAGCTGATGAACGACAAAAATCTTACTAAGAGCAAAATGATAGACACTGTTAAGTTGCTGTTGAGGGGTTTTATGCTGCACAAGGATGGTCATCCTCTCTATGTTCCGGAAAATGAAATACGGAATGTTCATCATCCATGCCCTGGTGAAATGCATGAGCAACCTGATGTGATAAGCATAAAGACGAGAGAATCGTCCCTCAAAGCTGAAATATTTCATGATCAATTTCATTAGTGGAGCATATTCATCTTTCAGATATCAGAATGGGAACACTCTCTTGAGCTGCCTCAAGAAACTGGTTTTAATGTATGGCTCATAATGCTGCCAGTCAATCTTCTGCTTCTTGTTCCATGGTTCACCAATGTTTGGTATGCCGGTTGCTAATGAGACAGATTCTGGTGTAAGTGTGAAGGTGACACCAGCTAGGATAGCTTGATCTCCATGTAAGTGCAACACAAAAAGATGAGCCAACTCATGATGAAATTGGACACTAGCCACCTTTTGACAAAACTCATAGCATGACTGATGTTGAAAACAAAACATAGCAAGAGGGCAGGCCTGCAATACTGTAAGGGTGGTCGGTTCTTCTCTAACATGTATGCCACCTTTATGAGGCCTCCGAGGTGGTTGTTCTTCCAAGGGTGAGTCACTTTGGGTTTCCACTTCATAGTTAGATGACTGTTCAGATGCCATGATTGCTGTTTTTCAAACTGCCTTGAAGATGAAGATGCTAGTGTATGAAAATCGTTTAGACTACTCTTTTAGCAATGTGTGCCAACTCTGCCACCAAAGGGGAAAACCAATGAAATAGGGACTATTAGGAAAGGAACATAATATAAAGGGATTAGGAATTATTGGGAGAGATTTTTGTTTTGGGAAATATGGGAGGGGGTTTAGGAATTAGGTGTGGGGATAGGGTTTTAGGGTTTTTCACATTTGACAGTTTTGGGAAAGGGAATTTAGGACAGGGGTTTAATAACTTTAGGGGATGGGAAACAATGGGGTCAAGGAACAAAGGGAATTAAGGACAAAAGAAATAATGGCAAAGGGTAACCTTGGTGACAGACAAGTTTTAAAACCCTAGGCAGCAGTTTAGATGTGAGGCATTCAAAATGATAGGGTTTGATTGTTTATTTGGAAGCTCAACACATCAACCATAACATACACCATAAACTTGAATGTTGAACAGTGAAGAAGGAACTCAACCTACTTGAATTCAAAAGAAAATGGCACGATTTTGGCATTTGGAGGACGTTATGGAAATTTTGGGCCAAACAGCTGAGTACGCCACGCCGCTCACCCAACGCGCCACGCCGTCCCAGTGCGCCGCCCCAACTGCTCTGTGCGCTCGCCGGCCAAATTTCCTCCAACTTCACCCAAATCGCGCACTTACTCTACAAATTTGCTTTAAATGGATTCTCTTTGGTCTTGGCATGCAAATGACCTTGATATTCATGAAAAACTCTTTATAAAGACATGGGTTTGATTTTTGACTCTCCAAGACCCATTTTATAATGTTTTGACATTAACACTTTTTCTATTTTAATACAACTCTGTTTTTGAATTTCCTTTTTATTTTTTACTAAAATGATGAAATGCTTGGCAATTTTTGCAGGGATAGCTGACATGGAATTTGGCAAAGGAGACTAAGGTTGCGCCTGAAGATTTCAAAAACTGAAAACTTTTGAAAATTATTACAAAGGACAAAATGTTGACTTTTCTTCAAAACAGAGTTTTGAAGAACAGTCGTAATCCATCGATATAATGATGAAATTCGCGAAATAGAAAACATATGTAGAACCTCCCTCTGGCCTGCTGGCATTTGAACACTTTAACGACTCAATTTTCGAAACCCTAGACCTATGATTGACATGACTCGTTGCCCATTGAAAGATCAAACATTGATTGTCATGGACTTTAATGTACATCGATGAAAAGACCTAAGCTAGCAAGTACAAGACATGAGGGGAATGAATGACAAAACCCCTACGTCAAATTTATTGCATGCTCCTAGCGGAATGCAAGTGATCAAGTAGGATGGGACACCTAAAACTGAAATGCAAAAAGAGTTTTGATCTCTGATGGAGGGATGACCAGACTAACTCTAACAGACCCCTAGAGGCTAGGATGAGCTATGGTTTATCTATATTATGTATTTTTTCAGTCATTAGCATGGTTGGACTTTTGAGAAAGCCTTGAGCTTCATTGTACACTCATATCAGGATTTTGGTTAAGGAATTAAGACTGGGGTTTGCAGCACTCTTTGGGATCCATGTGGCAATTTGTCTTGGTACAGTGCTATTCTTTGTAATTGTGACTTTGCTTATATGTCATGTATGCCATTCTCTATCTTGTTTCTTCTTAACTAAACAAACAAGAGTGTAAGTAGAATCTATTGAAATTGCAGTGCTCTACTTGAAGTTTGCTTTAGTTTTTTTATGTTTTCAGCTGTTTGGAGAGGATCCATGAGTTTTATTGCCCTCTTCAACTCCTCACCTGTCTATTCCTTCCATCTCTTTCAATTTTAAGTGCCAAAAAACATTGCCTACCTTGCCCCATTGAGATCTCTGCAGGACTGAGCCTCAATCCCCGCACCCAAAATCTATCTTTCCATCTGAGCCAACAAAACATCATTCTATTAAATCAAATTCTCTTGCACTTATACCCAGCCTAAGATTAGTATTTCTATCAGTCATCTCAAGCCCCCATCGATCATAATTTGCTAAGATTGACCCGGAGAGAGCCCTCTCCTGACCTGGTAGGGCTAGCTACCAGGCTGAGCATGGTTTGATGTTGGCCCTGGATCCTACCTTTTCATCTTGAGGTAAATCTAGGAAATAACAGGTGGAATGTATGGTGGATAGGCGATGGAAATGGTGCGCCATCTATTTCCATCTGCATGTCCTCTGCTTCTTCTTCATTGTCTTTGACTTGTTCGGGTTGTTGTTGAGGCTTGACAGGTTTCTTGTCTTGTTTCTTCTTTGTTATATGTTCCTTAGTCGGTTTCTTTTGTGGATATCCCCAGTGAGTGGGTAATGATGTTGTTGCAGGTGATGTTGTTGCGAGCATCCCAGGTGATGTTGCAGGCGTACCATCAATTGCTACGACTGCTTCCATGATTCCAAGTGAGCCCTTCTCACGAAAATTATGAACAATTTCTTCCCAAGAATGCTCAGAACACATACAATAGTGAAAATTTGTGCAATCTCTTCGCAACAAAAACACTCAAATTCTCAATTTAGCAAAGTGCCAAATCTGGGCGGGAGGTGACTTTTTATAACAATTCTGAATTTATAACCCCATCATTAGCTCAAATTTTTCAGATTTTGTTCATTAATTGCATATCTATCCTTAGATATTATCTATCTATCCTCATAAATGCAACTTTCCATGCATTTTAACGTTAATTTCCCCTTTTAATGGTCATATTTTCTCAGCGAACTTCGATGTATGCCATATTGTAGCGAAAAACCCTTTTTACATCCCAGCTCCTATGTACTTCGACATAATCCAGACTGTAGTGAAGTAACTCCCTACATCGAAGCTCTCTACAGCGTAGTTTATAGTCCAGTGCCCACTTTCAACTGCAAGTGGCACTAAGATTCTTCTCCTTTCTTCCTCAGAGGGAGGTTGTAGGGAGAGGGTTGTTCCTATACAACTTCAACCTACTTCCATTTATTCATCCCTAAATCAATTCTCCATTTAACTTTGCTAATTGAATTGCGCCTACATCAGTAATATGCTTGATAATGTATTGGCCCAACCAATGCATCTTGAATTTTTCTAAAAATTTTACAAGCTTACTGTCATAGAGGAGAACAAGGTCTCCTACTTGGAACTTCTTCTACTTAATATGTCTATCATGCTAGGCCTTTTCTCTTGCTTTCTGTACCTGTTGATGAAATCCTGCTATAAGTTTGTCTTCCTCCAAAGCAATCAACTACGACATTCGTTCCTTCATTATATCACGGTTTGCCATATCTATAAAGTTGCAATCCTCAAGCTAGGCACAGTGTACTCCATGGGCATCACAACTTCTTTCCCATAAACTAACCTGAAGGGTGTCTGACCTGTCAATTTTTTTCATGTGGTCCTATAAGCCCATAAAACTGCTGGAATTCTAAGGTCCCAATCATCTCTATTCACATTACATACCTTAGTAAGTTCATTTTCCAAAATATTATTAAATGCTTCTACTGTTCCATTTGCCTGAGGATGATAAGGGGTACTTTTCTGATGATAAACTTGGAACTCCTCAGTTAATGCTTCAATAGTCTTATTTAGGAAGTGTGAACCTTGGTCACTCATCAAAATCTTTGGACATCCAAATCTAGACAATATATACTAAAAACTAAACTTCGCAGGAGTCTCTCCGTTGCAATCCCTTACTGGTTGTGCTTCAGCCCATCTTGTCAAGTAATCAGTTTCTGTAATTATACAGCTCGCACCAGTCCTCTTTCCAGGTGGGTTGATGGGTCCAACGAAATCAATAGACCACTTATCAAAGGCCTACAATGTAACATGTGGTACAAATGGCATCTCATCTCTTCTTGAAGGTTTTCTTGTTTTTGACACACATCACATGCTCTGCAGTACTCCTTCACATGTTTATGTAGTGTAGGCCACCACAATCCTGCTCTCAAAATCTTCTGCGCGGTAGCTTTTCCTTCATAATGTCCACCAGCTGCGCCACTATGAGCCTCTACTATAATTATTTGTCTTTCATGTTCAAGAACAGATTTGTACATTATATCATCAGGTCCCATCTTATATAATTGTCCTACTATTAATGAAAAGTCAATTGCCTTAGTCACTAATTATTTCTTTTTCTATGTGGTATACTCTGAAAGAGCCATCCATGTGGTCAAAAACTAAATGATATCTTCAAAATAGTCATCTGCAACTTTGATTGCAAATAACTGCGCATCAGGGATATTATCCTCTGTGCTGGTTGGTTCTTCCCCTGTTTTCAATCTTGATATATGATCAAGTCCTGCATTCAGTCTTCCCTGTTTAACAATGATTTCAAAGTCATGTTCCTAGAATAGCAATAACCATCTACAAATTTTTCCTCCTAAGACAAACTTATTAACCAAATACTTTAGTGCAAAATGATCTGTAAACATTTTAAAATGTGATCCTAGCAAATAGTGTTTAAACTTTTGTAAGCCATACACCATGGCCAGTCCTTCCCTTTCTGTAGTGGTGTAATTCTTTTCTGGTTTAGATAACTTTCTACTTGCAAAAGAAATAGGATGATCAATTTCTTCTGCACCAGGTTGTGCCAATACTACTCCCAAAACTATACAAGAGGCATCCACATGGACAGGGAATTCCTTATTCCAATCAGGGAATACTGGTATAAGTGCAGTTATCATTTTTTCTTTCATATGTTGAGGCTCTTCTGACATTCTTCATTCCACTGAAAAGTTACATCATTCTTCAACAATTTCTCCATAGGCGTAGTGATCTGCGCATACCCCTTGATGAATTTCCTGTAATATCCAATATGTCCCAACGTAGTGCGAAGCTATGTTATTGTCTTAGGTGGAGGGGATTCGCAATGATAACAATCTTAGCAGGGTCCACCGTTAGTCCTTGCTTGCAAACAGTATGTCCTAACAATATTCTGAAGGGTACACAAAATATGCACCTATTTATGTTCAAAGAGATATGATACGGTCTACATGTGTCGAGCATAAGTCTTAAACTTCCAACTTGTTTTCTTAATAATCCAAATAATGTCCGCTCATCAAAGTATACTTCTAAAAACTTATGGATGTATTCCTTAAAAGATGCAACCACCACTCTAGAAAATATAGCAGGGACATTTTTCAATCCAAAAGGCATTACTATGTATTGATATGAGCCCCATTCTGTAGCAAATGTGGTCTTATGTTGATCTTCAGGTGCAATCCTAATCTGATGATAACCTGAAAATCCATCTGTAAATGAGTAACTTTCCTAACCTCCTCCATTTTTTAGCACTTCATCTGTGAAAGGGGTAGGGAAGGGATCATGTAAACATGCATCATTCAACTTCCTTAGATCAAAACATATCCTAATTTCTCCTTGAGTCTTCTTTTCTTGCACCACTATAGGACTCACCCATTTTGATTCTTCTACTAGTTCAATAATTCCCGTTGATATCATCTTATCAAGCTCTATCTTTACTTTCTCCTTATACTTCGGGTTCAGCTTGTAAGGTCTTTGTTTAACTAGCTTTGCATCAGATTTAAGGTGAATCTTCATAACTCCTAGATCTCCTATGATACCCTTCATCTCTGAAAACTTGATGGGAAACATTTCTTGATATTCATGAAGTAACTCTGTAACTTTATTGATTGCCTCTTCATTCCAATAGTCTCCTATTGTTGCAAACTTAGGTACCTTCTCTGATCCTATGTTCACCTTTTTGGTCTTCAGTGGCTTCGTTATATCTGGTATTTCTAGGTCAGGTCCATCTACCTTGCGGTATCCTGATTCTGATATGTCGATGTTACGAGGATCTTCTTCCTCTTCTGTAGTAAGGTTATAGCATTCTAGTGCATTTTTTATCCGTGCAGCCCAATCAGGTTGCTACCATGCCAATGGGTTTACATTCTCAAAGATCCTCTTCTTAACTGTCTGAAGGGCCAAATCTATGTATGGGCAATCATCCTCAAAGCTGAATATTAATATGAAGCCATAAACCATGTTTGCCCAGTTTACTGTACCATGTCGAAGCTCTGTTTCTAAGTACCGGTTCTTAGGTATTGTCTCTAATGTATGAATGAATCCATGTACCCATTCTTACTGTGGAATCTCCTTCCATGCTGTATTGCATAGCTGGATATGCTTCCTAGGATTAATTTCACCATCATATTTTATCTCTATCTTTGTATCTATCTGTCCAAACCTTATCCACATCAATCTTCGACATTCTTACTAGCCTTCTATATTATTCTTGTGTGCATTCCACCATCTAGCAGGGATAGTTTTTAGGGCTATATCCAAGGCCGGAAACCTTTGATTTTCTGGAACTTTTGCTTCATATTCATCAAGAAAAATATTTACATCCCCTAAACCATCATAAGAAGGTAGGTTACATACCTCAGATGTCATACAACGAACTGATTTGGTAATTCTTGCATATTGCCTTCTGGATACTTCATGCAGCCTATTCTGCCAATTTTCCAACTCTTCTTCTGAGTTTGAGGTACAAGAACTATCATGCTCCCAACTCAACTTGCCTTCTACAGTAGGGTTAATAAAATATTTTTCATTTGATGTCATTTGATAGATATTTTCTATATTAGCTATGCAATATTCTTCTTTGACTGGTTTTGTAAATCTTGCTCCTTCTGATGGATTTAAGGGAACAATTACTCTCATATTGTTTCCTTTAAATATCATTTTCCTCTTCTTCAGACTAATTATAGCCATATTTTCAAATGCCCAATCAATTCCAAGAAATACAAGATAAGGGTTACTCTCATCGATGATCTCTATTACTTCAAAATTAGCAATAGTACACACTCCTTCAATATCTACTGTGACACCTGGTAGTCTCCCTAAAGATAAGATTTTTTATTGATTTTCCATTCTTAACTAAATAGGTGACCATTGTAGCTTTGGCTTACCCATTAATTCCCATGTCCACTTCGTCAAGACATTAGCATCCAATCCCAGATCCAGAATAACTTGATCCATCTCATATACTCCTATCTGCGCACTAAGCCTCATCTCTCTTCCAGTTCTCTTCTGTCGATGAAAATTATTTACCACGTGTATCTCACTTCGCAGTGTTTCTTTAGATGCACATGAATATATCAACTCCTGAAACCCTTCTACAACCTTTTGATCTCTTAACAATTTCATACAAGTCTGCAAAAAAACTTTAAAATACTTGCTTAACTTGCCGAATCCTGGACTTGTGTTGGAGCTCGATCCTGTGTCAGAGCTCGGTCCTGTGTCGAATCTTGATCCTGTGTTGAAGCTGATGACATGTCGCAATTACTTTTATAATCAATATTTGGCTATGCACTAGAGGTCGAAGCTCCAACATTCATAAAGCTTCGTTTTGCTTCCATAAATACCTCTTCTTCTTTCTGAATATACAAAACATGAACTTTCTCAACAATTTTTCTAACCTATGTGCTTTCATATTCTTTCTTCTCATTTTCTTTATCACTTTCAGTCGTGGCTCCACTTCCAGTGACAATACTAATTCGAGGTTTGTCAGTCCTTTCAGCAGTCATCATTTGAATATTTTGTGTTGACTGCTGATTTCTTTTTTCTTGCATCTTCACCATAAGTACAGGACATTCTTCAATTACATGGTTAAAGGATTTACAGTACTTACATGCTGTCATGGGGTTCTAACAATCTCTCGCAAAATGACCTGCCTGGCCACAGTTATAGCAAATGATCTATCCACGTCCTCAACTAGCTCCAGCACCTCGACCTCTTCCTTGGTAGCCTCCTCAACCACCGCGTTGTCCACTGCCTTCATGTCCATGTTCTTTTGCTTGCATTTTATAAGTGTCATCACTGCGCTTCATCATTAGTTCATAAGCTCGACAATTATTCTCATCATGTCCTACTGATTTACAAAATTTACAATATAGGTTCCTTGGAGTCTGCACATATTTCTATAACAGGTAACAATCTTTTGAGCGATGTTGGTCTCTGGTCTTACATATCACGCACCACAGGCTGGATCTTGCATTCAAAGGATTCGGTGCCCCACTAGCCATGTAATCCCTAAAGATAGGACATTATTCTTTAGAATGGACCTCCGATTTGCACTTCGTACACCATACTTCTTCTTTGACTTCTTTGCTTTTCTTGATATCTTGTATTTGCAGGGTTAGGTTCACTAGCTGACTCTGAATCTGTTGCATACCTGCATTAGTATCTCCTATAGGCGAAGCTTCCAACTTCATCGCAATCTGTAGAGCTTCAGCTTGACTTCTTATCTTTTGTTGTGTCAATGGTAATCTAATATGCGGTAACAACGCAACTATAAACCATTCTTGATGTTGCTGCGAAGCTATGTCGAAGCTCACTTGATCCAACAATACCTTAAATCTTTGATCAAATTCCCAAACAGACTTAGTAGGTTTCTATTTAATTTCTTTCAACTCAGTGATGCACTGCGACTCAGACTTCAACTTCTTAAATTCTCTGATCAATGCTGCTTTAATATCTACAAATGTTCTGATTTGATTATTTGAATACTTCATATACCATGTCAATTCTCTATCTCGAAACGTCGTAATGAGTTGCACTTTCTTTATATTTTCATCGTTGATCTGCTTCGCGGTCCATACAACTTCACATAAAAACCAAAACTGTTATGGATCCTCCGATCCAGTTCCTTTGAAAACAGGCAACTTAATATCATCAACCATATTTCTTCTTGGAGGGGGAGGGGGATGAGTAAGGGGAGGGGGAGAGCCAAAAACACCATGGCTATTACTAGATTTTGGCTTCTGCGAACTCTCAGGCTAGGAAGGTGAATACTGTGAAGTTACCTGGGGTTTATCAGGGTGGCTATCTTCTCTTTCACTTTCAGATTCACTCAAAAGAGGACTATACTCAGTCTCTACAAAGATCTTCAAGACTTGTCCACAAGCTCTCTTTTTGGTGTCTACTCTATATCTCTTCCCACTTCGTGTTACTACGATTTCTGGCTCAGATTTATTCTCTCTTCTTCCAAACATAAGTAAACTAACAATTTGATTGCATCCGTAAAACTCCATTTTCACACAAAAGAATCTTAATCCAAAGTTTCATAAGACTTCAAATACTTACCTTGCAGTTCTTTGAAGAATCATCATTCCGCTTCGCTGTAGGACATATTCAAGTCTACTGCAAACTCAGTAATGAATCCTCCCAAGATGTTATCAATCCAGAAATTGACAGCCCTTGAAATCCTATTGTCAATGCTCTTGAGTTGTTATATCAATTCAAGAGTCCACATAGAAGGTTCTCCACCTTTAAAACAATTCTTTCTTTCGGTCAACCTCGATATCCACTCGTACAACTCAACAGGAAATGATGTGAAGAAAATATCATATTGATCTATGAAAATATACTTCTGTAACCAAGATTTAGATGTCAAATGAGGGTTTCTGTTCTCTTGATCTACAAATTCTCGTTCTTTCAATTCTAGGCAATCTTGAATTTCCTTCTTCGACGGGTGCCACATCCACATATCCCTCAAACAGATCTCGCTCCTGGCAACGAAACCATTTGTTGGTTATAATTTGGATTGACCCAGGTTCGATCTATACTGCACACCAACAAAACCCTCAATCATTGGCCATTTCGGCGACGACCTGCAAGCAGATCGTAGTCTCACCCAAAGTGACTATGGGGGGATGCAGAACCAGGTTTCTACAGCCTTGAAGGATGTGGAGATGTGGTATTATGTTGTTTTCTTACTCTTATCATTCATAAATTACTTCGCCATATTACATTAGCTACTTAAACATATCATATAAAGCCATAAATCATCATTGTGCTGAAATAAAGTGCAATTGTAATAAATTGCTACGCTACAACAGATAATAAGCAAATATACACATGAAGACACCAAATTACTATGGTTCACCCCAATGTGGGGCTACATCCATAATAATTGTTGCTAATATAATGATTCTTTGTACAACAAACAGTTCTTGACCTGCACACTAAGCTGTAGGTCATCTACGCACTCAGTTGCGAACTCAAATCTCTACGCACTCAGCTACAGAGCCTCGCCTTCTTTTCCCAAACTACAGATCACAAAAGCTCAACCATAACATAGATCTGGATCAATTCTATGATTTTATTCTTATTATTTGACCCTATATATACTATTACATCAAGGGTTACAATGTTACAATACCATGGTCCAAATACCATGGACTCCCTAAAACAAGCAACTAAAACTATTGATCCTTTACATTATTACAAAAAGGAGGGACTTCGCCTATCCCAAAGCCCTTATACCACATGGTATATTCAAACTGCTCTGTTGTGCGGTCCACTTCACGCTCCATTGCATTCTCCACTGCACACTCCACTCCACAAAATGCAGAGTCGTTGCCAAAAACTAGGCCAAGTTGGGTTGTGCCCAACATAGTTTAACAACAATAGTTTAGTTCCATTAATAAGAAGGCACAAAGGTTTCAATTTCAGATTTCATCCTCCATTCCTACAAGCAAGAGAAAAGAAGAAGCAAATTTTATTCTTTCACTTCACATGATCCAATAGTAACAACCAAGATCTCTCATATGCATAGCTTATTAACTTTTTAGGTAGGTAAAGGTATGTTGTTTTCTAATATTTAATCATTAATTCCTTGAATGTTAAAAGACATGTATTTGAAAATTTTCATGTGGCATTGTTTTACCCATTTTCCAAAGATAAAAAACACCTTCAATTGGGGGGATATTCCTTACCATTTTTCAATTCCATATTCCATCACCTCATATATTGTTGACCAACATGTTTCTCCCAACTGATTGATGATGTTCTTTGGTTCAAAGATGGATATGTTTTGAAAAGTTCAAATTATGAGCAAATATCACTTAATATGTATATGAATGGGTCTTTATTTTGAATGCATTTTCAAGTATTATTTGTTACACCAAGAAGAAGATTAAAAGGAAAATGTTGCCACACAAGAACCAACACTTGAAATACTTATAGTTTCCACACAAGAACCTATCATAAGAGTTTTCACTTAGATATCTTTCAAAAAAAAGAAGGTTGTCAACAATACCAAGCTCTTCAAAGAAACAAATAATTGAAGGAGACTTTGCAAGTCTTGAAGAGTATTTCAAAGTCACAAAATGACTTAATCTTCCACTCCATGACAATCAATGCAAAGTTGCATGAGGACATGCAACATCTTCACTTGGGGGGAAATGTTGGGTCTCCAAAATGTCATCCCTTTTCACCCTCTTTTCTCACTTTCCTTCATTGTTTACCATATTCCGCAACTCCATCACCTTACACTAAAACCAATTTCACGATCATGTATGGGTTTACACTTATAATTTTCCAAAGCATTTATTTTAGTATTTTGAGTGAATTTATTGTTAATTATTAGAAAAATAAAATGTATTCACTTATATCTAAAAGTTGGATGAGTTTTTTGATGTTGTAGGCATATTTGAAGATTCCAGCAAAGTCATATTTGACATCTGTCTCAAATTCGAATTTCCTTTTCAAACTATTGAAGGTTTGAGGAGGATTTGAGATCATTGATCAAACACATTTCATGGAGAAGAATCATGAGAGTTTTCAATTAGTGTCCCCTATCAAATATTTTAGATATTTGTGAGAAGATATGAAGAGATGTTACTTGCTAGATGTTAACACATGGTTGTAACCACATGAGATATTTGTGGATCTAGGAGAGATTTGTGGATCTACATTTATTAATTAGTTATCTTAGTTTTTGTATAAATAAGAATGTATTCTCCATTCAAAGGGGTGTTAAGTTTGGAATGCTAAATATTGGTTATACTTATGCTTGATGTTATGAATACTATTGAAGTTCACGCACTGTTTAGTTAATACAATCCTTTGATATGGTTATGCCTTCATGATGAGATATGGTGTTTGATCAATAGTTTCATGAACTTTCCACCTCTCGTGCACTTCAGGAAGGCCACCTGATGAGTACGAGTGTATTTTAATGTTTCATTTATAGACTAGTTTCCTTTATGCTCATCTTCTGCAAGGTTTATTTCAAGTCTTTTTATTAAATGCCCTGTTTTCTATGCATTGCCTTTATGCTCTTTTATGCTCATTTCATTTATGTTATTTTGCAGATCAAGCGCTAAATTACATCTAAAATACCAAAAATATTTACTTCTTTAGATTCTTCTTTGCGCTCTCATTTCATTTGTACTCATAAGCATATCATAGCTAGTTTCATAACACAGTTTCTTGCACAAGCATTGATAGGCATATCATGGTCTTAATTTATGAATGAACTCTAAGCTTTGAACACACACTAAATTTCTGAATTGCTTTACAGTCTTTAATGCTTTCACAGTTACTTGCATCATTTTCATAGATTAAATTTACAAGTTTTCATAGATTAGATTTATTCACCTTCCTAGATTAAAGATTTCTATGCTTTCCTAAATTTCAATTGTTTTCATAGATTAACTTTTTATGCTTTCATAGATTAAGTTTACATGCTTTTATAGATTAGATTTACTTGCTTTCATAGATTAATTTTTCAATGTTTTCCTAGATTAAGTTCGTACACTTTCATTATATTAAAAGTTCTTCGTTTTCCTATAATAGTTTGTCCTTTCTTTCATTATATTAAAACAACCATCTTTGTTTTACTGACTTAAAAAATAATCATTTCATTGTTTCGTCAAAGTTAAATATGTGTGTGTGCTTTGACTAGATTTCATCTCATATATTTTTCTTGCATTTGCAGTCTTTAAAATTCAATTGTCTTTTAGATTAAGATTTCATTTTCACTCCACCACATTCTATTTGGTTCATTTGCATAGGTTTACCATTCATTTCTTGCTATTGATAAATTAGAATTCTTCTTTTAAAATTAAAATTGAAACTTGATTTCCTAACACATATAGTGTAATCTACTTCACAAATGTACAAACCTAAATTAAAATTAATGATAAATAATCTAACTCGATTAAATTACCCAACATGTCTCTCTTTTCATATTTCTTAAATAGTTTCTTTCTTAATGTCATGTTCTCATCTTCTAGTCTTTCACATCTTTGTTTGTCTTTTAGCCAATTTACCAAAGTTTCTTCAATTCTTTTCGCTTCTAATGATTTAATTTTTAGGAGATTGATTTATTCATCATCATAACTATACTTTTCCTCTTGTACATTCCGTACTTGTTACTTCAACGTTGTGTTCTTTCTTGTATTCTTCTTTAAATTCATCTGGAGCACCAATTAGTTCACCTTCAAGGTCAACTTCAACTTCAAAAACTTCTTCCTTAGGGTCTGTAATATCTTTATCATTATACTTAGTCTCTATGGCCATAAGTAGACATTCTTCATACCCTTCATAGGATGTATGTTCACTACTTTCTTTTGATGAACAACTATCCTCTTTGGAATAGAAGCTTTTCTTCTTAAGAGGCTTTCCCTTCTTATATTTGTGAGATCTACTTTTATTCTTTTCCTTTCTTTTCACGATCTTCTACATTAGTATAAGGAAAGCTAGAAGAAAATGACTAGTTCTACCACAATGAAAGCATTTAAGGGGTAACTTACCTTTATACTTATGATATCCCCTTTCATCTTCCTTACAAATTGGGTTACCTCTAGATTTAATTCACAGGTCAAGAAATCCTGGACTTGATGTTCATTCATTTTTTTTTAGACTTTGAAGGCAACTTCCTTTGATCCTGACCTCTCTTTTCCGATCCTCATTTCATATGTTGCAACAACTTCACATAGTTCATCAATCTTTAAAGTGTCTAGATCTTTCATATCCTTAATAGCTGAAATATTAGCATTGAATCTCATGAGAAGAGATCTCAACTCTTCCTGAACAATTACTACTTCATCAACTTTTTCATCAAGTCTTTCAATGGTGTTTACTACTTCATCTAACCAAATAAAGAATCCCACAATATCTTCATCTTCTTTCATTTTTGGACTTTCAAACAACATTCTGCGTGTTTAAAGTTTGTCTCTCTTCACTTTGTCATCTCCTTCATAGCTACTCTTAAGCTTATCCCAGGTCTCCTTGGTAGACTTACACTACATCCCTTTAATAAACTAAGATTCAACAAGACCACATAGGTTGTATTCATTGCTTTTGTGTTGTTTGTAAAGGCCTTTCTGCCATCTGGATCTTTTAAAGGAGTTGTCGGAGCTCTATATCTATCCTCAACAAACATCCAAATGTCAACACCAAGAGACATCAAATAGGTTCTCTTTCTTAGTTTCTAGAATGCATAACTAATTCCACTAAAGAGTGGTGTTATGTTTGAAATGGCTCTATCCTGATTGACCATTGGTCCCTTTAAGCTCTACCTTCTATTAGTTAAACTATCCTTGAAGGAATTGACTCTAATACCAATTGTTGGATTCATAATTATACTGAGAAGTGGGGCGTGAATCAATATAATATAATTTCACAGAATTCAAATATTCAATTACAATAAGATATCAATCACATGAAAACATTTAACACAAGATATACGTGGAAACCCATATGGGAGAAAACCACAACCTCTTTTAAATAATCAATCTATGTAGGCACCAACCTACTGTTACAATCTTTATAGAAACCCACCTACAAAGAGAGACCAATCCCCTCTGATTTTCAAGCACCAACTTGTTGGAGACACCAATTCCCTCTTGTTTGTAAGCACAAACTTGTTGGAGATACCAATCCCCTCTCATTTGCAAGAGCCAACATGCAGGAGACACCAATCCCCCTTGGATTTGCTGAGCCAATATACTTTTGCCGCCCAAATCCATTTGTCATCACATGTTTAGAATAAATCTATAGGCACCCTAGTTAATTATTCTCATTTAGACTTCTTTGATCTTTGATCTATAACATCTATCAAACCATTCATGGTTAACTCACAGTGTTCTGACACACTGCATTGAACTATAACCCACACTATGCTCTCTTCATTGGCCCATGTCTCACACAAAGCTCTCTTCCTTATCACACACATATTACACATTCTATTTAGCACTTCATTGCTTTATTCACACACATGCATACTCTTCACTTCTTCTTTTCTTTAACAAAGCATTCATATTTATATGTGGTGTCATATTTAATTTATTTTTACTTGATTGCTCCCTTCTGTCCAACCAACTTAGCACCCACGCGCTTCACATATGCCCATCTCTATGACCATGGGCCCATAATACTTGAAGCACTTTATACCAAAGGTGTGTTGAAAGCTCTCAATCCTTGGGTGTTAAACCTAGACACATCGTAACTTGACGTTATGGCTTAGAGCTTACATACCAGGCTAAATTATATCAAATCTATGCCTAGGCGTGTAGCCCTTTAAATGCTACATGACGATACTCTGTGACCATAACCTTTGGCAGAACTGCAATCGCTGAAACATTGACCTTTCATAACGGATATCGTTCAAACTCTTTAACCCTGAGTGCTAGATCATTAATCACCCATGATCGAGTGTTGTAACCTCGACCCTATCATACTACTCTGGTATACTCCAATTGGAAATGTCCTGGTTGACAAAACTTCAAGCAACGCAAATTTTCACCCTTGACTGCAACTAACAATGTTTTTTTCCATCACACCAAAACTTCTCATATGAGAGAGTTCCAACATATGTCCATTCTGACACCCTATCATCCTAGTATCTCGGTATGAGGCCCACAAGAACTAACCCTTTAGATACATGCGATTTTGGCCCATAATATTGGTTTTCGACCTTTTCATCCAAAACTAAATACATAGGAAAAACCTTGCCATACACAGTCCTAGAGTGAGCCAAGACCTCTAGGTCCGCCACATCAATCCACTGTGGACCAATCTGTTGGAAATACTTGGGGGGGGGGGGGGGTGAATCAGTATTTCTTTCTTTTTTTTGTTCTTGTTGTTACCAAAAGCACATATATATCTATATGGAACACATAAATAGATAGCTGGAATTAATGCTTTTATTAACACAAAACAGTGCAATGAAATAAATACAATATATAAATATAGTTGGTTGCAATTAGTTGCCAAGCTCCAACTTGGACTTTAGTGAGGCTCCAAGCTCCAGAGCACCAACTCTGTCTTGCAATAGTTCTGCACTTAAGAGCACCAACTCCCAAGGATTTCAATCCTGTTTAGTTCTGAGGCTCCAACCTCCTGAGCTCCAACCCAAACCTAAAATGAATTGTTATGCTGCCATTCTCTGCTCCCAAGCCTGTTGAGCTTCTTCTTTTCTCCTGTTCTCTTGCTTCTCTGGCCTCTCCTGTCTCTTTCCTGTTCCTTGGCTTCCTCTCTCACAGATTATGCATTCATCAACAACATTTCACCTTGTTTTTCTGTTTTTATGTGTTTTAGATACCTCTGACTGTTCGTTTCCACCTTCCACTGCCTCTTTGGCTTCCTCCTCCATCGCTGTCGTTTCCTCTGACTCGCTTGATTATTCGGCTTCCCTCCTTGGTCGTTGTGGCTTCCTCTCCGCTAGCTTTCCATGCCGATTCCTAGCTTTATGGTTACCGAGTGTTAAAATTGTAACACAGGCCCATTTTTCCAATGATAACAGGTATCCATTGTTTAACAAACATGCCACGTCCTATCCAATCGCAATCAGCTTGATTCTTGCATTTTGAGCTATCGTTCAGGCTTCCTAAACCATCCGGAGCATCCCTTAGTGTATTGCTACCTCCAAACGCCGCGAACCAAATATACAATTACACGGGAAATAGGAGCAAAAACAGGCAAACAAGACTAAAGGGCAAACTTCAAAAATATTACACCCGCACCTAAGCTGTATCGGATCCACTGCTCCACAGTTTTATCACAATCGACACTTTCCTTAAGGTCTTTAATAATTCATGCCCTATTGCATAGCCGATGGCCGATGGCTGATTCCCCTGCTCCGATGGACCGGATGCGATATGGTATTAAACCATAGTTAATATGCCCATCAGGTCCACAGCCTTATCGTAGTCGGCGCTTCCAATGTGGCAAGGCTTTACGGCTTGCGATATGCGATGGATGCGATAATATATTAAGTCATATTACACTATCACAGTGGGTCCACATACTTTATCACAATCAAAGGTTTTAATGTGGCAGGGCCTTAACCACTTGCAATACATAATCCTGACGTGGCGGACGCAATATTAAATTGCAACGTATTGCAATGGTCCCATGGGTCCGCGCATATATTATCGCAATCAGAGGGTTTCAGGGGTGACAACCCTTTTGAACTTTGCGATATATATATATATATATTGCTCCATTGTTTTAACTTTGTTTATATGCTCCGTTGTATATTAACTTTGTTTATATATATCCGCTATATATATATATATATATATATATATATATATATATATATATATATATATATATATATATATATATATATATATGCTCCACTATTTTAACTTTGTTTATATATATATTGCTCCGCTTATGCACCTTACTCTTGGCATATGCGACAGCTCTACTCCTCCGATAGAGTATTCGCCATAGTATATTTGCCAGGATTCCGCGTCGATAGTGTATTTTCCACGTCACTCAGTCTTTCTACCTCGATAGTGTATTTGCATATATATGTCTGCACTCCGATGGCTGTTTGCGTCCTCTGCTGCTCCAATGGCTCTGCTTGCTTCCATTATCTCCTCCAATGGCTCTGTTTTCTCTGTGCTCTGTTAGCTCCTCTGGAGGCTCTGTCTGCTCTGTGCTCTGTTAGTTCCTCTGGTGGCTCTGTCTGCTCGTCTTGGCTCCTCTTGGATCCGTCTGCTCCTCTAATACTGCCATATTGACATCAATGACAATATGTGTCCAACAATCTCCCCCTTTGTTATTGATGGCAATATTCTTCTACTCTTCCCCTTTGACATCAATGGCAAAGGAATGCATACAGACTCCCCCTGTCAAACTGCTCCCCCTGTCCTGCTACATCTTTATGAATGAACTTGAGTGATGATAAAGAGATAACCCCCATCATTTGATGCAGATGTTCGAATGCTTCTTGAGGAAGAGGTTTTGTGAAAATATCAGCTATCTTCTCCTTAGTACTGATATATTCTAGGACAATGTTTTGTTCAGCTACTTGCTCATGGAGAAATGATACTTGATTGGTATGTGTTTGGTCCTTGAGTGCATCATTGGATTCTCGCTGAGACTGATAGCACTTGTGTTGTCACAATAGATGGTAATTGGTTGATCTGTACATATGTCAACATCTTTTAGAGCTTCCTTCATCCATAGTATTTGAGTACAACAGTCTGTTGCAACAATATACTCGGCTTTGGCTGTGGATAATGATATGGATGACTATTTTTTGTTGAGCCAGGATACTAAACAGTCTCCTAGGAAGAACGCATTTCCACTAGTACTTTTCCGATCATCTACACTTCCAACCCAATCAGCATCGGTGTATGAAGTTACAGTCAGTGTAGAGCTCTTAGGGTACCAAAGACCGAAATCAGGAGTTCCTTTCAGATATCTGAGAATCCTTTTTACAACTAATAAATGGGATTGTTTGGGAGTAGATTGAAATCTTCCCACCATTCCTACTGCCTGCATTATGTCTGGTCTTGTAGTTGTTAAGTATAGAAGGGCTCCAATTATTGATCTGTAGTGAGTTGCATCTACTGGAGGGGAGTCATCATCTTTCCTCAATTTGCAATTTGTGGTCATAAATGTGCTCATGGGTGCACAGTCCTCCATTCCATATCTTTTGAGCATGTCTTTTAGATATTTGGTTTGAGATATACACAATCCTGCTCTGGTTTGAGATACTTGAAGTCCAAGGAAGTGAGATAGCTCTCCTATCATTGACATCTCAAACTCTTTTGACATGTTTTGAGAAAATTCATGGCTCATTTCATCATTATTGCTAGCAAAAATCAGATCATCGACATAAACAAGAGTAACTAGTAACTTACCTTCATCTGTATTTATGTATAGATTACTTCCAGCCACTCCCTTTTTGAAGCCTTGTTGTTGTAGATAGTGATCCAATCTTGTATACCAAGCTCTAGGAGCTTGTTTCAACCCATATAAAGCCTTTTTCAACTTACAGACTAAGTCCTTTCCTTCTGTTAGATCAAACCCTTCTGGCTGCTCCATGTAGACTTCTTCCTTGAGTTCCCCATTTAGAAATGTTGATTTCACGTCCATTTGATAGATTTTGAATCCTTTTGAGCAAGCAAATGCCAAGAACATCCTGATAGCTTCCATATGAGCTACTAGTGCAAATGTCTCTTCAAAGTCAATTCCTTGAATTTGTGAATAGCCTTTACAGACAAGCCTTGCCTTGTTTCTGATAACCTGTCCTTCTTCATTCATTTTATTTTTGAACACCCATATGGTTCCTATTATGTTTTTGTCCTTTGGACGAGGTACCAACTCCCATGTCTCGTTCTTTTCAATTTGGGACATTTCTTCTTCCATGGCTTTTACCCAATGAGGATCCTTACTTGCTTCTGCAAATGTTTCTGGTTCTATCAAAGATAGAACAGCAATAACGTTTCTCTTTGGTGTGACTATCATCCTTCTTCAGGTTTGCATCCCTTCATCTCTATTGCCAATAATATTCTCTTCAAGATGATATTTCTGGATAAATTTCATCTTTGAAGGGGTATGAGGTGGTTCTTTCTCCTCTTCTTGTTCTTCCTCATATATTTCTTCTTCTTTAGGTTCTTCTTCTTCAATGAGAAGATCATCTTCATGTTCTTCAATTTCTTTTTCTGGAAGGTCTTCATCAATCTTTACATCAATGCTTTCCACTATTTTCTTCAGTCGAAAATTGTAGCACTTGTAAGCCTTGCTCCGTGTAGAGTATCCAAGGAATATCCCTTCATCAACCCGGGAATCAAACTTTCCTGGTGAGCCATCATTGATTTTTATGAACCACTTGCTTCCAAAGATCTTGAAGTACTTCACTGAAGCAGGTCTTCCTTTCCATAACTCATAAGGATTTTTTTTCACAATTTGGTCTTAATTAAGTTCGATTCAATGTATAGACAGTTGTCCCTACTACTTCTCTCCAGAATTTTGGCTGCAATTCTGCTACTAATAATAGTGTTCTTGCCATTTCTTGGACTGTTCGGTTTCTTATTTCAACTACCCTATTTTGCTCAGGTGTTCTGGCAGCAGAGAATTCCCTTTTAATTCCATGAATATTACAGAATTCACTAAACTCATTTGATGTGAATTCTCCCCCTCTGTCTGTTCTAAGGCACTTAATTTTTTAATCTTTTTCATTTTCTACAAGGGCTTTTAGATTCTTAAAACACTCAAAAGTTTTAGATTTATACTTTATAAAATATATCCACATCATTCTAGTATAGTCATCAACAAATAACAGAAAGTACCTTTCTCCTTGGAGTGCCTAATTTCTAGTTGGTCCACACAAATCAGCATGGATGATCTCCAAGGGCTTTGATGTAGAGAGCTCCTTTGTCTTGTGGCTGGTTCTGGTTTGCTTTCCATGTTGACATGGACCACATACTCCTTGATTTGGTTTGAACAGCCTTGGGATGTCTCGTACAGCTCTAATCTTGCTGATATTGATCAAATTTTCGAAGCTTGTATGTCCAAGTCGCTTGTGCCACAACCAACTTTCATCTGTCTGACTCAAGTAGCATTTATTTTCTTGAATCTTGTTCAGAATGTAAATGTTTTCTGGTGTTCTAACCCCTTTCGCCACAAGTTCCCTTGAGGAAGAGTTCCTTATTTCACAGTCTTTGGTGCTGAAGACAACCTTATGTCCTTGATCACAGATTTGGCTGACACTCAGGAGATTATGTTTGAGCCCGTCTACCAGTAGAGCATCTTAAGCTTTTCCTTTTCCATTGATCAGAGTAACAATTCCTTGTCCCGCAATTCTGGCAGATCCACTTCCAAAGGACACATTCCCTTCTATTTTTCTCAATGAGACAAACTTCCTTTTGTTTCCTATCATGTGTCTGGAGCACCCACTATCCACAAACCAATGATTTCCATTATTTTGAGCATATAGAGCCAGGCCGCATTTATCCATGTTGGAATTCTTACTACTCGTCTTTCTTCCTTTGAGTGGGCAGTTTTGTTCATAGTGTCCATTATTGTAGTAGAATGAGAAACTCAGATCAAATTTGGTTAAGGGATCAAATGAATTGAAGGTTTTGATTTGTCCCTGCCTTTTGGGGGCATATGAATTGATTATTCGGTCCTTTAGCTTTGTTGTTTCACTTCTGCGAGCCATGCAATGTTTGGCTTGATGACTGAAGTTTTTACAGTGATAACAGTGTCCAAGAAAGATGGTTTTGTACCTGTTGTAGCAGCCATGGTTTGAGTCGATTTCCTTCTTGGGAATTACTCCTGCCTCATTCTTTGGATTTGAGATGGGCCCTTGGTGGAATACAAGTTTGTATTTGCTGTAGTATCCATGATTCGACTCCACATTCTTCTTTGGAGTAATTCTCTCTTCATCCTTTGGATCTGGGATGCGCTTTTGATAACATACTTTTTCTTCTCTTGGATTGCTGGAAAGTGCATCAGCATAGCTTTTCGCACTATTCTTAGTGCTTGAGGATTCTCCTTTAAAACCTATTCCTAACTTTTCATGTTAAGGTTTTTGACTTTTTAGAATAGTCTCAAGTATTTGAGAGCTTTTACAGCCCTTTTTAGTTTGCTCCAACTCCTTTCTCAGAGACACTATTTCAGCTTCACGTTCTTCGCAAGTCTCTTCTTCTTCTTTTAGCTTTGCTTCCAAGAGATCTTCTCTCTTTCTTGTTTCCTCGTTTTCCACTTTGACAGAAATGATTTTATTCTGTAGTTTCTCATTTTCTTCAATGGCACTTATTAACAGTTCATCTACATTTCCTTCCAGCCTTGAGTCATCATCATTTGTGAATGCCATGAATAATGTTTCTTGGATTTCATCATGGTCACTTTCCTCATCTAATTTCTTTTTGATGATCATAAATTCATCCTCATTAGACTCATCTTGCTTAGAGAAGAAGTTCTTCTTATTGAACCCTTTCTTTTTGTATGCCATTCTTTTATAACTTCCTTCATCATCACTATCATGTTTATGAGGACATTTTGTTGCATAATGACCTATTTTTCCACACTTAAAATAGATAAGAGGGTACTTGCCTTTAAGCTTAGGTTCTTTCTTCAGCGTTCATACAAATTGAGCCAATTTGGATTCCACATCGGAATCATCACTACAGTCATTCCTTTCTTTCCCCTTATTTGACTTTGAAGCCTTGAATGCTACATCTTTGGAGCTTGGGCCACCTTTCCTCATCTCATAGGCAGTGAGGATTCCATGGAGTTCATCCATCTTGAGGGTATCTAGATACTTTGCTTCTTCTATGGCACTTATTTTGGAGTCAAATCTATCTGGAAGATATCTTAGTACCTTTTGAACAATGGTAATTTCTTCAATTTTTTCGTCCAATCCTTTAAGGGAGTTGACCACTTCAGCCACTTGGAGGAGGTATGCTACAATGTCTTCTTCATCTTCCATCCTCAAACTTTCAAATTGTCTTCTATGAGTTTGAAGCTTTGCCTTCTTGAATTTTGAGTCTCCATCGTATAAGCCAACTAGCTTATCCCACATTTCTTTGGCAGAGTTACAGTTCATGACTTTTGTAAACTCGGAATCAGTGATTTCACTAGTGATGGAGTTCAAGGCCATTGCATTTTCAATGTAGGCTTTCCTCTCGTCTTGATCTATTGGAAGAGTGGTAGGCATATGGTACTCGTTTTGAACAAAATGCCAGACTTCAAGTCCACGGGACATTAAGTAGTAAGTCATTCTCTTTTTCTAGAAACCAAAGTTAGTGCCATCAAATAGAGGAGGTCTTCTTGATGCTTCGTGATTTCTCATCATGGTTGCGGATCCTTATTTAAGCTATCAAGCTAGTATGAAGAAGCCTACTCTGATACCAATTGTGGAAATACTAGGGGGGGGTGAATCAGTGTTTCTTTTTTGTTGTTGTTCTTGTTGTTAACAAAAGCACATATAGATATATATATGGAACACAGAAATAGATAGTTGGAATTAATGCTTTTATTAACACAAAACTATGCAACGAAATAAATACAATATATAAATATAGCTGGTTGAAATTAGTTGCCAAGCTCCAACTTAGACTTCAGTGAGGCTCCAACCTCCAGAGCACCAACTCTGTCTTGCAATAGTTCTGCACTTAGGAGCACCAACTCCCAAGGATTTCAATCATGTTCAGTTCTGAGGCTCCAAACTCTTGGGCTCCAACCCAAACCTGAAATAAATTTTTCTGTTGTTGTTCTCTGCTCCCAAGCCTGCTGAGCTTCTGCTTTTCTCCTGTTCTCTTACTTCTCTGGCCTCTCCTGCCTCTTGCCTATTCTTTGGCTTCCTCTCTCTCAGATTATGCATTCATCAACAACACTTCACCTTGTTTTTCTGTTTTTATGTGTTTCAGACACCTCTGACTGTTCGTTTCCACCTTCCACCGCCTCTTTGGCTTCCTCCTCCATCGTTGTCGTTTCCTCTGACTCGCTTGATTATTCGGCTTCCCTCCTTGGTCGTTGTGGCTTCCTCTGCGCTAGCTTTCCATGCCGCTTCCTGGCTTTATGGTTACCGAGTGTTAAAATTGTAACATAGGCCCGTTTTTCCAATGATAACAGGCATCCATCGTTTAACAGACATGCCACGTCCTATCGCAATCGCAATCGGCTTGATTCTTGCCTTCTGAGCTATCGTTCAAGCTTCCTGAACCATCCAAAGCATCCCTTAGTGTATTGCTGCCTCCAAACACCGCGCAAACCAAATATACAATTACAAGGGAAATAGGAGCAAAAACAGGCAAACAGGACTAAAGGGCAGACTTCAAAAAATATTACACCCACACCTAAACTGTATCGGATCCGCTCCTCCACAGTTTTATCGCAATCAGTGCTTTCCTGAAGGTCTTTAATAAGTCATGCCCTATTGCATAGCTGATGGCCGAAAGGCGATTCCCCTGCTCCGATGGACCGGATGCGATATGGTATTAAACCATAGTTAATATGCCCGTCGGGTCCGTAGCTTTATCGCAGTCGGCGCTTCCAATGTGGCAAGGCTTTATGACTTGCGATATGCGATGGATGCAATAATATATTAAGTCAATTACACTATCATAGCGAGTCCACATACTTTATCGCAATTAGAGGTTTTAATGTGGCAGGGTGTTATGAAACCAACTCAAGAAAAGATAGAAAAGATAGATCAATGCCTTAGAATTTAGCCTCTTCGAGGGGGCAACCTCCTTTACATTACATAAATGAACAATTCTTGGATGATACAAATGAAAATACCTCCTTTCTATATATAGGAGTCTAAGGGGTCATAACATAATCAGAGCCGACATAACAATAATAATGTAAGGGCACAATAATAACAATAGTGGGCTTCTATGGGGCACAAGAGTAACAATATGGGCACTGCATGGGTACATCAATATAATAAGTGGGTTGTACTAATAACAATAAGGGGTTACACTAGTAGTGTAGGGGCCTAACATGTCCCTCTCCTTCAAAAAGCGTTGTCCTCAACGCTTGAGTAGTTCTTGATGCTTCTGTATAAAATTCTTGTCCTCCCATGTGGAATCTTCAGCAGGTAAGTTCTTCCACTTGATGAGATACTCTGAAATTGATCGATTTTGTAGCTATCGGGCTCTTGTTTCTATGACTACTCCAGGTTCCAACATGTTTTTTCCTTCCTCTTCAATTTTTGGTAATATTGTTTGAATTGGGATCTTTTGCAACTTTTGAATAAGTGGCCATACTTCTTTGTCCTTCTTCCATTCATCCCTTGCTTCGTTTATCCAATCTGGTTGGATAATAGAAATAGCACAAAACAATGCTTCCACATCCTCATCCTTGAAGAGTCTTCCCATTCGGTAAGGTCGCCATTTTTTAAGTGCATGTAGTATTGCCAACATTTCCTTCTCATAAATAGCTTGCTTTAGATGTAGCAGTAAAAATATGCAATCACCTACATCAAAACATTTTTCACTATGATGTTGATCTACCTGTTGTTTCATTTGATTTTGCACCAAAGTGGCGTTATCCTTTAAAAGTTGGAGAACTTGTTGTTGATGCTCGATGTGATCTTTCACTGCTTGAGCCTTTTTCTTCTTGATATGTCCTTCTATCTTTAGATTTTGAGGAGTGGTAATTTCTTCCAATCCTTTACAAGATATGGTCGGATTCATTTCTTGACGCTCAATGTGATCTTTCACTTCTTGAACATTTTTCTTCTTGATATGTCCTTCTATCTTGATAGTTTGAGGAGTGGTAATTCTGACCAATGAATTACAAGATATGGTTGGATTCATTTCTTCTTTCTTGATGTGATCTTTGGCTTCTTGCACCTTTTTCTTCTTGATATGTCCTTCTATCTTGAGAGTTTGAGGAGTGGTCATTCTTGCCAATAGTTTACAAGATATGGTCTGATTCATTTCTTGTTTCTCTGGGGTTGGGTCCTGGCATATATCCTCTTCTTTTGATGTTTCTTGATCATTTTCTTCCTCCTCTTCATACTCTATGTAAAATAATTTCTTCTCAGCACACTTATGACCTTTAGTGCATTTGCTATCACAATCGTAACAAAGCCCTTTTTCTCTTTTTTCTTCCAATTGTTGTGGTGTAACCCTTGTAGGTTGTGGAAGGCTAGGAAAAACAACACTTCCATCTTTATAGTTATGAGGGGTAGACTTCCTTGTTGCCATAATTTTACTTTCCAATATGTCACAAAGCCCTTTTACTCTTTCCAATTGTTGTGGTGTTGCTCCAAAAAAGGTGTTGCTCTTTGTATCCTCATAATGTGCTATCATTTCCTCCGTGAGAATTGACCACGTAACAAGTTGTTTACGAGAACAAAGCCCTTTATACCATAAAAATTGATCCGGTTCTAAATATGAAGATGCAATACATACCTTTTGTAACAGTGGTACACCATGTAGATCAAAATATTGCTCCATCTGAAGTATCCAATTTACCGGATCCTTGCCATCAAACTTCCTCATCTTGCTTTTTCTTGATTTTAGGGCCTCGATCTTGAAACGACTATAAATCTATACTTTCAGATATTTAAGTTATGAAATTGCTACCTGTAGTAGCCCTCTGTGTCCTCTTTCCAATGCCACTAGTCTGATCCAAATTGGATTCTCCAAGAAAAAGTTATGCACAATCTCCCAATATGACCTGATTATAGACCTTTCCAGAAGAGCGAACTTGTATGAAGTGCCACGTGTCACCGTTTCAATCTTTGGATCTGAAAAATGCATACAAGAAACTACAGTCCGTCCTCTTTCTATACCTTCTTACGAAATTTCAATCTGATCCCCAGAGAGAAATTTATGACGATTTTCCCCAGGTCACCTGTTTTGAATGTAATTCAGGAGTCTGCAAAAAGACCAATTTCCTCAGATCATATCTCCACAAATATCGCACGAAAAGCTCTGAAATTCAGAACCAAGGTTCAGCGCAATTTCTTCTCAAATGGGTTTTTTTTGTGACTTCTGAAACGTCACAGAAAAAAAAGTTATAGCGAAAATTCCACGATGACCTGTTTAGAGCAGCGAAACCCTAGAATCCAAAGCTCTGATACCAAATGTTATGAAACCAGCTCAAGAAAAGATAGAAAAGATAGATCAACGCCTTAGAATTCAGCCTCTTCGAGGGGGCAACCTCCTTTACATTACATAAATGAACAATTCTTGGATGATACAAAAGAAAATACCTCCTTTCTATATATAGGAGTCTAAGGGGTCATAACATAATCAGAGCCGACATAACAATAATAATGTAAGGGCACAATAATAACAATAGTGGGCTTCTATGGGGCACAAGAGTAACAATATGGGCACTACATGGGTACATCAATATAATAAGTGGGTTGTACTAATAACAATAAGGGGTTACACTAGTAGTATAGGGGCCTAACACAGGGCCTTAACCACTTACGATACATAATACCAACGTGGCGGACGCGATATTAAATTGCATCATATTGCAATGGTCCCATGGGTCCGTGCATATATTATCGCAATCAGAGGGTTTCGAGGGTGACAAACCTTTTGAACTTTACGATATATATATTGCTCTGTTGTTTTAACTTTGTTTATATGCTCCGTTGTTTTAACTTTGTTTATATACTTTGTTGTTTATATATATATATATATATATATATATAGATATAGATATAGATATAGATATAGATATAGATATAGATATAGATATAGATATAGATATATATATATATATATATATATTGCTCCACTATTTTAACTTTGTTTATATATATATTGCTCCGCTTATGCACCTTACTCTTGGCATATGCGACAACTCTACTTCACTGATTGAGTATTTGCCATAGTATATTTGGCAGGATTCCGCACCGATAGTGTATTTTCCATGTCACTCAGTCTTTCTGCCCCGATAGTGTAATTGCAGATATATGTCTGCACTCCGATCGCTGTTTGCGTCCTCTGTTGCTCCGATGGCTCTGCTTGCTTCCATTAGCTTCTCTAATGGCTCTGTCTGCTCTGTGCTTGTGAAGTAGGAAAGTGTTCCCTTTGCGAACAGAGGCAACCCTATAGCCCTAGAGTAGGTCTAGTCACAGTAAAGACAATACAACAATTGATTCCCTTAAATAGTCATCGTTGGAGGCCTACCTCAAACCGGTGGTTGATGAAGTTCCATTGCGCTGCTCCAGCTTCCATTTCCTTCTCCTTAATGGGTAATCAACCTGAAACACCACAAGAAAAGAACAGAGCATGTAACCGAGAACAACAATGATCTATTTACTCATAAAGTCAAGAAATCATGAGCTATCAAGTAAATTACATACAAGACATAGGAAATCATCATTGATTGTATTAATAATAAATCAAGAGCAAGCTTACAACCAAGTCTTGACGTCGTAAGCCTTCTCGGAGGGTCCAGCTAGTATGTTTCTTCAAGCATTCACTCTCAAAGATGGGTCTCCCAAACAACAATATCTCTCTCTCACTCACAAGCTTTAATACAAGGTTAAGGGCACTGCACAACCTCTTGCAAACTATTTAGCAATCCCACACTTGTCACACTCACACCAAAGCTATCTACCAAACTCAAATGCACTAGCAGTACTATACAATCAAAAGAACTAGCAGATCATAGCAATGGTGAGTGATTTTATAGGAGAAGGAGTCTCCATGAAATGAGGGAGAGGGAGCTTATCCTTAAAGAAGGTAGCACAAAAGACGGAACCACCAACCCAGAGGGGGAAAGGCGACCCAAACTGACCCAACAACCAGGTCTAGAGACATCCAGAAGGTCGACTGTTGGAACAAATTCGCCCAGTCTGGATCGTCGCTGGTCGTGAACTAAGTCTCCGCGACGGCAACGCTAGGAAGCAATGCATGCAGACCGATCGTCGCTATAGATAGTTAATAGCCTCACGCCGGGACTTTAAATTCGATTGTTGCGGGAAACAGGTGCACTCCTACGACGGGGTCACGATGGGACCGTTTATGACAGAGGTTCGTCACGTATATTAAGTGTACTCTCGTAACGAGGCAGAAAACTCAAGAAAATGAGGGTCAATTGGCAGCATTAGAGAGCACTTGCTTAATCTTCTTGTATTGGTGGGAAGATATGAACATGTTTATTTGACACATGACACAGTAGAGGGACTAGGATGAAGACAGTGACAAATTACTATGTAATAGATGCCCCTTAAAGCATGAAGCCCGAGAGAGTGGGAGGGTTGAAATTCTTTACGAAACTGTCTGAACTAGAACACCACCTGGAAGAACCTGCTGGTGCAAGTACAACTGATATCTCTGATAGTGAAATACATGTAGTCTAGGCATGGGCGCAACCATCCAAAAGACATACAAAACTTGGTCTGTGGTATGGACGCAGCCACCCAGCTGATAAGACCATGATAATGACAAAGGTATGGTCGCATCCATCCATGAAGACTTGGGTATGGTCGCAGCCATCCACCAAAGAGTCATGTATGTAATCACGAACTAATCCACGCAACTCAAACATATGTAATCTTAGTCCGGGATCTTGAAACCCAATCGATCATAGTACAAATTCTAGCATGCGAACAAATGTGTTGAGGTCGAGCATGATAGAAAGTCACTTGAGTACCAGTCAATGATGAAAATCGTTAACAAGCGCGACAGAAACCACCAATAATGCCAATGGCTCTCAAGGTACTGTCCATTATAATCCACCAAGTGCGAAAAATGAGCTAAAGTCAAACACTCGTGGAAGCACCCAATCGAAGACCAATGATGAGAGTCTATTGTTTGGCGCGAAGAACTTGCCATTGAGGCATGCAAGCTCCAAGGTATCGCAAGGGAATCTCTAGATCAATCTCCTGGATAATGAGCTGGCATTGACAGGAGACGATCCGTTGCAGGAGGGCCATAATATTTCCCCCATCAATGACACGAGATAAGGAACAAGTGGTAGATGGTGAAATGGAGTATCAGAGGAAGAGGTAAGGGTGTGAACTGCAGAAGGATTATACTCTTGAACATATCGGCAACACGACTCCGGAAGGTGGCAGCATTCAAGTACCAAGGGATTGGAGGCTCAATGGAGACAACATGGATTAGATGGAATGAGGCACAATGGCAACCCAAAACCCCAGAAGACAAAATGACGATGTATGGATATCCCAACTCGACAAGAAGCAAAAGTGTCGATGTTCAAGAGTGACTAGATGCGGTAGGTAACCAATGATGATTCACAAATTTTCCCCCACCATTGCTAGCGAGTACCCCAATTATTTTTGGAAACAGGCTTGAAGGGGATAGTCATGGAAAGAGTTGGACCTGTTGCCTATCATCTTGCCCTGCCACCTCACTTGCATAAAAGTCATAATGTATTTCATGTATCTATATTAAGACATTATATAGCTGATCAATCTCATAGCCTTCAATGAAAGGAATTTCAGGTATCGGACGAGGGAATCGTATCAGTCGAACCATTATGTATACTGGAACGTAGGGTTCGACAGCTCAGGAATTGCTTGGTAGACCAAGTTAAGGTCCAATGGGACAAGTATAGTCCTGGATCAGCTACTTGGGAAGATACAAAGGACATATGTCAAAAATACCCTAACCTGTGTCAATTTTGAAGAACTTTAAACTATGTTTAGTATATATTTACTTCACTGCAAATTAGAGACTTAGAACCATTTTGAATGATTATATATAAACGTGAAATTTTGTGACATAATATATGTTTAAATTCTATTTGTATATGGATACCAAAACGAAATATGTTATTGATCTTACTAAATTATAGTTGTCAAAGTAAAGTTTAAGACAATTAAACGATTTTACTTCTGATAGGAATTAAGATATTATAAATATGTTTTATTTATACATGTCAATATGATCGATGGAATAGAAATCAAGGAATAATTACATTTTAAATGAAAGTCAATGACATGAATATAATATGGCAAAATATGTTATATTGTAGTTGACATATGTGAATTATACATAAGTTATTTTGAATATACTAATGCACATTTTATAAATGCATGGATAAGTGTATGATTGCAGATAATAAACAGTTACCAAAATGACCATGTGATGACAGAACCTCAGAACAATTAAGGCTCGAAGAGATTCTATGATAGGGTATTAACCCTAATTCTACTGGGAGGGGTGGATGTGTTGCCCACCGTTTATCCTCCAAACCCTGGGGTCATGGGAGGACTGTGCGAATCACGCTCCCCTAGACGTGTGATGATGACTGTCGGATGCCTACTAGGAATCAGGTCGGTATAACCGACGATGTCACCCTTAGAGTTTATGAATGGTTAGGTCAATACAACTGACGCCATGGCATACTCCAGTAGAGGAAGGATAGGATGGGAGTGGAAGAGATTAGGAAGGATAGGATGATTTTAGAATAGCTTGGGAACCTGGTTAGGGCAAGGCATGACCATTAAAATCATAAACCTAAAAATATTCAAAACACCAATTTTATAGTCTCCTTATATTAAATAAGAATTTTAACCTCAGTTTACAATCCTAAGAAGAATGTACTAATTGTTATCATAATTAATCAGATAAGATAAAAACTCTAACTTCGAGATAAAGTTTTCTGAAGGGGGAGTGTATGTAATGACCCATCTATAAATATAAAGAACGCAAGAATAATAGTAGGCATACAATACATGCATATGATAGCTACATATGCATGTGTCACATACACCACACTAGTATTTTATACTAAATTAATTATAAGTGCTAAATACCATGACACTTCTTTGAATAGAGGTTCTACTCATTCATCAATATTGCTTAATGTATGGGTAAATCTTAAAAGAGGACTATATAAATTATATATTCCAGATTATTGATAAAAATTATATTAATAAATTTTAAAATATATATAAGAAACTAATTAAAAGGGGCTCCAAGTATAAAGTTATAATGTTATATTAAAACAAATATATAATAAAACAATGTGATATATTAAATATAATGTTTAAATGATATATTAAATCATAATGTGTTATATACGATATAAAGGTTATATTAAAAGAATATTTAATAAAAATATCATATGATTTCAAAACATAAACATATACATTCACGACCTAAAATGAGATAAGGGAAGAATGCGTAAGGGAGGAGCGTGTCACTAGCAGGATGAGCGGTGGGTTGCAGATGGAAGAGTGGCCACCACCAAACAACAGGATAAAACCACGGGACAGTGATTTGGGAAAGGAAGAAAAAACAGGAGGAAGGAAGGGAAGGAGGAGGAACATCATGTACGGAATTCATTCATAGGAAGAGCTTGAGTCATTCTGAGGTTCTGGGCATAGGAGAACAATCAGCTTCTGTTAAGAAGCTTACTGGATTGAGCAGCCAGGTTCGGCTCAGTTTGGCTGGGTGCATTTGGTCTTTTGGTAACTGTAGCAGCGCAGCCGGAGGCATCTTCAACAGCAGGGGCACAACATATTCAACTGCATCGGCACAGGTAGGTACCTCAACAGTTCTGTTAATTCATTTTGTAAGATCGTAGGAAATTGTTTACAGGTTCATGATATAAATCCCTCACTATTTTTGCATCTGTTTACGGTCTTTATATGCTTGTAATATAAGTTCATCGTTCGGATGAATCCAACCTAGTGATAGTTTAATGAGCCCTAGCGAGGAGAAGCTCGAGTCTCATCATGGTGACGAGTCTAATGTCGTCAGGGTTTAACGAGTCCGACATAGGGAAAACTCGAAGTCTTTTTCATGTTTAGAGAGTTTGAAAAAGACACGGAAAAGAAAACTCCAGGGGGGTCCTTTTTCGTAGATTTGTGTCCCTCGAGCCCAAAAAAGTATAAAATAATACTCAAGAGAACTGCTTGACCATTACGATCAAGGAGTACTTTTTGCAATCAGTGGCCTAGATCCGAAAAAGTAAAAAAGAGATCGAAGACACGTCGTTTCGTAACCAGTATCGAACCTGAAATAGCAAAAGTCCGGCGATATTTTCACATTTATACAGTCAGAAAAGAGCTGAAAGTGGAGCCCCTTTTATTTCGTTTAACGAGTCAAAAGGGAAAACTCAGCAATCTTTTCATCTTTTAAGTCAGAAATGAGCTTTAAAGAGGACTTTTGCAAAACATGGACCAAGTGTATATGGTTCGTGACATGTACCCGCCATCTGTGTTTCTGCACAAAAACACCACATCATAAGACCCATTCGACATAAAAACATTATATGTGTGGATATTAGGTCAAAAAACTCAAAACCCTAACCAAAACTCAAAAATAAATGGGAAAAACCCAAACCATATAGTGTAAAATTTTAATTTTTTGAAAAAAACAGTATAAAAGGGGGGTATGGTAAGTTTACTTTTACATTTACCTTGTGAGTTTTTACCTTTGGCACTTTGGTGTGCAAAACTAAGCGAGGTCTCGAGCTTGATTCTGGCACCGACAGTCAATGATCTCACCCGAGGCCTTACCAAGTAAGTAATCTTTTCTTTGCAATGCATTTCAAAGCTTTTTCCGTTCAATTTGATGTTAGATAGGTGGTTTTTGGGCGGATTTTAAAATCCAAATCTGCCTCTTGGTCGTCACGGAAGATCCGCACGGGTTAGCGCCAACCGAGAGTGTTAACACGTACTACCATCGGGATCATCGCAGGATATAGATGTACTCCCGCAACGGTTGCCGAAAAAATGAACGACTAACCACGAGCCATCACCGCTGTTTGAAAAACAGCCGCGATGGCGCCCTAAAGTTAATTTTTTTTTATAATTTATGCATTTGAGCTTATGAAAAGGGCTCTAATCATTTTTTCCTTTAACGCAGGGCAAAATGGCTTTCATGTAGCAAGAAAGAACTCATGATATCAATGACGAACAAGATTTTAATGATCCCGGGTGTCGAAGAGCCCTACGCAAGTGTGGGTTACTGAAATTCTTCCTCACTCCACATCTTCAAGCACAGCTTGACTTGTTAGCACTGTTAATCTGCTCATGGAACCCGACGGACGAGAAGTTCATCATCTGGAGCAAAGATATTGAATTTGATGCCATGGACATATATTTTCTGACTGGATTGTCTCACCGCAGCGAGAGGCCAATTTTAGAGGGTCAACAAGTCGCCGGCGAGACTTTAGATATGCTGATAGCACGGGTGTGCCCAGGGGCACGCAAATTAGCCACTAGCGGGAAATTGCAAATCCCGACAATGGAAGATGTTACGAAGTAAATTGTCACTGTCTCCTTGTCAGTCTCCCTACTGTGTCATGAAATCAAATGCACCATGCTCATGCTCTCTAAACTGGCCAAATAACCGCACTGATGGGCGCTCCATAACAGACCGAATGTGCTGTCAGCGCGGAAGCACACGTGTTTTTCGCGCTGATCAAATTTCATGAGCCAGCGCATTTGTTATTCATATCTGATCACGCTGACATGACCTTCTTTGTTATTCAGCTGCGATGTCAGTGCTCCAGTGCAGTTATGGACCCGCGCTGATCCAGTTTGGGCGAGTTTGTTCTAACAGCCGGCCTTCCAGATGACTCTAGACCTGGTTGTTGGCCTTGTAAATGTCGCCCTCCCTTCTCTGGCATGTTTGTTTCGTCATTTGAGCCACCTTCCTTGGAAGTAAGCTTATCCTCCCACCATTTGTGGAGACTCCTTCTCCTATTTAAGCCTCTACCATTGCCATGAGCAGCTAGTTTTTAGTTTGGATACTGTGGAATTCATAGTGCTTAGACTGCTGCTGCTAGTAGGTAGTTGGTGTGACAAGTGTGGTTTTGCTAGAGGAAGCTTAAGGAAGGTTGTGAGTATTGCTTGTGTGAGAGAGAGCTTTGTTTTGGTAGAATCTACCTCCAAGGGTGAATGCTTAAGAGACTTGCTGGCTGGACCCTCTAGAGAAGGACTCAGCGTCAGAACTTTGGTTGTACCTTTCTCTGTTATTGATTTAATAATAGATGACTACTGTTATGGTTCCATTCTCATTTGTCTTTATAATGGTCAATGTGAATTACATCCTTTCTGACTGATGTATAATTGCTTTTATTAGATTTCACGCTTGTGTTTGTCTTTCTCTTCGTGTGTGCAGGTATCTATTCACGGAGATCGTGGAGGATCGTGACCGGCCAGAGCGAAGGAGCGAGAGCGGCATCTCTTCATCAAACAATAGCGTTGGAATCCAAGTAGGTGTTCATTGCCTCTCTTTTATTTGCAATTAGGAACTTGCACAGTAGCATTGATTGATTGTTGCTAGACCCATTCTGGGCTAGTAGGGATCGCCTCTATCCGTAGAGGGGATTTACCTCTCCAACAATTTGGCGACCATACTGGGGAGCTGGCCTTTGTCTCTTTTTGTTCATTCTTGTTTTTGAGTTTGATTGTTACTCTCTTTTCAAAGATTGGGGATTAGTTCTCTGCTTTTAGACTTCCTGGTTCAGTCTGGGAGGTGTATAAATTGTTTAAAGAGTTCTGGCCTTGGTTTGGGAGTTTTTGGCCTGGTTCTACCTCTTTTTTAGCCTCAGCGCGGTTTATATCAAAACAGTCGCGCTGACAGCGCATAGCTGTCTCTTTGATCCCGTTGTCATCGCGCTTTTACGCAAAACAGTCGCGACGGTTCTGAAATCAAACCAGCGCGCTTAAGTCGTGTTCTTCCGCGCTGACAGCGCTTTGTTGCTACGCGTGACCTCTTGTCAGCGCATTGTTGCTGAGTGTTACCCGCGCTGATCCTGTAAAATTGAATTTGTTTCAATTTTGCCTCCTGAGCCTGTTGGTTTGACTATCTCCTGCTCTTTCTACTTGGTTTATGATTTGATCTTTATTGTTTGAATTGTGAAACACTTGCTTGCGAAGTCTTGTCGGACGAATCTTGTTTTGTGTCCTGTGACCTAGTGCCATCATCCCGCTTTCACTGGATTGACCTTGTTTTATCACTCGTTCACAAAGATTCGTTGCTGCTTGCCTTTGCTTTTGCGGAAACCTTCCTCTTTTTGCTTTCTTTGCTTGGTTGTTTGAGGTGATTGTCGTTGGACCAGTCCTCGGATTGTTTCACTACCCAGACATAGATCACAGTTGCTTGGGTTCAATCGGCTCTTTTCACGCTTGTTGTGTTTTTCATTGAGTGATTTTATTTCTCTTTACTCGGTGTTGCTGTCTCTCAAAATTCATTTTAAGTGCACGGTGCCATTGAAAAATAAATCAAACTAATGTCTTTTGCATTCAATAGTTAATGAAAAGAAGAGCATTTCATTGATTTGTGTTCCCAAAAGAAAATTTTCATTTCTTTGTCATTAGTTGCATTAGATTGTTTGGTTGTTTGAGTTCGTTTTGTTTGATTGAAAACTCTTAACCTTCTCATAGTTAGAATTCATCTAACGAAATGGTATTCTTTGGCATGTAGTTTGCATCTAGGTAATTGTGAGAGATCATACGATAAGGCCTGAAACCGAAACTTAATTCAAGATCAACCATAAAATAAACAGAATAAACCTAAAAAACGCATTGGAACTTAACGCAAACATCTAGAGGTCTAGGTTAGAGACGTGTTCCGGCGTCTTTAAACATAGTCACTGTTGTTTCACATTACGGTTGGGTGATTCCTCCTTCTGTGACTCGATAGTGGTCTAACACGGACTGTGCTCCCACGTACCGTCGCGTATATAGGGAGACCCCACTAGGCTTTTATCCTTGATCCATAGGAAGCCGAGTCTGCCGCCCTGCGAACCGTAACGCACCGAACACAGCATTCGGGAAGATTGACTGCAGTACGGAAAGTCCTTGGTTCTCATACGATTGCCAAGGTGTATAAGCAGTTTTATGGATTGCTTGGTAAACCCTTTGCCTAGAATCTCCAGAGCAGTCACTTTTGATCCTTTTCGGACTCCCTAAATGAAAAGGTGCCAGTGAGCTTCTTGTCACTTCGTGCTCATTAAACATTCGAAGGAGACTAGAGTCATCTTTTCGTCCTTTTCTCGACTCTTGAAACATGAAAAGGTAAAGTTTGGTTCCTGTGTCTTAAAAATTTATTCGGCCACGATAACATTACCTGGTTAGATTTTGTGTGCGTTAGTTTGAGTAGGGTCTTTATCGTTAGTTTCCTTTAGGGTTTTGTGTGGGGTTTGTCATCCTGGCTGACCCGTCAACTCCCGGTCCAAGTGATCAAGGTTCTCCATCTTCTGTTGCTCCTGAGGTACCAGTTGTAAGCGATACTCTTCCGGTTATCCCGAGTATCCAGCCTATCAACGTACGTGCCCCAGGCGACGAGGATTACGAAGAAGATTGGAACCCTATCTGGGAGCCTGACGAGGACGATATTCCTGTTACCCCTCCCGGTATGTCGTCTCCGATGTCCACTTCCCACATGGACGAGACATCTCCCAGCGCAGGTGAGACACCCGTGGTGTCAAATGTTGAATCTCCCATTCCAGCTACTTCCCCACTCCCTCCACGGTATCAGTCGATGAGGGATAGAATAGCTGCCAGAATGCCTTCTACGACTATATGGGACCCTAGTCTCATTGCCACCACGGAACCTTTTCTTTCGCAACCCCCTAATACACATGTTACCTCAGTTCCCACGATTCCAACTGTTTGTGTAGCGTACTCAACTCCAGTCGTCAGTGCTGTGACAGCATCTTCATCTACGAACCCTGGGGCTGGTCCCTCTCACGGTCAAGTGAGTAATGGCCAGCTGGGACTTTCGTCTGGAGTCATCGATCCTGCACAAAGTGCTCAACCCTCTTCTGGTCCTGTCCCAGGAGGGGGGCCGTATGATGCCCATGGGAAACCCATTGTGGACCCGAACTACCAAGGTCCACTCTTTTATTATGATTCTACCGGTCAGTACCTCCAGTTCGCTCAATCCGCGCCTCTTCAACCTTTCGTTGAAGTCTCGGTACCATTATCCATTATTTATGATCCCGGTACTCATTCTTTTCATGGGGGCCAGGCAATTCCTGGACAGCCTCAAGGACCACCTAATCTAGGCCAGCCACCTTATGTGCAAGCCCCCCAAGGGCAACCACTTTATGGCCAGTCTTACCCAGGACAATCTGGAGGCCCACAAGGACAACCCTACCCGGGACAACCTTCGGCCATTGGTGGTCCATCTTTTTCCTATCAGAGTCAACCTTCTGGTTATCCAGGGCAACCTGGTACCCAGCAAGGCTACCCGTCTGGGCAACCAGGACAGCCTTACATCCAACAAGGCCAACCTGGTTTCCAGCAGGGTTATCCCGCTGGACAAGCTGGGCAAAATTATATCCCTCAAGGTCAACCAGCAGTCCAGCAGGGGTATCCTTCTGGGCAGGGAGGGCAACCCTACGTGCAGCAGGGCCAACCCGTTGTCCAGTCTAGTCATCCTTCTGGGAAAGGGGGGCAACCCTACGTACAGCAGGGCCAACCCACTGCTCAACCCATGCATCCTCCTGGGCAAGGGGGGCAGCCCTACGTACAGCAGGGCCAACCCACCGCTCAGCCAGTACAACCCTCCGAACAAACGGGCCAGCCCTCTGCACAGCAAGGCCAACCCATTATCCGCCCTAGTCACCCATCTGGACAGGCTAGCCAACCGCAAGGTCAACCAGCCATCCAGCCTGCTCGGCCATCTGTTCCGCAAGGACAACCCTTGGTTGCTCAAGGACAACCTGGCACCCAGCAAGTACGTCCTTCTGGGCAAACAGGTCCATCCCAAATTCAACCAGGCCAACCTTCCGGCCAGATGATCCAAGCCCAGCCAGTTCAAGGACATTATTCTGGGCCTCAAACTCAAATGGGTTATCAAATGCAAGGCGGGCCACAGCCCCAACCTTCCTACCAAGCGCAGCCTGCTTATCAGGCTCAGTATGGAGCCCAGCAAATGTATGGCTACCAGCAACCCCAGGGGCAAACTCAGTTTACCCCTTATCAGAATTATCAACAGATGCAGGTCACTCCTTACCAAAATTATCAGTATGCTGCACCTGCGGGTCAAGTTGCTAACACATGGGGTGCTGGGGGGCAGACCCAGGGACAACTGTCTGCATATGGACAAAATCCGTATGGGCAGAACCCCTACGGACAAGGTCCCTATGCACCAGGCCCTTTTGGGCCAGGTCCATCTGGACAAGGTCCCTATGCGCCAGGCCCTTTCGGGCCGGGTCCATCTGGACAGGGTCCACGGGGGCAACCGCCATCTGGTTGGAACCCTAATACTGCCTCGAACCCACAGCCACAAATGTCCTTTAACGCTCAGTTGCCATTCTTAGCGACGTTGGAACTTCCGGATGTGTCCAAGTTGACAAATGACCCCATTCTGCACAATCCGTATTGGCCACCAGTTCCGACTAAAATACCCGGTGATTGTCCAAAATTTGATGGCAAAGCTGGTGAAGATCCTCAAGCCCATGTCATGACCTATCACCTCTGGTGTTCATCGAACTCATGGCTTGATGACTCTATCTGGCTCCGCCTCTTTCAGAGAACTCTCACCGGCTCAGCCGCTAAGTGGTACATTGAGCTAAATCGCGGCACGTTTCAAGATTTCAACTCGCTAGCTATGGCGTTCTTAACTCATTTTCAGTTACCCATTCGGTACGAGACGGGGACACATCTCCTCACGTCTCTCAAACAGGACACGGCGACCCATATATCTGATCATATACATGAGTGGAGAAGGCGTCGTCGCTTGATCAAATTCTGGATTCCTGATCAACTCCTGACCGATTGGTTCACGACTTCCTTTGTCCCTGCAATTGCGCGAGACATAGCCATGGGAGCTTGTGTAACTGAAGAGCAAGCGATCGCGCGAGCTCAGTACCTAGACTTAGTATACTCTCAGTCGGGTACTCTATATGATTATTTGCCAGACGCCCCGAGGCCTGGACAGACCAAGGCTCCGCCCAAACCATCTGTTGATGGGGTCATTGGCTCTGTTAACTCGTCATCGAAGAAATCGGTCGCGAACCCTGGGAAGCAAAAACAGAACGCTTCTAATGGAAATGCTCCTCAGGGCCAATCTAATCCTGGAAGTACCTCCGAGGTAAACGTCGTTCAGTCCACCACGGCGGATAAATCCTCAAAAGGGAAAAAGAAAGGGAAAGCTAAAGATAAATCTGGATAGCCCAAGCAGGATGCCCCTAAGCCTCCACCCGAGGAAGGAGCTAAACGAAAACCTAAGTATCCTTGTCTCATCTGTGATGAGGACACTACGAAGTTAGTCGGTTATTGAAAGGTGCTCCTGGGACTCCTGCCGTGCTTAAAGAGCCTTTCCCTTCCCAGCAGACTCAAATGGTGGCAGACCCGTCTCAACCCTCTTCCTCGTTCGGTTCTCAAGTGTTCATGGCTGGAACGATTCCCATCCATGTTTCAACTCGAGTGAAAGACTATCCATCTCGTGCCGGGAAAGAGCCGGAGGTTCCCTCCAGCGCTCCTCCGTCTAGTTCTGGTCCTCTCCACATCGAAAGGCCCAGTGCTGAGACAATCCCCCGACCCCCTCCAAAAGGTGTACTCAGGAAGTCATCTTACAACCCTAATGCTCGTGCTGCCCAGCACTATAGCATTGTCGAGGACTTGGCTCAGGCTCCGTCTGCTATGTCCGCTCTAGAAGTCCTCCAGAGCTGCCCCTCCCAGATGAAGTCCCTGCTATCAGCGATTGGTGGCATCGACCCGGCAGATTCAGATTTGATTTCTTTCGATCTCGAGGGTTTTACACAGAGACTGCCTCACCAAGTCACTTTCCTTATACAGGTCATCATCAATAGCAGAACGATTCATCGTACGGTTATGGATGAAGGTGCCTCAACCTGCATCATGTCCGTTGCTTGCTGGAAGGCGATTGGTTCCCCTGCTTTGAGTCAGTCCCCTACGACGTTAGAAGCTTTTGATGGAAGAGAGTCCCGTCCTTACGGTATCCTCCAACGCTTACCCATCTCTTTGGAAGGAAAGACCATAGAAGTGGAGGTCGAAGTTGTTGACGCCAATCTTACCTACAACCTCCTCCTCGGACGGAGCTGGACATACGCCATGCAAGCCGTGGCTTCCTCCCTGTTCCGTGTCATTCATTTCCCTCACCAGGGGAAGATTGTCACGGTGGATTAGCTCTCCTTCTTCGCCTCTTCTTCTGAAGGTAATGTGCCATTTGTGGAGCATACCTCTAAGTCAATCGAGAGCTTGGGTGCCGGACTTTTCAAAGATCCCACTTTAATGGGAGTCTTTCCCCTCCCACCTCCGAATCTCGCCCCTATCAACATGATCTTTGTACACTCTGATCCGTGGGTTCTTCCTCCTGCTAATCAGGAAGACTCTTGGGGTGATATGATGCCGTTGAGTCCTGTCGAACTCAACTACATCGAGATTGTCGCTGCATCGGCTCCCCCTGATGAACCTGCTCTCCCAAGCAATGTTCTCGATTCATATGATCATTTCCCTTGGCTAGGAGATGAGGCTACGTCGGACCCATTGAAGGAAATATTCCCTTCCGACGAAGCCATCATAGAGACCATGTCTCTCGAAGAGCTCCCTTGGTCAGATCACCACCATCGCTCTTCGTTTCTCCCTCCCCATCCAGAAATGACCGCATGTCTCGAGCGGTTTGCTTCGTGTGTCCCATTCCCGCCCCTCCAAACACCCATTCAGCTTTATCAAGTGTCTTCAGAGGGCAATATGGGAAATATCATGCAAACCCAACCGATAGACATCTCTGTCAAACCAAGGATCGTCGAGCACATTCATATTGGAGTCACTTGCACTCCAGAGAAAGTTCAACTCTACACTGCTCTATTTCGCGAATTTCGTGATGTCTTCGCATGGTCCTATGAGGAAATGCCCGGCATCGACCCTAGTATAGTGGTGCACGAAATACCTACATATCCAGGTGCTAAGCCTGTTCGTCAGTTCTTACGCCCTGTGCACCCCCGAAAGGCTGCAGCCATCAAGGCCGAAGTCGAAAAGCTTCTTAAAGCTGGTTTCATCTACCCCATTCCCCTTACGGATTGGGTGTCTAATATAGTCCCTGTGAATAAAAAGAAGGGCACTATCCGGGTCTGTGTTGACTATCGTGATATCAATCATGCCTGTCCGAAGGATAACTTCCCTACGCCCTTCATCGATCAGCGTATTGATGAGTGCGCTGGAAGTGAAATTTACTCGTTTATGGACGGCTTCTCTGGCTATAACCAGATCAACATTGCACCCACAGACCAGCATAAGACGGCTTTTATTTGTCCTTGGGGCACCTTCACCTATAAGAAGCTTCCTTTCGGTCTAAAGAATGTCGGCACTACATTTCAGCGTGCAATGTCTTACGCCTTTCACGACATTCGTCACATTGTACAACCTTATCTGGATGACATCCCAGCTCATTCAGCTAAGCGTCCGGATCATCCCTCTCATCTTCGCGAGATTTTTCTCCGCTGTCGACACTACCGCATAAGGCTTAATCCTCATAAGTGTGTCTTCTGCGTAGAATCAGACCGACTGCTCGGGTTCATCGTCTCCCGAGAAGGCATCCGTCTGGATCCCCTCAAAGTTGAGGCCATCCTGAATCTTCCTCCCCCTGCCTCTTTGCAGCAATTACAGAGCTTGCAGGGCAAAGCGAATTTCCTTAGACGATTCATTCTGAATTATGCCGAGGTGGCTAAGGGTTTCACACGGTTATTAAAGCGAGACACACCCTTTCGTTGGGATGCCATCGCCCAGGAGTCTTTCGAGCGACTCAAGGACCTCCTTGTCTCGGCTCCACTCTTAAGACCTCCGAACTATCACCGTGATTATTCTCTCTATCTAGCTGCCGCTGACACCACCATCGGCATGGTTCTGGTGCAGGATGATGATGATGGCAATGAGCACGTTATCTATTACCTTAGTCGCAATCTCTTGGATATGAAAACTCGTTACGCTTATGTCGAGAAGTTGGCATTAGCAGCTGTCTGTGTCGTCCAACGATTCCGGCACTATATCCTGTTGCGCACTACGACCGTGATTTCCGACTACAACCCAATGACCTACATCTTGTCGCGTCAGCTGCTGGGGGGCAAGTACTCGAAATGGATTGTCATCCTACAAGAGTTTGACTTGGAATTTACTGCTGCCAAGTCTAAGAAATCTCTGGTCTTTGCAGAATTGCTCTGTTCTTTGCCATCCCCTTCTGCACCATCTCGTTCGGAAGAGCATATCCTGGATGAAACATTGTTTCTAATCAGCACCCTCGACCCTTGGTATGGGGACATCATAGTATATTTGCAGACGTCTTCCTTCCATCCTAATGTATCGAAAGACGCTCGACGAAGGATTCGTCACCAATCTCAACCCTATCGCATTATTGGCGATACCCTGTACCACCTCGGCGTTGATTCTGTTCTCCGCCGATGTTTGACTCTCGAGGAGGCTGAGCGGGTATTGAATGACTGCCACTCCGGTGCTTGTGGCGGCCACATGTCCGGATATGCCACCGCCCAAAAAATCCTCCGTGCTGGTTATTTCTAGCCTTCTATCTTCAAGGATTGCATCCTTGCCGTCCGTGCATGTCATGAATGTCAGGTTTACCACCGGAAAATGCGTGCACCTCCTGCACCACTGCACCCTGTTGTTACCGTAGGTCCATTTGCCAAATGGGGCATCGATTATACGTCCTGTAACCCTCGTTCGGCCGGGGGGCATGGGTATATCATCGTTGCCGTCGATTATTTCACCAAATGGGCCGAAGCGATGCCTACATTGAACGAAGACGGTTACACGGCGGCGCAGTTTTTGTTTAATCATGTCATTACTCGGTTCGGAGTACCCCAGGCTATCGTCACGGATCACGGAAAACATTTCCGTAATCACATGATGACGAAACTAACGACCCAGTTAGGCTTGCGTCAAGATAGCTCGACGCCGTATTACCCTCAATCCAACGGCCAAGTTGAAGCTGTGAACAAAGTTTTGATCACAATGCTCCAACGTACCGTGAATACGCACAAGTCTAACTAGCATCTGATGCTTTTCCCCGCCTTGTGGGCCTACCGGACCTCTGTGAAGGACGCCACCGGTTTCACTCCTTTTCAGCTTGTTTACGGACTGGAGGCCACCCTTCCTGTTGAGTGTGAGATTCCTTCGTTAAAATTAGCTGTCGAGTTGCTTCCCAACACCACTCCGGTGGAGGAATGGCTTCTTTATTTAGAACGGCTAGACGAGACTCGTCGCTTAGCCTCTCTAGCTATTGAAGCGCAGAAGAAGAGGGTTAAGGCTCACTTCGACAATACCATTCAACCTCGTTCCTTTGTTGAGCGAGATCTAGTACTGCTCTATGATCAAGCTAAGGATAAGCTGGGGGCAGGTAAACTCGAATCCATGTGGCTAGGCCCCTATATCGTGAAGAGAGTTCTGCAAAAGGGGGCATATGAGCTGATCGACTACGAAGGAAATCCTCTTGACAAGCCCCGCAACGGGCTCTACTTGAAAAAATACTATGCATGATTTCGTGCACCTAGTTTGTACATACGTGTGTTCTTAACAAGTGTGTTATGTGTGCATGATTTCTGGTTTTGCTTTGGTGTGAAGGCGTGTTTGCCTCTTATTTTGTTTTTCTGCTTCTTGTGCAAATGTCTAGTACACCTTATGTTGGTTTCGCCGATGGCGCCTGCCGTAGTACTTGCAATTTGTCTTCTGCGGCGTGGGCGATCTACGATCCTCACGGCGAGTTGCTAAATCTTCAAGGCGTGTGCTTGGTCCGTACCACCAACAATGTTGCCGAATACAGTGCTGTAATTGAATTACTAGCTGAAGCAGTTGATCTCGGCATCCGTGCATTGGTGGTAAACCTGGACTCTCAACTTGTCGTCCATCAACTCAACGGGCGATATTCCGTCAGAGACCAACGCATTCTAAGGTTGTATTTACGTGTGAGATTGTTAGAAAGGAATTTTGATTACATCACATATCAACACATTCCGAGACGATTAAATACGTTAACTGATGCATTGGCAAACCATGTGTTGGACAGACATTTGCGTAATAGATAAACATCATACAAGAAGACATAGAAAACATAATAAGACCGTAGAATAAGCATGTGTAAATAATTTCTTTTCCAAGCATAGTTTGCATGTGTGCCTGCATGTGTGCTTTTAATCTTGCATAAAAAATGAAAATACATGGGTTGTGTGTTGTGCAAACTGATACATTAGATCACATTTGTATTAGACATTTGCATAGCATATAAAAAACATCATCACATGTGAAAAGATCCATCCAAAAACAGTATATATATATATATGTCGTGTGGCGCACTAAGGCGCTCAAAAATAAGTGTATATGTCTAAAGTAAAGCCGGTGTCCTCGGTACATCCGAGACATATGTCTCTCAAAAACATCAGTGGAAAAAGACCTAGATGACTACTGAGCTGGGTTATGCTCTCTATAGCATACAGCTGCCCGTGCCACCCGCCTCAAAAGGCGGTGCATCCTGGGTTCCACCCCCACTGTGTGGATCTGGTGAGCTATGGGGACCTCCTCGACCCCCTAGTAATCTGGCACCCCCACCAGTAAACCCTCGAGGTTGTGAGCTATAGTCTCCGTCGTGTCAACTCCTGGAGGAGCCAGGGCCAGGGCTCCAACACCTTTCCCCTCTCTCCGTGCCTCTGGGGCTAGACCAATGGGTCTCACGGGTCTCACATCTATACACCATGACATTTATCAAGACATGTACATGAAAAATCAAAAACATTAAAAAATATATTAAAAAGAGATCAAGTGTCATACCTCCATCATCCCAATGCTCTCCCGCGGGCAGTGGCATGTCAGGATCGCCGCGGAAGTCCATACCGGCATATGGCCAGTCCTCTACGAAAATGACTTGCCGATCCAGCCACTCTCGAAAATACACCCCCCAAGCCACTGGGCGGCCACCACCTCCGCGCGGCATGACACGGCCCCATCGACTGGCCCTCGTCTCCCGGGGACCTCTGGGTGGATCCACGGCCATGTTCTGTAGCTGTAGGGCCGGCACCCACTCCAGCATGAGCGGAAGTAAGAGCGACCCATAAGAAAACTGCTTCAACTCTTCGCGTCGACAGTTGCTCAGTTGCCTCTTCATGCTGGTCGTCACTGCTGCTACCCAGTTAAAAATGGTGGGTTGTAAGCACTCGAGAGCCAGTAGTAGATGGGTCTTTGAGGCCTCATGATTGGCCAAAGAACCCGCTGCCCGTGTCACCATAAAGAGTATGGTGCGAAGAACCATGTCGTCCACCGTCGGAATACCAACCTTCCCACTCCGTGTTTTAACAGCCCGTGGACACACTCGAGCCATGAGCTGGTCAAGGGTCTCACCGCTGGGCCGTTGCCCCTCCAGGATGGGCATCTGGCCCCGGCGTGACAATCCAGTCAAAAAATAGATATCCGTGGAATCAAACTCAATGTCCCGGCCACGGATTGTGAATTTTCCATCAACTGGGTTCCAAGCTCTGATTAAGAGCTTGAGGAGATCAGGTTGCGCCCTCAGGCGCGGAGTGAGGAAGAATTTTAGGAACCCGCATGCCCGCATTGCATTTCGGCATTCGGCAATGGCATAAGCGGCTATATCATCATCATCGTGAGCTCTCTCTTGCCAAACAAAAGACATTATGCCCTGCAAGACCATGAAAATTTTTTAGAGCGCTAACCGTTGGAGTTTGTACGTTCATTTTCTTAAAAACAAATTTTTACGGCGTCAGCGCGGCTGTTTTTACAACAGTCGCGCTGATCATGGCGTCCCGTTGTTTTTTCCTTGGGTCAGCGCGGAAGCACACATGTTTTCCGCGCTGACCCAAGAGGTGGTGTGTGTAAATTTAAATCGATCAGCGCGGACCCGAGCGGGAAATCCGCGCTGACCGAGAGCGCACCAACGCTCAAAAAATTTGCCCAAAGGGCCACTTCCCACCGTGGAATTGCTCTCAAAAAGACTCAAATTAAAGCGCAGGGGGAGGAGAACCTACCTGGAACAAGCTGCCGGATGAATGGTGTCCGCACGGGCTGGAAATCGCTCCGTCAACCTTGCAGCTCCACAACGTTCTTCACAACTCAAAATGGTAACAATGGTAAAAAATGACTTTTACCCCCCTATTTATGGTAAAAAATTCATAATTAGCCATAGTTTCTTATCAATGTGGGTTTTTGTCATATTTTTACCATGGATTTAGCACTAATGTCGCTATATTATGCTTTTATGCATGTTTTACTATGTTTTAAGCATGTCGAACAGGTTTATGCGGGTGGTGTTCTTGTGCAGGTTCTAGTAACCGGCGTGGTCATAACGATTCTATGTACACTTGGTCCCAAAAAATGTCGTCTTTAAGCTCTTTTCCGACATAAACCAAGAAAAGATGGCCGAGCTTCCTTTCGGCTCGTTAAAAGGAACGAGAGGCGGTCACTTTTAAAGCTCCTTTTTTTGACCGTTTAACTTAAAAATATTGCCGGGTGTTTGTCGTTTCGCACTCGTTATTGGCTCTAAAACGACGTGCTTCCGACCGCTTTTTTACTTTTTCGGGTCGAAGTCACTATTCACGAAAAGTACTCCTCGATCATACTGGTCGGGCGGTTCTTTCGAGCATTGTTTTATACTTTTTCGGGCTCGAGAGACACAACTTTACGAAAAAGGACCCCCCTAGAGTTTCCTTTTCCGCTGTCTTTTCAGACTCTCTAAACAGGAAAAGACGCCGAGTTCTTCCTTTGTCAGGCTCGTTAAAACTTAATGACATCGGATATCGTCGAAATGACATTTTCCAAGCATATGCTATCCCCGTCAAGCTTGTCATCCAAAAATAACCGGGGTACCTGCCAGAAATGGTGGGGAAAATGAAACTGTAATAATGGTCGTGTCAGCAGTATGTCGCTCTTGAACATGGCACTCATCTGCATTCGTGTCTGGGTGGGGATTTCTCATCTTGTTTTACACTGGCCTCCGTGGGTTTGGGTTATCCTATTTGACCTCTCATCTGCTCATTTGCCTTGTCACCATGACCTCTGCTCATTTGATGTCAGATACTGCCAAATCCGCTGTCGTGCCGCCGATATGTTCAAGAGAAGTTGGCCTCTGCAAGCTTACCGCCTCCCTCTGATGTCTCACACAAAATCTTTTATCCTTCTCTGTCTCGTGTCGATGATGTGGGAAACATTATGGCCCACCTTCGATCAAGGTTACTTCCTATCGACTTCAGCTCATTATCCAGGAAAGTGACCTAGAGACTCCCTTCAGGTGCCTTAGAGCCTGCATGCCTCAATGGCAGGTTCTTCGTGTTCGACGTGAGGTTTTCATCAATGGCCTCCGATCGGATGATTCTGCGGGTGTTCGACACCAACTCATTGATTCACACGCCGCGGATTGTACCTATAAGTACCTTGAGGACCATTGTCATTATTGGTGGTGTTGGAGAGGTAAATCCCCTCTACGGATAGAGGCGATCCCTACTAGCCCAATAGGGGTCTAGCAACAATCACACAATGCTGCCACGCATGTTCCTAGTTACACTTAAACAAAAAGTAAAGAGCACCTACTTGGATTCCTGCGCTGTCGTTGGACGAAGAGATGTCTCCTTCGCTCCTTCGCTTCGGCTGGTCACAGTCCTCCGCGATCCCCGTGAACGGACACCTGCACACACGAAGAGAAGGCAAACGCAAGCGTGAAATCTAGTAAAAGTAACTATATGCCAGTCAGAAAAGACATAATTCACATTTATCCATTGCATAAACAAACGAGAATGGAACAATAATAGCAGTCATCTATTATTAATCAGAATAGAGAAGAGTACAACCAAATGTTCTGACGTCGATAAACTTCTCAGGAGGGATCAGTCAGCATGTATCTCAAGCATTCACCTTTGAGGATGGTTCTCCCAAGACCAACAACTCTCTCTCTCTCACACAAATGTCACAAACAAACTTCCCCAAGCAATCAATCACTTCCACTCCTAACACACCAAACCTATAGCAGCAATCTGAGCACTACAAGCTCTGTACAATCCAAGCTAAGTCTAGCTAGTTCCCACTAGTTTCTAACTAGATCCAACTAGCTGCTCATGGTAATGGTGGAAGTTTATATAGGAGAAGGAGTCTCCTAAAAGGGTGGAAGGATGAGCTTATCTTCAAGGGAAGTAGTTGCAAAGGGTCGAACAGACATGCCATAGAAGGGAGTCGATATTCACAAAGCTAACAACCAAGCCTGGAGAGATCTGGAAGGCTGGTTGTTTGAACAAATTCGCCCAAACTGGATCAGCGCGGATTATATGGAGACTGCCGCGCTGTCAGCACATAACAATAACTGAACAAGTCATGTCAGCGCGGAAGAACACGGGAAAGCCGCGCTGTGTGTCATCGCGGAAAAGTGATGTTCTTCCGCGATGGCAGCGCACGAAATACACTGTGAGGCGCTGGTCATCGCGGTTATTTTAGGAACAGACGCGCTGATGCAAAAAACTTTGGAAAAATGGGTTTTTAAGCCAGTTCAGGGATCAAACACTTAGTGATTGTGACTTCTGGACACAGCAGGGTGACTGACAGGAAGGCAGTGATAAATTACTGTGTAACAGATGCCCCCTAAAGCATGAAGACCGAGAGAGTGGGAGGGGTGAAATGCTTTACAACACACGCCGAACTGGAACACCACCAGGAAGTACCGAAAAATCTCTGACAATCATATACATGCAGTCTAGGCATGGGCGCAGCCATCCAAAAGACATGCGAGATTGGTCTATGGTATGGACGCAGCCACCCAGCTAAAGAGACCATAATAATGATAAGGTATGGTCGCAGCCATCCATGAAGACTCAGGTATGGGCGCAGCCATCCATCAATGAGTCATGTAATGATTATCCACAAAATCGCAACCTGGACCACAGTGAGCAAGGATCCAGGGTCTTGCGCTCCATCTCGACCCGAACAGAGTACAAGTCCACACATGTGAATACAGGGGTTGGAGTCGAACATGCATGAACATCGTCTGATTACCGGCCAATGATGAGAACCGTTAACAGACGCGAGAGGTACCACCAATAATGACAATGGCCCTCAAGGTACTATAGGTACAATCCGTGGCGTGTGAATCAATGAGCTGGTGTCGAACACCCACGGAATCATTCGATCGTAGGTCAATGATGTAAACCTTGCGTCGAACACGAGGAACCTGCCATTGAGGCATGCAGGCTCCAAGGCACCTGGAAGGAGTCTCTAAGTCACTTTCTCGGATAATGAGTTGAAGTCGACGAGAAGTGGCCTTGATCGAAGGTGGGCCATGATGATTCCCACATCATCGACACGAGACAGAGATATAATGATTTGCGACGAGATAGCGAACGAGGTTGCATTGTGGCAGAGGACAACTTCTCTTGAACATATAACGACACTGTAACGGATTTGGCAGTACTTGACATCAAATGAGCAGCGGATAGGATGATGACGGCAATGAACAGATGAGAGGTCAAATAGGATATCCCAAACCCACGGAGGCCAGTGAAAGATAAGATGAGATGGTCCCACCCAGACACGAAGCAGAAGAGTGCCATGTTCAAGAGCGACATACTGCCGACACGACTACGATTACAGTTCCATTTTCCCCACCATTTCTGGCAGGTACCCCGATTATTTTTGGATGACAAGCTTGACGGGGATAACATATGCTTGATGTGTGTCATGTTGACAATATCCGATGTCATTGAATGTTTAACGAGCCTGACAAAGGAAAAACTCGGCGTCTTTTCTTGTTTAGAGAGCCTGAAAAGACAGCAAAAAAGAAGACTCCAGGGGGGTCCTTTTTCGTACAGTTGTGTCTCTCGAGCCCGAAAAAGTATAAAACTATGCTCGAAAGAACCGCCCGATCATTACAATCGAGGAGTACTTTTCATGAGTAGTGATATCGATCTGAAAAAGTAAAAAAGTAATCGGTATCACGTCGTTTCGTAACCATTAACGAACCGGAAACGACAAGGGTCCGACAATCTTTTCGTTTTTACACGGTCGGAAAAGAGCTGAAAGCAGACCTCCATTTTTATTCTCTTTAACGAGTCAAAAAGGGAAAAATACTCGGCAATCTTTTCATATTTTACGAGTCAGAAAAGGGCTTAAAGGTGACTCGTCCTAGAGGAACGAGTGGTATCAAAGGTATCAACTGGTTCCGGCAATGGTGGAACTACTCAAAACATGTAATGGTCAAGAGGCTGGCTATCAAAACCACTCATTGCTGCGGTTCCTCAGGAAAGGTAAAACAACCAAGTGAAAGCATATGATCGGCCAAAGAGATGGTGGCGATGGTATGAAAACAACCAAGGCTCATCTAGCGGAATTCAGCGGATAAACATGGCAATCACGAGATGTAAATCAGGTATGGGTTCATTTTTACACAAGCTTGAACCATGGAGAACTTTGCTTGGATTTGGTTTCATTTTTACACAAGCTTGAAACGAAAAACTATGCTTGTTATGAGTTCGCATGCCCCCAGCATAATGACGCAAATCGAGGTACATGCCCCCCAAGCTTCATTGCATTCAACACAGTGGATGGAATGAAGGTTCACTCTCGAGATCGATGAAAGACTCGATTTGGAAAGGGAGGTGTTTCATTTTTTAATGAGGTTGACACAGCAAAAGAACTATCCTCATAACCCTTGTTTCATTTTTTAACGAGCTTGACACAAGATCAGGAACTATGCTCCGACACCTAGTTGCATTTTTTAAGGAGCTTGACATAGGAAAGTGAACTATGCTCCACCAGACCTGGTTTCATTTTTTAAGGAGCTTGACACAGGAAAAGAACTATGCTCCATCTAGACCTAATTTCATTTTTTAGGGAGCTTGACAGAGGAAAGTGAACTATGCTCCATCTAGACCTAATTTCATTTTTTAGGGAGCTTGACATAGGAAAGTGAACTATGCTCCATCCAGACTTCATCATAATGAACGGGAAGTGGAGGCCCCCAAGAAAGTGGCTCCGGAGGGAAGGCCGACATCTTGGAAATCAGGACCTAATGCCCCCAGGACACTATGCACGATGGTGTCATCACTGGGTACGGGCACGGGGTGGGTGGCCACGTAGTTGATTTGCGGCGAGGAAAATGCAACTTGTGGCTGAAAGCCAGGAGGGAAGGACGAGTGCGCCGGAGGGGCTTGTGGACGAACGAACGATAATTGATCGATCGTCACAATTCTTCCATCGTGTGGAAAGCAAACCACACGGAAAAGTGAAGAAACAAGGGCTCCCATGGCATACACAAAGTCACGACCAAGGAGAAGACTGAAGTCTAAAGAACCTTGGGTAACTGAGACGTCTATATAGACAGTCTTGCCCCCCAAAGTAATAGGAAACTTCGGGAGGATCCCTAATGGCTGACTCGTTCCTCCGTCAAATGCGGTGAGATGCGGTGCGACAGGTACAAGCGATGGGGAACCCAAAGCCTGCCAAGTAGTAACGGGCATAAGACTAACCGATGCGCCTTCATCCAACACAGTGCCAGGCAGCGCCATATGGGAGGCATAGGCGGTGACCCAGAAAGGCACATGGGATGGAAGGGGAGGGGTAGTCAAACGACTCCAATCAAAGGAGATGACCGAACTACTTGGTGGGGGAACCATATGGTTGCCCCCCTGCTCGGAAAGAACCGAATCTAAATTCTCCGGAGAGGTTTCAGGAGAACCTTGATCAAGCGCAGGAGAATCTGAGGAGACGAGAAGAACATGAGAATTTTGCTCTTCCGAAACAGAGTGCTTGAGAGGAGGTGAACTCGAATCAACACCCTTTCCGACCAACGACGGGTCTGGAACAGACTGGACACAGCCAGGTTCGGGAAGAGGAGCCTGGACAAGAGAGGAATCTGAAGCAATCTCTTTGTCAGCAAGGGCGCGATCTACAGTTGTAGAAAGACGTTGATAACCGGCGGGAAATGGATTCGGGGGAGCAGCAAGACTTTCCAACACAGCAGAGGCTTTATCCATGAGTGGACAAAGGTGAAGGGGATGTTTTCCTTCACAAAGTCGACAAGGGATTCGAATCTTCCCTTTTCCCTTACCATTCCCAATTGATAAGGTAGCATCGCCATGATCTTCAGCGGACGATGAAGGGCAGGCCGGATCATGGGACCAAACTTCTAATACCCTGGGAATGCCAGGACAATCACGAAGCAGATGGTCCTCCCTGCATAATCGACAAGGAAACTTAAACTTCCGCGGAGGAGCAGAAGGTGACCCGACTTCAGGTGTACTGGAGTGGATAGCTGGACTTGAGAGGGGGACTGTGTGTGTAGGCTCTCCCTTAGGGGACTTCTTCTTCTTGGTCTTCCTCTTCTTCCTCTTAGCCACCTGGTTAGTCGAGTCAAGACCTTCACCAGGCAAAGTAGAAGATGAGGACGTAGAAGTAGGCGTCGAAGGGGAGAGGTCCACCTTTGGATCAACATGATGTTGTTCAGGTGGTGGGATTGATGGACTAACAGTCGATACGGTAGAGACCAAAGAGGTTGAAAACAACCACACAGGCAACCCGACAGTTAACCCTGGTAGGGACAACGTCGCCATATACGGGGCACCAACATTCCCAAGAGGAGGGAATTGTCCTGGGTTCCCATCAGAGGGGGAACCTGGGTTAGTGAATCCTGGAAAAGTTGCCATAGCAAACGAAAACGAAACCTACTCAAGCTAACGCACACAAGATCTAACCAGGTGATGTTATCGAGGCCGAATAAATTTTTAAGACACAGGAACCAAACTTGACCTTTTCATGTTTCAAGAGTCGAGAAAAGGACGAAAAGATGACTCCAGTCTCCTTCGAATGTTTAATGAGCACGAAGTGACAAGACGCTCACAGGCACCTTTTCATTTAGGGAGTCCGAAAAGGATCAAAAGTGACTGCTCTGGAGATTCTAGGTAAAAGGTGTGCCAGACTTTTCGCAAAACCACAGAATACTTTTTAGGGTACGGGTGGTCAATCTTCGTGAATGCTGTGTTCACTGCATTGCGAATCGTAAGGCGGCAGACTCGGCTTCCTATGGATCAAAGATAAAAGCCTAGTGGGGTCTCCCTATATACGCGACGGTACGTGGGAGCGCAGTCCGTGTTAGACCACTATCGAGTCACAGAAGGAGGAATCACCCAACCTAATGTGAAACAACAGTGACTATGTTTAAAGACGCCGGAACACGTCTCTAACCTAGACCTCTAAATATTTGCGTTTAGTTCCAATGCGTTTTTAGATTCATTTGGTTCATTTTATAGTTGATCTTGAGGTTAAGTTTCGATTTCAAGCTCTATCGTATGTTCGCTCACAATTACTTAGATGCAATCTATATGCAAAAGAATTTCGTTTCGTTCGATGAATTCTAGCTACGAGAGAGCAAAGAATTTTTTAAACAAAACGAATACAAACAAACAAGCAGCTAAATGCAACTAAAGCGAGGAAAGGAAACTTTTCTTTTGAAAATGCAAATCAATGAAATGTTCTTTTCCTTTTCGAATTTTAAAGCAAGCTACTAATTCGTTTTCTTTTCAGTGACATAAAACACCTAAAGGAATTTGGAGGAACTTGAACACCAAGTAAACTACTTAATGAGAGCACACAAAGTTCCCAAAAACACTCAACCGAAGTCTCGAAATCAAAAGGAAACAAGGCAATGCACGAGCTATGTGATCTAAGCTCTGCAAAACAAGCAAGGATCGCAAGCAAGGAGGAAGCGAAAAAGACCACTTGGAAGCACAATCCAATACACTCTGACAATCACTGAAAAAATGCGAAAACGAGTCTAGAACGAGCTGGTCAATCAAGCAAACAGGGATCCTCACGGGAGGCTTGACACACACACGGCCACTAGATGTCCTAGGGTTCAGAGTACGAAATCAATAGAGAAAAGCAAACATCCGACGGACCAGAGTCGCAACCAGTCAATTAGAGACCCAAACACAATCCAGTAATCGCAAAAGTAAGGATGAAAACACGAACCAAGCAGCTAGAAGGGAAGTTGTTTGCAAACTCAAAACCAAGCAAAATGAAACCCTATGGAGTTGAGCTCCGTAATCAAACAGTTCAAAGTTCAGAGAGTGAAAAACAAGTCATCAGACAAGTGGGGAGAAGAAGGGAAAGTCACAGCAAGAGGTTTAGGAGGTCAATTTGGACAAAAATGAGTTTTTCAGGCTCAGCGCGGGTAGCCTTCAGCAACTTGGCGCTGACAGGGGGAGGCCTTCAGCAACTTTGCGACGTCAGCGCGGAAAGTCAGGGAAAAGGCGCGCTGCCCTAGAAGAAACGAGGTCAGCGCGGATATAAGGCACACATACGCGATGACCAAAATCACAAAGAAGAGTGGGCGCGATGTCAGCGCGAAAGAACACGAATAAAGCGCGCTGCCCTTGAAAACGAGGTCAGCGCGGCTGTTAGACGTACAGGCGCGATGAAGAGAAAACCAAAGAACAGAGTCGCGATGTCAGCGCGACTGTTCCGAAATAAAACGCGCTGAGAGCAAAAAACAAGGAAAACCGAAATAAAACTTCCCAAACCAAAGGCAGGAGCTTTTCAATGATAAAAATGCTTCCCAGAAACGCCCAGAAAGTTCATAAGCAAAAAGACAATCCCAAAAACTCGAAAAGAGATCAATCAAAGCCAAACACAAAAGTGGACTCAAGAGACAAAAAGGCTGATCCCCAGTGGAGTCGCCAAATTGTTGGAGAGGTAAATCCCCTCTACGGATAGAGGCGATCCCTACTAGCCCAATAGGGGTCTAGCAACAATCACACAATGCTGCCACGCATGTTCCTAGTTACACTTAAACAAGAAGTAAAGAGCACCTACTTGGATTCCTGCGCTGTCGTTGGACGAAGAGATGTCTCCTTCGCTCCTTCGCTTCGGCTGGTCACAGTCCTCCGCGATCCCCGCGAACGGACACCTGCACACACGAAGAGAAGGCAAACGCAAGCGTGAAATCTAGTAAAAGTAACTATATGCCAGTCAGAAAAGACATAATTCACATTTATCCATTGCATAAACAAACGAGAATGGAACAATAATAGCAGTCATCTATTATTAATCAGAATAGAGAAGAGTACAACCAAATGTTCTGACGTCGATAAACTTCTCAGGAGGGATCAGTCAGCATGTATCTCAAGCATTCACCTTTGAGGATGGTTCTCCCAAGACCAACAACTCTCTCTCTCTCACACAAATGTCACAAACAAACTTCCCCAAGCAATCAATCACTTCCACTCCTAACACACCAAACCTATAGCAGCAATCTGAGCACTACAAGCTCTGTACAATCCAAGCTAAGTCTAGCTAGTTCCCACTAGTTTCTAACTAGATCCAACTAGCTGCTCATGGTAATGGTGGAAGTTTATATAGGAGAAGGAGTCTCCTAAAAGGGTGGAAGGATGAGCTTATCTTCAAGGGAAGTAGTTGCAAAGGGTCGAACAGACATGCCATAGAAGGGAGTCGATATTCACAAAGCTAACAACCAAGCCTGGAGAGATCTGGAAGGCTGGTTGTTTGAACAAATTCGCCCAAACTGGATCAGCGCGGATTATATGGAGACTGCCGCGCTGTCAGCACATAACAATAACTGAACAAGTCATGTCAGCGCGGAAGAACACGGGAAAGCCGCGCTGTGCGTCATCGCGGAAAAGTGATGTTCTTCCGCGATGGCAGCGCACGAAATACACTGTGAGGCGCTGGTCATCGCGGTTATTTTAGGAACAGACGCGCTGATGCACAAAACTTTGGAAAAATGGGTTTTTAAGCCAGTTCAGGGATCAAACACTTAGTGATTGTGACTTCTGGACACAGCAGGGTGACTGACAGGAAGGCAGTGATAAATTACTGTGTAACAGGTGGTACCTCTCGCGTCTGTTAACAGTTTTCATCATTGACTGGTAATCAGACGATGTTCATGCATGTTCGACTTCAGCTCATGTATTCACATGCTTGGACTTGTACTTTGTTCGGGTTGGGATGGAGCGCAAGACCCTGGTTTTTGTCTGTTGTGAACCAGGCTGCGATTTTGTGGATTGTTATTACATGACTCATTGATGGATGGCTGCGCCCATACCTGAGTCTTTGGGATGGCTGCGACCATACCTTCTTATCATCATGGTCTCTTCAGCTGGGTGGCTGCGTCCATACCACAGACCTTCTTCGTATGTCTTTTGGATGGCTGCGCCCATGCCTAGACTACATGTAATCGAGATATCAGTTGTACAGACGTGCAGGTCCTTCCTGGTGGTGTTCCAGTTCAGCAGTTTTGTAAAGCATTTCACCCCTCCCACTCTCTCGGGCTTCATGCTTTAGGGGGCATCTGTTACGCAGTAAATTGTCACTGTCTCCTTGTCAGTCTCCCTACTGTGTCATGAAATCAAATGCACCATGCTCATGCTCTCTAAACTGGCCAAATAACCACGCTGATGGGCGCTCCATAATAGACCAAATGCGCTGTCAGCGCGGAAGCACACGTGTTTTCCGCGCTAATCAAATTTCATGAGCCAGCGCATTTGTTATTCATATCTGATCACGCTGACATGACCTTCTTTGTTATTCAGATGCGATGTCAGCGCTCCAGTGCAGTTATGGACCCGCGCTGATCCAGTTTGGGCAAGTTTGTTCTAACATCCGGCCTTCCAGATGAGTCTAGACCTGGTTGTTGGCCTTGTAAATGTCGCCCTCCCTTCTCTGGCATGTTTGTTTCGTCATTTGAGCCACCTTCCTTGGAAGTAAGCTTATCCTCCCACCATTTGTGGAGACTCCTTCTCCTATTTAAGCCTCTACCATTGCCATGAGCAGCTAGTTTTTAGTTTGGATAGTGTGGAATTCATAGTGCTTAGACTGCTGCTGCTAGTAGGTAGTTGGTGTGACAAGTGTGGTTTTGCTAGAGGAAGCTTAAGGAAGGTTGTGAGTATTGCTTGTGTGAGAGAGAGCTTTGTTTTGGGAGAATCTACCTCCAAGGGTGAATGCTTAAGAGACTTGCTGGCTGGACCCTCTAGAGAAGGACTCAGCGTCAGAACTTTGGTTGTACCTTTCTCTGTTATTGATTTAATAATAAATGACTACTGTTATGGTTCCATTCTTATTTGTCTTTATAATGGTCAATGTGAATTACATCCTTTCTGACTGATGTATAATTGCTTTTATTAGATTTCACGCTTGTGTTTGTCTTTCTCTTCGTGTGTGCAGGTATCTATTCACGGAGATCGTGGAGGATCGTGACCGGCCAGAGCAAAGGAGCGAGAGCGGCATCTCTTCATCAAACAATAGCGTTGGAATCCAAGTAGGTGTTCATTGCCTCTCTTTTATTTGCAATTAGGAACTTGCACAGTAGCATTGATTGATCGTTGCTAGACCCATTCTGGGCTAGTAGGGATCGCCTCTATCCGTAGAGGGGATTTACCTCTCCAACAGAAGACTTGACTCTTCACTTGGTATTATTCATGGTGATGAGAATGGCAGGCTCTTAAGCCCAACATGAGGCAACAAAGACTCACCTCCGGTTAGCTCTTGATTGCCTTAACCCGACCATGTATAACTGGACCGAAGCATTGGCCGTTAACATGAAGAGATAGCTGACAAGGTGCTGGTGTGGGGAGGCGAAACAGCTCGGGTATGGATCTATTTTGATCCTACTCATGCTGGAGTGGGTACCGGTTCTTCAGCTGCAGGACATGGACCTGTACGTGCCTGGGCCACGAGAGACCTATATCACCCGCTGGGCACATGTTATGCCGCGAGGGGGTGGCAGTCGACCGATATCATGGGGGATGTTGTTCCGAGAGTGGCTAGACCGTCAAAAGGTCATAGTCGAGGACTAGCCGTACGTAGGCACGGATTTCCATGGAGACCCCGACATGCTGCTTCCTGTGGGCGAGCAGTGGGATGAGGGAGGTAAAACACTTGATCGAAACACCACACTATTTATGTGTTTTGTTTTTATGATGTTTTTGGATTTTATCATGCATATGTCTTAATAATGTCTCTTATGTTACTTGCAGATGTGGGACTGGAGAGGCCAGTAGGACTAGCTCCTGAGGCACGGAGGGACCCGCAGGGCAACATGGAACTGGCCCTAGTTCGCCCTAGTGGCAATGCAGTGGAGGAGATAGCCCGTAACCTTGAGGGCTTAACTGACGGGATCCCGGATTACAGGGGGATTGAGGAGGTCCCGGTAGAGTACTAGAGACACACAGTCGGAGCGCCACCTAGGGTGCATAGGCTCTTGAGACAAGTTGCACAGGAAATGGTCTGCTATAGAGAGCAGAACCCACTACAGTAGATACCTAGGCTTTACTTTTTGCTGATTTTTTGAGAGGCATGCGTCTCGGATGTATTTGGAACACAAACTCTATTTTTGACTTACACATTTATTTTTTGAGCGCCTTGGTACGCCACACAATATATATATCTATACATGCTATCTATGGTTCATTATTGTGTTTTAAATGCTTCTATACAATGTTTTGATTACATGTTGCGTAAATGTCTATCTAATACATGATTTGCTAATACATCAGTTAATGTGTTTAATCTTCTTGGAATGTGTTAATATGTAATAAAAGCAAAATTCCTTTCCAATAATATAACACGTAAATACAACCTTAAAATCCAATGATCTCTGATGGAATAACGCCCGTTAAACTGGTGGACAACAAGTTGAGAATCCAGATTCACAACCAATGCACGAATATCGAGGTTAACAACCTCGGTCAGTAATTCAATGACAGTGCTATATTCAGTGACATTGTTTGTGGTGAAACCCAGACAAACACCTTGAAGGTCTACTAACTCACCATGAGGATCGTAGATCACCCATGCCGCAGAAAAAAGGTTCTAGGTACTACGGCAAGCACCATCAGCGAAACCAACATAAGGTGTACCAGACATCTGCACAAGAAGTAAAAAGACACAATAAGCGGCAATTATGCCTACACACCAAGCCAAACATGCAAACACACACTGAAAACACACATATGTACAAATCAGATGCACGAAATTCACGCATAATATTTTTTCAGATAAAGCCCATCTCAGGGCTTATCTAGAGGATTCCCTTCGTAATCGATCAACTCGTAGGTCCCTTTTTGCAAAACACGTTTCACAATGTAAGGCCTTGTGCATGCCAATGGTGCGTTGAAGCATCGTGACCAAAACTTTGTTGACAACTTCTACTTGGCCATTGCCCTGAGGATAATATGGTGTTGAACTAGCATGCTGCAAGCCCAGCAAAGTTGTTAACTCAGTCATCATATGATTACGAAAATGAGAACCGTGATCAGTGATGATAGCCTAAGGGACTCCGAATCGTGATATGACATGATTGAATAAAAATTGTGCCACTATCTTACCGTCATTAGATAGTGTAGGCATCGCCTCATCCCATTTCATGAAATAATCGATGACAACAATGATATACCCATGCCCCCCGGCCGAGCGAGGGTTACAGGTCATATAATCAATGCCCAATTTGGAAAAAGGGCCGACGGTAATGACAGGGTGTAAAGGAGCAGGAGGTGCACGCATATTCTGTTGGTAGATTTGGCACGCATGACAAGAGCGGACGGCAAGAATGCAATCCTTAAAAATAGACGACCTAAAATACCCAGCAAGAAGGATATTCTGAGCAATAGCATATCCAGACATATGACCACCACAGGCACCAAAGTGGTAGTCATTTAGAACTCGTTCGGCTTCCTCAAACATCAAACAATGGTGGAGAACAAAGTCAGCGCCGAGATGGTATAGGGTGTCCCCAATAATGCGATAAGGTTGAGAATGATGGCGAATACGTTGCGAGCATCCTTGGACAAATCTGGATGAAAGGAGGACGTCTGAAGGTAGACAATAATATCCCCGTACCAAGGATCGAGGGTGCTAATCAAGAACAGAGATTCATCCGGGATATGGTCCTCTAATCGAGAGGGCGCAATAGCAGATGGTAGGGAGCAAAGCAGCTCAGCGAAAACGAGGGACTTCTTAGACTTGGTTGTAGTAAACTCCAAGTCAAACTCTTGAAGGATGACAATCCATTTTGAGTACTTGCCCCCTAGTAGCTGACGTGACAAGATGTACATCATTGGGTTGCAGTCATAAATCACCATCGTGGTGCGCAATAATATATAGTGGTGGAAACGTTGGACGGCATGAACGGATGCCAATGCCAACTTCTCGACATAGGCATATCAAGTTTCTGTATCAAGTAAATTGCGACTGAGATAATAAACAACATGCTCAGTACCATCATCATCGTCTTGGACCAGAACCATGCCGATGGTGCTATCGACGGCAGCTAAATAAAGAGTATAGTCACGGTGATAATCAGGCGGACGTAACAACAGAGAAGAAACAAGGAGGGCCTTGAGCTGCTCGAATGACTCTTGTGCAGTGGTATCCCAAAGAAAAGGGGTATCTCGCTTCAATAACTGCGTATAGCCTTTGGCCACTTCAGCATAGTTCGGAATGAAATGGCGTAAAAAATTTGCTTTGCCCTGCAGACTCTGCAATTGCTGCAAAGAAGCAGGGGGAGGGAGATTCAGAATGGCTTCAACTTTAAGGGGATCCAGACAGATACCCTCTTGGGAGACGACAAACCCAAGAAGTCTGCCAGATTCCACGTAGAAGACACACTTATGCGGATTAAGACGGATACAATAGTGTCGACAGCGAAGAAAAATTTCGCGAAGGTGATTTGGATGGTCTTGGCGTTTCGCTAAATGAGCCGGAAGGTCATCCAAGTAAGGCTACACAATGTGTCGAATATCATGAAATGCATAAGACATTGCGCGCTGGAAGGTAGCACCGGCATTTTTTAGACCGAAAGGGAGCTTTTTATAAGCGAAAGTACCCCACGGGCAGATAAAGGCAGTCTTGTGTTGATCTGCAGGCAAGATATTAATCTGGTTATAACCAGAAAAGCCATCCATGAATGAATAGATCTCACTCCCAGCACACTCATCAATGAGCTGGTCAATGAAAGGTGTAGGGTAGTTGTCTTTGGGACAGGCACGATTAATGTCGCGATAATCAACACATACCCTAATAGTGCCCTGTTTCTTGGTCACAGGGACAATATTAGAAACCCAATCTGTGAGCGGGATAGGGTAAATAAAGCCAGCTTTGAGAAGCTTTTCAACTTTCGCTTTAATAGCTGCAGCCTTTCGGGGGTGCACGAGTCGTAGACGTTGTCAAACAGGTTTGGCACCCGGATATGTAGGTATTTCATGCACCACAATGCTAGGATCGATGCCGGGCATCTCTTCGTAAGACCAAGCAAAAACATCACAAAATTCTCGAAAAAGATTAGTATAAAGCTAAATCTCCTCCGGAGTCCAAGTTACTCCGATATGAATGTGCTCGACAACCCCTAGTTTAATAGAGGTGTTGATAGGCTGAATTTGCGTAATGTTCCCCATGTTGCCTTCAAAGAAAACTTGATGAATTTGGATGGGCGTCTAAAGGGGCTGGGAGGGGATATAGGGAGCAAATTGCTCAAGGCAAGTAAGCATTGCCCCATGGGTAGGGAGAAATGAGGAACGATGGTGATGATCAGACCAAGGGGGTTCCTCAAAAGACATAGTCTCAATAATTGCTTCATCAAAAGGAAAGATTTCCTGTAAAGGGTCTGAAGAAGTGCCATCTTCGAGCCAAGGGGATTGGACGTACAAGTCGAGAGCCCTGCTCGAAGGAGCAGGTTTAGGAGATGAAGCCGATACAGAAACAATGTCGACATAGTTGAGCTTCGCAGGACTCAACGGCATCACATCGCCCCAAGATTCCATCTAATCAATAGGAGGAAGAACCCAAGGATCAAAACGAATAGAAATCATATGAATGGGAGCGATGTTGGGAGGTGGGAGTGAAAAAACACCCATAAGGGCAGGATCTTTAAAAAGTCCAGCACCCACACTCTCATATGGAACGGAGGTATGCTCCACGAAAGGCACATTTCCATTGGAAGAGGAAGAGGTGAAGAAGGACAACTGGTCTACCGTGACAATCTTCCCCTGATGGGGAAAACGAAGGACATGAAATAGAGATGAAGCCACGGCTCGCATGGCATATGTCCAGCTTCGTCCTAAAAGGAGGTTGTAAGTTAAATTGGCATCGACAACTTCGACCTCCACTTCGACCGTCTTCCCTTCCAGGGTAATAGGCAGACGCGGGAGTATACCATAAGGACGGGAATCTCTCCCATTGAAGGCTTCCAAGGTATTGGGAGATTGACTCAGAGTCGAAGAACCGATAGCCTTCCAACAAGCAATAGACATTATGCAAGTAGAAGCGCCTTCATCAACGGCAGTGCGGTGAATAGTTTTAGAATTGATGATGACTTGAATAAGGAAGGAAATTTGGGGAGGCAGTCTCGATACATGATTGTCTAGGTCAAAAGTGATTAAATCCGAGTCAGCAGGGTCAATGCCACCGATGGCCGATAGCAACGACTTCCTCTAAGAGGGGCAGCTCTGGAGGACCTCTAATGCAGACATAACCGACGGAGCCTGGGCTAAGTCCTCAACGATGTTATAGTGTTGTACAACACAAGCATTAGGGTTGTAAGAAGACTTCCGGAGCACCTCTTTAGGAGGAGGTCGGATGACTAACTCAATACTAGGTCGCTCGATATGGAGCGGACTAGAACTGGACGAAGGAGCACTAGAGGGGACCTCAGTTTCCTTCCCGGCAGGCGAAGGATACTCTTTTGACCAAGTACTGATGTGGATGGGAATTGTCCTAGCCATAAATACCTGAGAACCGAAGGGAGAAGAGGATTGAGATGGATCAGCCACCATTTGAGTCTGCTGTGAGGGAAAAGGCTCTTTGAGCACGGAAGGAGTCCCAGGGGCACCTTTTAACAAACGACTAACTTCAGACCGCCTTGGGCAGTCTTTAGTATAGTGATCCTCGTCGCAAATAAGACAAGGATACTTAGGCTTGCGCTTGGCACCTTCCTCGGTTGGAGGTTTAGGGGAATCTTGCTTCGGTTGATCAGCTTTATTCTTTCCTTTTCCCTTCTTCTTTCATTTCGAAGTTTATGCGTGGTCGTGTTCTGCTTTAAGGATGTCAAGAGATGTGTGCCTATTTCATATCGAATCAACAACTTAAAATGAGTTAAAAATTCCATAGCTAGCGAGTTAAAGTCTTGAAAAGTTCCGTGAGCTAGCTCAATATACCATTTTGCGACAGAGCCAATGAGAGTCCGTTGGAAAAGGCGGAGCCGAATGGAATCATCAAGCCATTAATTTGATGAACACCATATGTGATAAGTCATGACATAAGCTTGGGGATCTTCTCCAGCCTTACTGTCAAATTTGGGACAATCACCGGGGATTTTAGCTGGAACCGACGGCCAATACAGATTATGAAGAATGGGATCATTTGTCAGTTTGGACACATCCAGTAATTCCAACGTCGCCAAAAAGGGTAATTGAGGGTTAAAGGACATCTAAGGCCGCAGGTAAGAAGCAGCACTAGAGTTCCATCCAGTACCTGGTTGCCCCCATTGATTTTGTCTGGACGGATTCGGCCCATAAGGGTTTTGTCTGTAAGGATTTTGTCCATAGGGGTTATAACTGTAACTAGACGGTTGACCCTCGATTTGACCCCCAACATTCCACTGATTACCAACTTGTCTTGCAAGAGCAACATATGGTTGCTGAAAATTCTGATAAGGGTTAACCTGCGGCTGTTGATAATTTTGGTATGGGGTAAATTGAGTTTGCCCTTGGGGCTGCTGGAAACCATAAGGCGGCTGGGCTCCAAACTGAGCCTGGGGACCAGGCTGCGTTTGATAAGCAGGTTGGGTTTGGGATCCAACCTGAGTTTGGAGATCGGATTGGGTATGGAGCCCAGATTGGGACTAAAAACCAGGTGGAGCTTGAGAAGCAACAAGTGTTTGAGCAGGCCCAGACGGATTTCCTTGGGAAAACTGAGGCTGAGCCATCTGGCTAGAAGGTTGGCCCAGTTGAGGTTGAGGTTGACCCATTTTCCCAGAAGGTTGAACTTGCTGGGTATTGGGTTGACCTTGCACAACCGAAGGTTGTCCAGACTGACCAGATGGTTGAGTAGGCTGAACAATTGGTTGGCCTTGTTGAATTTGAGGCTGACCAACTTGTCCAGAAGGGTGACCTTGCTAGGCACCAGGTTGGCCTTGTTGGATGTAAGGTTGTCCTGGGTTGCCAGAAGGTTGCCCGAAGTATGTGAAAGAGGAACCACTGAAGGCCAAAGGTTGTCCCTGGAAGGGTTGTCCTTGTGGGCCAACAGGTTTCCCTGGATAAGGTTTCCCGTAATACGGTTGTCCATGAGATGGCTGCCCGTAAGACGACTAACCTTGATAGGGTGGACCTTGAAAATTTGAAGGTTGTGCTTGGCCACCATGATAAGTGGTGGTACCCCAAGCAACAGATAACGGAACTGAAACCTCAACAACAGGTTGAGATGCTATGGGTCCAGGGTGATAAATATGGGTTCCTCGAGAATCATAATAATGAAATGGATTTTGTGGATCTGGATTCTGAAGAGCTTGGAAATATTGATCATATGCCCCCCTGCTGGAATGGAACCAGAAGAAGGTGGGGCACTGAGGCTAGGGTTAACAACCCCAGATGTGGATGCTGAAGGGCCACTATTTAGAGGACCAGCTGAAGGTCCAGAAATAGTGGTCACAACTGAAGATGCAATGACGACACTAACAACGGGGGCTAAGGAAGCCACACAAACGATTGGAATAGTCGGAACAGATGTGACAGTCACATTGTGAATTTGGGGAGTAAAAGGTCCCAAAGTTGGAGTGACAGTACGAGACCACATGGAACTTGTAAGGGGAGACCTAGAACCTATGATATCAGCCAGAGCATTATAGCGTAGAGGCAACATGATACCAAGAGGGGTGACACGGAAGGGTGAAGTTTCCGTAGGTATAGGGATTTCACCACTTGCCATAAAGGTCTCTTCACTCGTGACAGGGTTCATTTCATCCATGTCAGAGGAAGACATTGGGATCGAAACACCAAGAGAAGTAAGGGGAAAGTCTTCTTTGGAAGGCTCCCAAATGGGGTTCCAATGAATATTGTAAGACTCATCTTTTGGAGCGCGAGAGTTAAGCGGTTGGATAATTGGAATGACAGGAAGAGTATCACTAACAACCGATACCTCAGGAGCGACAGAAGATGGAGATCCTTGTTCGCTTGGAACGGGAGACGGGATCGATGATTCCGCCAGGATGTTTTAACTCAAAAACCCTAGGGAAAAATAATCGAGTAAGGAAGACAACCCTACGCAAACTAAAACACAACAAGATCTAATAGGGTAAGTGTGAACGTGGCCGAATAAACTTTAAGACACAGGAACAAAACTTGACCTTTTCATCTTTAGAGAGTCAAGAAAAGGACGAAAACATGACTCTAGTCGCCTTAGAATATTTGATGAGCTTGAAAGGACAAGTGCTCAGATGGACCTTTTCTTTTAATGAGTCTGAAAAGGAACGAAAGTGACTACTCTGGAGAAACTAGGCAAAAGGTTTACCAAACAACCCGTAAAACTGCATATACACCTTGGCGATCATATGAAAACCAAGGACTTCCCGTACGGCAGTCAATCTTCCCGAATGCTGTGTTCGGTGCGTTACGGTTTGCAAGGCGGCAGACATGGCTTCCTAAGGATATAGGATGATAACCTAGTGGGGTCTCCCAACATATACTCGACGATACTGGGAGCACAAGTCCATACTAGGCAACTATTGAGTCATAGAAGGAGGAATCACCCAACCTTAAGTGAAAGCAATAGTGACTAGGTTTAATGACGCCGGAGCACGTCTCTAGCCTAGACCTCTAAATAATGTGCGTTATGTTCCAATGCGTTGTTAAGTTCATTCAGTTCATTTTAGAGTTGATCTTGAATTATGTTTCAGTTTCCAGGCCTTACCGTATGTATATAAAAAAAAACCTAAGATGCAGCTAGAATGAGTAAAGCATCTTTTATTTCAATGAACACCTACCTACAGGAGGGTAGAGAGATCATTCCCAAACCAAGACAAAACCAAGATCAGCTAAGTGCATAAACACATCAATCCTATAGTGCATCGATACTACTGATGATAGATTTTAAATTTGCTTTCCAATTTCTCAAACATGAAAACTTGAAATGCAAATATACTTTCACTTTCGTATACTAAATGAATGCAGTCTTTTGATTTTGATTGTTTTGAATTTAAAGATACAAATAAGCAAGTGTGAACTGATAGATCCAAACAATTGTGATCTATGTTTGATAGTGAAAAGAAATCGAATCAATATAATGTTAGCCTCTCTCATAAAACAATAATAAATCCGAAATAAATTAATTAATTAAATATTCCAAGTTAGGAATTTGTGCTTAACTCTTGGGTTGTTCCTCTAAGATAGGAGTTAGTTTAGGTAACTCCTATATTGGTGTGTGTCTGGTGAGAAATTATCTCAACCAAAGGAGAAATTATCTCAACCAAAAGTGTCTAAGATAGCACGCACTATCTTGAGAACACTATCTCTTCTATTTATTTGTAACACTATATTCAATTATTTTAATGAATGAAAATGAGAGAGAGAATACCTGAGGAAGCATGAAGCTTCAGCGTTTTTCCACCAATATTTTGTGTTTGGTGTTTATGTGTGTTTTTCTGTAATCTCTTTGAGTTAATTTCATTTTCAATATGTGGTATCGGAGCGAGAGTTTTGTTGACTTTGTAATACAGTTATGAGTGAGTGGGAGTCTGCGTTATTGGACTCTTATTAAGGATTCAATTAGCAGGCAGAACATTGATCACTGCCTAATTTTGATTGATTAACGATCTTCACCGGCACGCCTGGGGTTACACGCCCTCACTATGGTAGTAATATTGATGAGAGAGAATTGGCAATGGAATAAGATGGAGATAGGCTTTGGTCTGTGCGCATGAACAGATCCACAACCATAATCAGTCAAAGGCGGAGCCGTTAAGGAGAGAATCCTAGGCAATTTGGGCTTTCGCGATGGAAGGCCACTGAGCTATTTCACTTATGATTCAAATGGAATGAGACATTTGGTTTGTTGGGTCCATTGTAGAGGTCATAATTGCATTTTTGAGATCGAGCTGATGTGTTGAGAACGGAAACCGCCATTGAAGACTACAACATGTCCAACAATGAAGGCGAATATCATGCCAATTCTCGATATCGTGGTATTGCCATTCAATCCAGCGTGTTAAGTGTTTCACTGTGAAATACGTTATGGTGCAACGTCTAGCAAATTATTGCTTCTTTATTCTCTGTCAAAATTAGTCTGTATTGAAATCATATCCAGTGTGGACGTATTTATTTCTCTGTGATGCTGCTTCGGTTTCATTTCCATTTTAATATGTGAAATCACCGTGTCAAATGTTAGATTTATTGCTGGATCTAACCTGAAATTGAAGCAAAAGTCGTTGCGGGAGGAACGTTTCCTGTTTTGGAAGACCGAGACTAGTAATCATTGAAGAATGTCCAGGCTGCGAAATAAATATCGTAGAAGATCTGCGTAAAGAGGAATCAGTCCACGCCTTTTGTTCTTGTGAACCACCAAATCTTGAGCCAACTTGAGATGATCACGAGGCCCATCTTTGATGGTCAAGATGTTGCACAGAGTAAATATATTTCTAGAGTAAATATGATTTTGCAGGTGTGAGATCCATTGCCGAGCCACTTTCCTTTGCTTCCAACCGTTATGTATGGCTGTTGAATGTCAGACACTGAATTTTGTGGAGAGAATACTAAGTGCTGGAGTTGTCAACGCACAGAGGAAATAAATCAAAGAAGGTGTTGAAGTATTGTTTGCAGATATGCGAAGTTCCAAGCACGTGGAAGAAATCATATCATTCAACGTGGTGCACTGGAGGAGAAGAGGAATGCCTCCCTCCAACAACAGAGAGCGCCCTGTGTTGATAGAGAAGTAGGCACGATCATAGTTAAATCCGTGAACAAACACAATTCAAAAGGGTCTACTTTTTTATTGGATTGGTTGCTAGAAGAACAGTATGCACTGAACAACCTCGGCCTTTTAGAAAGGTATCCACATGATCTCTTTATCTCTCGAACCTCACCAATGCATGGTGCGTGCTTTATCATTTTACACTCATTAAACTTAAAAGTGTGAACGTGAATTCACCTTTCATAAAGTGATTTTATAAAATCCATAAAATTGTTTTTTAATGGAAGAAAGGTAAATGAGTGAGAGTGGATTTACTTGACATGAAATTGGAGATGCATTTTTATATGCATGAAAGTGGTGAGATTGTGAGTTGAAAGGTTGGTATTTCGCTCTTTGAAATTGAAGAAATAAGGAGTGTTTCTATTTGTATTTGGAGTGATAAGGTGCATTACATTTTGTAAATTTGAAGAATATTTTGTGGAGATATAAGTGTATTATTTTGTATTTGGAGTGATAAGGGAAAGTTGTTGTAATTCAAAGTATTGTTTTACTTTGAGAGGGATCGTGTCACTATCCATTCATATTTTGAAGGCGAGTTGTTTCAAAGGGTTGTCAGCTTGGCATTATCATTGCTTCAGATGTACTCAGTGATTAATAAAGATATCATTTTTTTGGTGTTGATGTGTCCTAGATCCGCCCGAAATTGAATAAGGGGATCTAAGGTACACTATGTGTGCTTGATGGCACATGTGTTTTATGGATTTATGTTTTTTGCTTTTTGATCTGTGTCTAGTTGTGACACATCAATAATTTCATCGCATACATAAAGCAAGCACAACACATAGCTGCAAGATCAACACTACAACAAATAATCAAAGTTTTCAACATCAGCATTCTACCTCAACAAACAAATTCACTCAAATACAATCAAGTTCATGAATCTGCAAACTCCGGCATTTCAAAGCAAAGTCTACATCACTACAATCAAGTTAATGAATTTCTAAACTTCAACGTTTCAGCACACAGTCTACATCAACATTATTGAACTTGTAATCAAACTCAAATTACATTGAATTGTAAGGGTGCATTCTCGATTGAAACCGACACCCAAGTCTTGAATTGAGTCAAACTGAATTCATTGTAGTGAGTCATTAAATCATTAAGTGTTTTTTGGGTGCATTTTCGACAGTGTTTGACACCCTTCCTTTAAAGCACAATCAAGTGAGTTCACGAGTTTTAACTCTAAATGAAACACACAACAAGTTCACATCTCTTGCAAGCGAGCGTGAGTATCCATTCAAGCAATTTGTGTCAAAATTGTACAAGGTTAAAACCTTCAAGTGAGCCAGAGTGAAGATCATTGCAACAACCATCAAAGCAACCAAACAAGTTCAACTCTAACACCAATCAAGCAAGTTTAGATCGACATCAAGCAAGCGTAGCTATTCCTTCAAGTGAGCGTAAAATCATCAAGTAAGGCAAGTGAGCATTCATGCAAACAGGATCGTCATCAAGCGAGCGTGAATTCCAGAGTTTAAGCAAGAAATTTCTACAACTCTAGCAAGTGTTCCCAGCAAGTGCAATAAGCAACAAATCAAGCGAGCGTGCCATTCAAGTCCCATAGCAAGCGAGCCTGTCATCCAAGTAACAAAATCAAGTGCAATAGTTCAAAGCATGACATCTACGACAAGAGAGCCTGATTTCAAGTAAGCAAGTTCAGATGGCGCAACATATTCAGTTGTTAAACATTCTTCACAGTTTGATCATCTCCAGTGATGAAGACATGGTGCACATCAGCAAAGAAACTCTTGCTGATCTTTCACGGCATCTACAACAAACACATGAAACCATTGAGTTTCTTCAACTAGAGTCGCAACTACAAAGAGATGAGCTGCAACAAAAGAGTGGTTCTTCCAAGTCATTCAACCATACAGATGAAGATAAAGATGTTGATTCCAAATCGCTCATCCAAACAACTTCAAGTGTCGAAGTTGTTCATGAGCAAATTCAAATTTCTTCCAAACCCATCATCAAGCCCTGGGAAGAGATTCAAAATAACAAGAATCGACGAGGCTTAGGATATGTCACTGATGACACCAACTTACATATCCCAGATTATTCCAAGCCAATTAAGTTTGTGAGTGCAGGATTTCTTGAACAACTCACCTCAGCAGGTTCTGAGAAAGTTGCAGTCAAACAGAATTGCACGCAACCTGAAGTTGAAGTCCAACTGAAGTGTTCTCATTGTCAAAGAACCGTTCATCTGGAAGATCAGTGTTTTGATCTCCATCCTTGTTGCCATTGTGGCAAGCCCAATCATTCCTCAGAAAAATGTAGCAACCAAAAAAAATCAGCCAGATTGAAGATACATTATGAATGGATCGATCCTTGAGAATGGTCATCCACAGTCAAACGGTTATCTCAGTTCTACAACCAACTACAATCACACATAGTACAACCAGCAGTGAACCGATGATGGTACTCTCATGCAATTGAACGAGGGAGTACAACAGTGAAACTCTCCTACACCTGAAGGGGGGGAGTTCAGATATAATTTCAAGAAGATTGTCTCTCCTTTCAGCTGACAAAGGGGGGGAAATGTCAATGAAATTGACAAGTGGTTGTCAGACTGAAAGTCTCGACAACATCAGCGAAGCAGCCAGTGGGAATTTTCATCAGCCAATGGGCATTTGTCATCAGCAGTGAGCATCAGCGAATTCGCCAGTGGGCGATCGACAACCAAAGCAGCAGTGAGAAGCTTTCATCATAGCAAAAGCAACATTGAGTTGTTTTTCGACATCTTCAGCCAGTGGGCAATCATCATCAGCAAATACGCCAGTGGGCGTTCATCAAATTGTGTCAGTGGACACCGGATGTTGTTTTCAAGCAAAGGACAGTTGGATCCTTTTGCGCCTTGGCACATGATGGAGTTGTCAAGCATCCCTCTGAGATGAATCAGTCATGCAGCTGACTCAGTCTCTTCATATTGCAGTTTCTTCGGCATCCAGATTTGGCGGTTTTTTCGGGCAATATTTTTTAGGATCAACATGAGAACTTGGAAGATGGTTCCTCGTTCTTATTTTGGATTTATCATTGAAGGGGGGAATGTTAGCCTCTCTCATAAAACAATAATAAATCCAAAATAAATTAATTAATTAAATATTCCAAGTTAGGAATTTGTGCCTAACTCTTGGGTTGTTCCTCTAAGATAGGAGTTAGTTTAGGTAACTCCTATATTGATGTATGTCTAGTGAGAAATTATCTCAACCAAAGGAGAAATTATCTCAACCAAAAGTGTCTAAGATAGCACGCACTATCTTGAGAACACTATCTCTCATCTATTTATTTGTAACACTATATTCAATTATTTTAATGAATGAAAATGAGAGAGAGAATACCTGAGGAAGCATGAAGCTTCAGCCTTTTTCCGCCAATATTTTGTGTTTGGTGTTTATGTGTGTTTTTCGGTAATCTCTTTGAGTTAATTTCATTTTCAATATATAAAAAATTGGTTCAATAATTGTCACTAAAAATCAACCAGCAAGAAACAAGCAATGAAGAAGTCTCAAACGGATCAACAAGACGGTTGCAGATGAACCTTGGACAGACAAGCAACCAAGCCAAGTAATTCAAAAATTAGAAAAAACTAGGTCACAAAGCCAAAATTGCAAGATCCAATCAATGAAACCAAAGAGAGAGTATCTTAATCAGAAGCAATTAAAAACAAACTAATGGGCAAGAGAAAGATAGCAGGGGATTAACAAGACTGGTGAATTCAAGAGGTAGAATTGAAAAAACAACTCTACAGGAATCGTCGCGGGAATAACACCAGCAACTAGGGATGATTAGCCACTAGCCGTAACAACAGAGCGACGTCATCGCGAGAGTACACATCTCTTCCGCGACGGGCCAATTTTAGGAATCGTCGCGACTATACGATAGGATTCAGCGACGCACAGAACTTTAAAACAGAGACAGGGCGACGCCAGTGTGACTGTTAAGCTTTTTCCAGTGACGAACTTAAAAACAATGAAAGACGAACGAAAACTCCCAAACAAAGACCAGCCTATCCTTACAGATAATAAAGGGACTTCCCAGATTGACCCAGGTAACCCAAAAGACTGACAGTTTAACCCCAAAATTCAAGAGACACTAAATCAAAACCAAACAAGAGCAAACAAGAGAAAAACATACGAAGGACTCCCCAGTGGAGTCGCCAACTTGTGAAGTAGGAAAGTGTTCCCTCTGCAGACAGAGGCAACCCCTCTAGCCCTAGAGTGGGTCTAGTCACAGCAAAGACAAAACAACAATTGATTCCCTTAAATAGTCATCGTTGGAGGCCTACCTCAAACCGGTGGTTGATGAAGTTCCGTTGCGCTGCTCCAGCTTCCGTTTCCTTCTCCTTAATGAGCAATCAACCTGAAACACCACAAGAAAACAACAGAGCATGTAATCGAGAACAACAATGATCTATTTACTCATAAAGTCAAGAAATCATGAGTTATCAAGTAAATTACATACAAAACATAGGAAATCATCATTGATTTTATTAATAATAAATCAAGAGCAAAGCTTACAACCAAGTCTTGACATCGCAAGCCTTCTCGGAGGGTCCAGCCAACATGTTTCTCCAAGAATTCACTCTCAAAGGTGTGTCTCCCAAACAACAATATCTCTCTCTCACTCACAAGCTTTAATACAAGGTTAAGAGCACTCCACAACCTCTTGCAAACTATTTAGCAATCTCACACTTGTCACACTCACACCAAAGCTATCTACCAAACTCAAATGCACTAGCAGCACTATACAATCAAAAGAACTAGCAGATCATAGCAATGGTGAGTGATTTTATAGGAGAGAGAGTCTCCATGAAATGAGGGAGAGGGAGCTTATCCTCAAAGAAGGTAGCACAAAAGACGGAACCACCATCCCAGAGGGGGAAAGGCAACCCAAACTGACCCAACAACCAGGTCCAGAGACATCCAGAAGGTCGACTGTTGGAACAAATTCACCTAATCTAGATCGTCGCTGGTTGTGAACTAAGTCTCCGCGATGGCATCGCTAGGAAGCAATGCATGCAGACCGATCGTCGCTATAGATAGTTAATAGCCTCACGCCGGGACTTGAAATTCGATCGTCGTGGGAAACAGGTGTACTCCTGCGATGGGGTCGCGATGGGACCGTTTATGACAGAGGTCCGTCACGTATATTAAGTGTACTCTCGCGACGAGGCAGAAAACTTAGGAAAATGAGGGTCAATTGGCAACATTAGAGAGCATTTGTTTAATCTTCTTGTATTGGTGGGAAGATATGAACATGTTTGTTTGACACATGACACAGTAGAGGGACTGGGATGAAGACAGTGACAAATTACTGTGTAACAGTGCTCTATTAGCTCCTCTGGTGGCTCTGTCTGCTTTGTGCTCTGTTAGTTCCTCTGGTGGCTCTGTTTGCTCCTCTTGGCTCTGTTTGCTCCTCTTGGCTCCGTCTGCTCCTCTAATATTGCCATATTGACATCAATGACAATCTGTGTCCAACACAATCACTATCTGTGACATGACCCTTTTACCGTGTCATTTGGCTCACGTCATATCTATAACATCATACCAAATATTGGTCTTGATGTTGACATACAAAATTGGACTCCAATGCTTGGTGTTCTAGTACCCCACCCAACATAGGACCCACCTTTGTTGCGTCACCTCCCAAGTCACCTCCCATGTTATCACCTACGACCAATCAATCAATTCCTGCCAGAGAGATGGCATGTACTTACCTCGTGTCACCTACCAATCGTAGAGTCATCCAAATCAACCAAAAATGAATGCCATGTGTCACTTGTCATTGTTGCCATGTCATCGAATCAACCAAGTGTTCTCTATGTCGTGCCACGTTTTCATTCCCTGCTTTAACCGTTGAGTATGTGTGAGCCGAGCCCGACATGGATTTAGGTCGTTGGATTAAGGCATGCTCAGCCGTTGGATCCATCGTGCACATAACCATACTATAGCCTCCACACATGTTGTAAGCCAACATGCCCGATAGAGATCTGGGTTGTTGCTCTTCTCAACTTTTGGACAGATTATGTCTGGTGCCTACTACCCTGGTGCCAGGTATGGGAGCACAACGGTGCCAATTCCTTGCTACAAGACGTCCATGTTACTACCACCTTTTCGATGACTGGGATCCACCCTTTATCCAGGACAGAAGTATGAAATCTGATTCATTTATGAGTACTAACCTGAACCAAACGCTTTGGATCTGATACCAATTTTACACAGGGGCTTGGATGAAGCTTGCAATAGCAACACAACTACTAGGCCTTGCTGAGTCTCTTCTCTACTTTTGCCACTTTACTCTGAATAACATTATATATTAAAATGGAGCCTTTCAGAAAGTCTATTTCTTTCCACGAAATAGAAGAAAGAGAATCATCTGTTCAAGAAAATCCCCTTAGGGATATGTTCGCATTTGCAGTTAGTCAAGTTTTAAATTCTGTTGAGTTAGAGTATGAGGAAACACAACCCTCTGCTAGATGGCAGCTACCGAGAATAAATGCATTTGAAGTCTACTCAGACCTGTCTGCCTTTCATTTAAAAGCTGCAACTAGAATTTCTATTAAGGAATTTATAAGCCAAATTTGTTAAGTTTAGGTATGTTCTATGCTAGAGCAATTTATTTAAATTTTCACAGTTAGCAATCACATCAGCATTACGATAAACTGCAGATAGAACATAAATATAAAACGCAGAAGACAAGCCAAGACAAGAGGACACAAGATGTGGCGCAAGCCAGGGACAAACCCCACAGTGTGTGGGGAAACCCTTTGATCAAATCTTCTTTTATCTTCAAAGTTCAGCAGAGAAAGAGAGAGAGAGAGAGATAATACATTTACAACAGAAGTCAACACTTTGACTTATCTGGATCTGAGCATAGATCATTTCCTATAATGATGACATCAGTTGAAGACGTTCTGGTTCAACTGAATCTCCTAGGTGACGACTTCACCTATCCATTTTGTTCATCTGCTGCACCTTACCGTGTAGCACCATCATGCTGCATCATGCATCTTCATGCTGCTCATGATCACTGTGCTGCCCATACATCAAGATGTCCATGACTTCATACTTCATGCTGCTCATGCTGCCCATGATCTCATCATTAACACACTACCCTTTATGAAAACAACTTCCAGCCTTGCTAAAAAAAAACCTTCAAGCCTGAAGGCTATCTTATGTGCCACGCTGTCACCTACAATACTCAAAGGTTTACATGCTATCCATCTAGACTACCTCACGCTGTCAACAGGCTTGTGACAACGTTTGAGAGACTCATCCTTAACGAGATTAGGATTGCATCTTAGAGTTCTGATATTATAACCAAGAATTACTACTGAGGGTATATGAGCTAGCAGGAGCTCAGATCAATACACAAATATATACTGAACTATACGTATGCCAAAATATACTTTGGCCCAGAACGTAGGAGAGTTCTAGCTGCATATATTGACAATGTATATGGTGCTCTCCATGTGTATGGCACTATTACAGGACTGCGTTCTTCATTAGAGGACTCCGTTCAAATGACATGACAACGTAACTTCATGCTATGTGTATATCATGACTGTCTTCCTTTACTGCAATACTACAACATGTAGATTACTGTGTATATATATATATATTGCCATTTGTTGCGTATATGCACCTCGGTTATATTACCAATTGCTGTGTATATGTACCTCGGTTATATTACCAATTTCTGCGTATATGTATCCCTATTGCCTTGCATATACATAGTCATGGACCCATACTGCGTATACATAGTTATTTCCAGCATAGTCATAAACCCATATTGCGTATACATAGTCATTGCCAGCATAGTCATGAACCCATACTGTGTATACAGTCATCGCCAGCATATATATGAACCCATACACAGCGTATTGAACAGCATATCCCTGTCCCATTGACCTGTGTATGTTTTATTGGACAGTGGAATATATACCTGCATATATGTCTGAAGTCTACATATACCTGTGTATATGTTTCCATTTACAGCGGAAAGTCCTCATGATGAACAACATGAATTTTCTCTTCATGAATTGTGCGTAGATTAGGGCCTGCATGTCTTGCATTGGGTCTGTTTGTTGCTCATCCTCATATGCTTGCAGCTTCCTGCGGTTAGGGCATCACCCTTGAGCCAGCGTATCTTTAGTTCTATCCGTCTCCAAAAACCCAAACGTGGAGAGGAGATCACCTCAAGAATTGTATGATGAAATGACATCAAATCTTTATCTATTTATACCAAAACGAGGATGATGAATAGACACGTCGGTTGGGCTTCTAGAGCCTACATAAGAGCTGGTCGGCTTGATAATAATTACATAAACAAAATAAATTCATATCTCCATAAATACTTATCAGAATCGGATGATCTTTGGATCAATCCTACACCTCTTGACGAGAGGGATCCAATAAAAATATCAGCTGCCATAAATAAGCTGATCCACATGGAGTTTGGCCCTAGTTGCCAATTTAACACTCCCTCTCAACTAGGGAGAACTCCATCAGCTAATCCATATGTACGATTGTACTATCTCTGCCATTAGTGCCTTGCACTACTCTGCCTAGCTCTGCTGGCTCTACTCTACCCTGCTGGCTCTGCTCAGCTTTGCTAGCTCTGCTTTGCTCTGCTGGCTCTGCTCAGCTCAACTGGCTCTGCTCAGCTCAGCTGGCTCTGCTCTGCTCTGCTAGCTCTGCTGAACTATGAAGAAGAAGAATTGATCGAGAATGAGTCATATCATTCTCCACTAACCCGAAGTCAGTCTCAGAGTGCGTACCACTGGTCCCAGACCAGTGTCAACCGACCCGAAGTCAGCGTCATAGTATGTACAACTCTCACTGGTCCCAGACCAGTACTGCACTGACACGAAGTCAGTCTCGAAGTATGTACCACTGGTCCCAGACCAGTCTCAACCGACCCGAAGTCAGTGTCATAGCATGTACAACTCCTACCACTGGTCCCAGACCAGTATCGCAGGCTCAGAGAGTGTACTACTGGTCCTAGACCAGTCTCAACCGACCCAAAGTCAGCGTCATAGTATGTACGACTCTCACTGGTCCCAGACCAGTCCTGCAATAACACCAAGTCAGTCTCGGAGTATGTACCACTGGTCCCAGACCAGTCTCATCCGACCCGAAGTCAGCGTCATAGTATGTACAACTCCTACCACTGGTCCCAGACCAGTATCGCAGGCTCAGAGAGTGTACTACTAGTCCCAGACCAGTCTCAACCGACCTGAAGTTAGCGTCATATATGTACGACTCTCACTGGTCCTAGACCAGTCCTACACTGACACGAAGTCATTCTCAGAGTATGTACCACTGGTCCCAGACCAGTCTCAGCCGACCCGAAGTCAGCGTCCCAGTATGTACAACTCCTACCACTGGTTCCAGACCAGTATCGCAGGCTCAGAGAGTGTACTACTGGTCCCAGACCAGTCTCAACTGACCCGAAGTCAGCGTCATAGTATGTAGGACTCTCACTGGTCCTAGACCAGTCCTGCACTGACACGAAGTCAGTCTCGAAGTATGTACCACTGGTCCCAGACCAGTCTCAGCCGACCCGAAGTCGGTGTCATAATATGTACAACTCCTACCACTGGTCCCAGACCAGTATCATTGATCCCAGATCAATGGAGGTCATCCTAGCGTAGGGAGTAGGGTAGATACAACGATGCATCCATTGGTACTACTATGGTCCCTAACTTCATTTCCCTGCTCATTGATCAGATGAGAGGTACTTCCCATGAGTCCCAAACTGCATGGGTAGGATGCCTCGACAGGAGAACTTAATCAATCCTGTCCTCACAGGAGAAAACATCAATCTTGCTACAATCGCCATGGAGAACACATCAATCTAGGCCTCACAGGAGAACACATCAATCCTGCTACAATCGCCATGGAGAACACATCAATCCAGGCCTCACAGGAGAACTAATCATCCAGCTACACAAGAGAGCGAATCATCTTGTCCCACAAGAGAGCAAATCATATTGTTCCAGTGCGCACCACCAGGGGAGGGTGAGTCACCCTGTGGTCGTATGTTGCTCTAGTAGAACTGCAAGCCCCCCAGAGCTCCCAGAGCTCAATGTATGCAACATGCAGGACCCTTTTACAAAGGTCTCTCGATGACTCCAAGTCATTTGAGAAAATCACAAATTTGATCTTTCCTCGGGGCTCTGTCCTGTACATCATCTCAGTGCGATGGAGCCTCCTTGATCATCGACTTACCATATCCCAGATAAGGCAGTATTTGATGTCTATCTACTGGAGCAATTGTCGAATACGAGATTCCTCAATAATTGAATCCCACCTCTAGTTGTCTTAGAGAATCACAGTGGTATTCATCATGTGTACAAATAGCTCACTGAAGAGCTTCAACAACCAGACTGCCTCACAGAAGGCCATACTATCAGCAATGTATTCTACTCAGAGTAACCGACTTCTGCTTCCTGCTCATCCAGGATATCGAGGCAGATTCCAAAGAGAAACAGCACTGAGAAGTGCTCTAGTGATCCTCCATACTGCTTGCCCACTCATCATTTGAATAATCATGTGGTTTCATATTTTTGGCAGTGTATCTCAATCCATGAGAGATTGTGCCCTGAAGATATCTCAGAAGATTCTTGGCACCAATCCAGTGAGGCTCAAATATGAGCTCACCATGCTAACTGCATCCCATGTGTCCAGACGGAGGTTCTCCAAGTACATCAATGCGAATGAGTTTATGAAACTCAAAGGCATTTCCAAAATCTGGTCCGACATCATTACCATATAACTTCTGAAAGTTAAGATCCTCGAGGCAGTCACAAGCTTGCAGCTTATCTTTCCACATTCAGAATCCAGCTCCCTCTATCTCCTATAAATGAGAGGGTCTGCACCTGTTAGACATAGGTGCTGGTATGAGAGGTTTATCATCCACAACCTTTGAGTAATGGTTTGGATCGGTTTCACTCCTAGTGAATCTCAGCTGCATTAGACAACTATCAATCCTCTCATACTAGGCCCGAGGTGTTTTACTTCAAGCCATAGAGGGCTTTCTTCCACCTGTATACATGAGATTCATGATCATGAGTCTCAAACTCCTCGGGTTGTTCCAAGCCTGTGGACCTGCTGCATGAGGGGAATGATACTCTTATAATATTTTCCTTCGGTACATTTCAGACATGTACCTTCATGCTCCTTTTTGAATTCAGGCATCCCAGTCACCATCTGACTCACAGACCTCCGGTGCTAAGTCAATGGACATGGTCCCCAGTGAACTTCCTGCAACTTGATACAACCCTTAACTCAAAAACATCTTTGAAAGATCTATTTTCAAACACGTACCTTTCCATCGATAAGTGCCACCCTGTAACCTTTGACTTCCATTTCCGAGATGGACATCAGGTTCTTCTTGCGATCAGGTACATAAAAGAGATTCTGGGGTTTCTTTCTTTCGTGGAAGAGTCAACCATTTCCTTGATGACCTGCATTACCAGTCATTCCTTTGATTATTGAAGATGTCCCAGGAATCATTGATATCAAGAGATGTGTCTCTGCCATTCAGACACTCCTTTGCATAACGGCCAAACTTATTTCAACAAGGCATCTGCCTTTCCTTCCACCCTTAGATCTGAACTTCCTAATGAAGTGATCTTTAGATGGGTCATCAGAAACTTCCGCTGCGCCATTCTGATAACATTCTCTGCTTCGACTTCACCCTAGGTGAATTATGAGGAACCCATTGATCCTTCTGTCTTGTCCCAACTGCCTTTGGTGATTGCTCTTTCACTCTTGCTTGGGCATTGTCTTCACCTCAGCTCTGATACCATGTTAAGTTTAGGTATGTTCTATGCTAGAGCAATTTATTTAAATTTTCACAGTTAGCAATCACATCAGCATTACGATAAACTGCAGATAGAAGATAAATATAAAACGCAAAAGACAAGCCGAGACAAGAGGACACAAGTTGTGGCGCAAGCCAGGGACAAACCCCACAGTGTGTGGGGAAACCCTTTGATCAAATCTTCTTTTATCTTCAAAGTTCAGCAGAGAAAGAGAGAGAGAGAGATAATAATACATTTACAATAGAAGTCAACACTTTGACTTATCTTGATCTGAGCATAGATCATTTCCTATAATGATGACATCAGTTGAAGACATTCTGCTTCAACTGAATCTCCTAGGTGACGACTTCACCTATCCATTTTGTTCATCTGCTGCACCTTACCGTGTAGCACCATCATGCTGCATCATGCATCTTCATGCTGCTCATGATCACTATGCTGCCCATACATCAAGATGTCCATGACTTCATACTTCATGCTGCTCATGCTGCCCATGATCTCATCATTAACACACTGCCCTTTATGACAGCAACTTCCAGCCTTGCTAAAAAAAAACCCTTCAAGCCTGAAGGCTGTCTTATGTGCCACGCTGTCACCTACAATACTCAAAGGTTTACATGTTGTCCATCTAGACTACCTCACGCTGTCAACAGGCTTGTGACAACGTTTGAGAGACTCATCCTTAACGAGATCAGGATTGCATCTTAGAGTTCTGATATTATAACCAAGAATTACTACTGAGGGTATATGAGCTAGCAGGAGCTCAGATCAATACAAAAATATATACTGAACTATACATATGCCAAAATATTCTTTGGCCCAGAACGTAGGAGAGTTCTAGCTGCATATATTGACAATGTATATGGTGCTCTCCATGTGTATGGCACTATTACAGGACTGCGTTCTTCATTAGAGGACTCCGTTCAAATGACATGACAGCGTAACTTCATGCTATGCGTATATCATGACTGTCTTCCTTTACTGCAGTACTACAGCATGTATATTACTGTGTATATATATATTGCCATTTGTTGCGTATATGCACCTCGGTTATATTACCAATTGTTGCGTATATGTACCTCGGTTATATTACCAATTGCTGCGTATATGTATCCCTATTGCCTTGCGTATACATAGTCATGAACCCATACTGCGTATACATAGTTATTGCCAGCATAGTCATGAACCCATACTGCGTATACATAGTCATTGCCAGCATAGTCATGAACCCATACTGCGTATACAGTCATCGCCAGCATATATATGAACCCATACACAGCGTATTGAACAGCATATCCCTGTCCCATTGACCTGTGTATGTTTTATTGGACAGTGGAATATATACCTGCGTATATGTCTGAAGTCTACATATACCTGCGTATATGTTTCCATTTACAGCGGAATGTCCTCATGATGAACAACATGAATTTTCTCTTCATGAACTGTGCGTAGATTAGGGCCTGCGTGCCTTGTATTGGGTCTGTTTGTTGCTCATCCTCATATGCTTGCAGCTTCCTGCGGTTAGGGCATCACCCTTGAGCCAGCGTATCTTTAGTTATATCCTTCTCCAAAAACCCAACGTGGAGAGGAGATCACCTCAAGAATTGTATGATGAAATGACATCAAATCTTTATCTATTTATACCAAAACGAGGATGATGAATAGACACGTCGGTTGGGCTTCTAGAGCCTACGTAAGAGTTGGTCGGCTTGATAATAATTACATAAACAAAATAAATTCATATCTCCATAAATACTTATCGGAATCGGATGATCTTTGGATCAATCCTACCCCTCTCAACTAGAGGGATCCAATAAAAATATCAGCTGCCATAAATAAGCCGACCCACATGGAGTTTGGCCCTAGTTGCCAATTTAACAAAATTCAAGAAAATTCCAATTGTGTCCAATCCATTCCTCTTCTAAATTCTAAACAACTTTAGGCCGAGGCAAAAAGACTAAAAACCCAATACCTTCATTTGGGTTGTATACGTATTGGGATAAATGCTTTAACGCATCAGGGTCTAAATACATTTGTCTTAGCCACTATTCGAGATTTGACCCATAACAAATACACTGACTCATTGATAGGTGGGATTGTAGCTCCTCTGTCCAATGGCCCTGTCTATTTTGATTGTTATCCTAATTTCTCTGTATATGTTTTCGATGAAACAATTGAAAGTATTCTTCAGTTGCAAATCTAGACAACTGGATTTGACATGGCCAAAAAGAGACACAATATTGCCATACAAACCAGAGGTTGCTTCTGTCATACAAACACCCTTTATCCTGCAGTTATACATGCCCCCAACAAAGAGTCAAAAGCAAGTGTAGTGGTGTTAACAGATTCTCGAAATCAAAAGATTGAACACCAAACTATAAGTTGGGAAGATCTTACTTTCCTAGAACATTGGGTGGTATCCAATCCCAAGCCTCCTGCTATAAAGAAAATTACTTCTGCTGATATTAGAGAAGAACCCTCTTCTGCTATTATTTCCTTCCCTCGAAGATCAACTATTGATAGGTAAAGAATAGATCAGATGTGCAAAAGTTCACCGTTGTACAAAAACCCCGAATTTGTAGATACAACTTGCTCCAGTTCTAGTTCAAACTCCTGTAAACATATTTCATTGTTTGAATTTGCACAATTAGTCAATTTTTCCTCTCTTGAAGTAAAATGTCCAGAGTGTCATTGCCCTGTTAACCTCAGTCATCTTGCTGATATTGTTATGCATGAAAACCATAACCCTAGGACAGGAGATGCTCCACCTACCACTTTTATAAATCCTTGTCCTAATCCTAAATGTTTAAATATACCTTTTCCCCATGAAGCTGAACATATCATGATGATGCATGAGATTACTACTTTGGAAAAAGAGGATCCAAGGTTAACAACAATCTTCAGCACATTGAGGCCAGTGAAGCCTAGATACGGGCTTGGATTCCTAGAACAAGCAAATGGACTAATCCCTGATTCGAGATTCGGCCCAATTCCAGATAATTATAAAAAAACTATTGTAATGGAAATGCAGAAGTTTTTTACATTAATGGATGGTTGTCCCAAACATAAAATTGGAGGTGCATGGATGAAAGCCATGTTAAATTGGGATCTTCTTACTCATCCAGAAGCTGAATCTTTTGGTTTTGCTCATACTATTGAAGAAAAAGTTAAGTTGTCTCATGAATGGAAACAGTATATGGAAGAAAAAAATTCCTGCATATCTTTTTATTCCTGGAAAAATATGAGACAGACAAAAGATGTTATGATGGCCGATGATAGAGCCTCTACTTCATCACTTCACTCTTGGTTAGCCTTAGATCGTAGTAAGGTTGAGATAGTAGCTACCTTCCCTCCCTATAAAGGTATTGTCTTAGGAGAAGGTCAAAATTTTGCAAAGGCCATTCCTATTGTATTAAAGGATGATAACGCCTTGGGAATAGATGGCAGAATTCAGAAGGCCAGTGAACAACTAAACTGGACAAACACAGCCATTAAAGGTCTGGAGATGAATATGATAAAATCTGCAGAGGTTAAAAATCAATTTGATGCCATGCAAGTTTCTTTGAATGATGTAAATAAAAATTTCAATGATGTACAATTTACATTTTCAGTTGTTAGAGGATATACTAGAGAATCCTTGGACAAGATAGAAGAAGTAGGAGAAAAAATGGAAGAACAATTCGATTCCATTGAAGGAATAATAAGTGAATTGGCAGGGAAAATAGAAAAGATATCACTATCAAAGATAGACAAACCAGTGCCAGATTCCTTTTTACGCAAAAGAAGCGTAAAGATACAGGACCCAGTCAGACCAATGGATAGATTCCATCCTTATTTCCTAAAGAAACGGTAGTATCACAAAAGGAAGAATCTTCAGAACATGTTTCTCTGGCATCATTATTTCAGGAAGATGAAGAAAAACTAGCCAAGGTTCTTCGCATCTATGAGCCTTTAGAAAATCGGTTCAATAAATATATGGCTTCTGATCTAGCTGGAAAAGGCAAACTTCCAGAGACACATACATTCTTCCCAGAATCCCACAAGGAATGGAATATTGATAATCTTAGCATTGGCCAAATCAAACAACTAATTGATGTAATGTTTTCTGATATAAGCTAATGTGTCTCAGGGGTAAGAGCAAAATTGAAGCATGCAAGACCATCATACAGTGTTTCACTAGAACACTTCTCAGATGGTGGGAAATAGAATCATCCTCGGCCTTAATTAATAAGATGTAAGAGAATGCCTTAAAGATACAGATGGAAATATCATCCATACTACAGATGGGTCAGTTCAAAGTAATATGATCGGAGCTTTGACTTCAATGATCTTAGAGCACTGGTGTGGCTTTGAAGAAGAATTGCCCGACAAACATGAGGTTATATTAATGAACCTCAAATGTAACAAAATGTCACAATTTGAATACTTTCACAGAGATTGGGTGCAAAGGATATATGAAGTGAAAGATTCCAAAAATTTATTATGGAAACAAGTATATCTTGCAGCACTACCATCCAGATTTGTTGATTATATCAAACTGCAAGAAGTGTTTCAATTACCATTCGAATCATATACCTAAGGAGAAATTTATTCTCTCATTACAAAAACATTGGTCAGTTTGTGCACCAGTTCTAAAGTAAATAGATCTTTAGAAAAGTTGTCAAGACTTCCAGATAGTAAATCTATCTATAGCAAATATGGTCTAAACATTGATGATCCTTTGGTCAGAAAAAGGAAAGCCAAAAGGTGAGCCAAAAAAGAATATAAGCAAACTGCCAAATTCTATAAAGGCAAATCATTAGGAAGAAAAGTCACACCAAGGACCAGAAAGGGACACTACAGGTATGTGCCTAAGACACATTACTATAAGCCTTCCAATATACGCCTGCACACTTTCAAACAAGAAAAATGGAATAAGCTTACCTGTTGGCTTTGTGGTAAGTCGGGACATACATCTAATCGATGTCCAGTAGGCGAAGAATCAAACAAGAACAGAGGCAAGAAAAATCAGCCTCTAAGCAAACATGACAAAGCTGTCAAAATAGAGACCCAAACACAATGCAGAAAGTGTGGGTCTAAAAATCATGACACAAATCACTGCCCAAATATTTCAATCACAGAACACCTACAACAACAACAACTAGAAGAGTCATCAGGTGACTCCTTCAGCTCTTCATTAGACTCATCTGGTGAAGATTTACATGCACATATGCAAGCTTGTGCATGCTTAGACTCAGAAAACTGTGCATGTCCTTATGATTATGATTCTAACTTTTATAGTGAATCCTCTATTGAGGAAACACACATAGCACCACCAAAGGAGAAGGTGTTGATGGCCGCAGCCGAAGAAGAAGAATTCAAGATTCTGTCTCAAATCCGAGCAATGGAAGAAGGCGATATGAAGGAAAGACTTACTGCAGCTTTCATGGATCAACGACATCTATCCAGTTCTTCCCAAAATACTGCCAAAAAGCCATTATTTGTTGATGCCTCGTTTGAGCGAAATACCAAATCCTTCCAGAAACATCAACCGTATGAAAAGGTTTGCTCACTCACCTTGGGGGAGGTAAGTAGAGAAATACACCATCTTAAATTTGAAATTTCTAGTTTAAAATCTAGAATTGCAGAATTAGAAAAGGGAAAGCAACTTGAAAGTGTTCCAGATTGGAACACTACAACCTCCTACCAAAACCCGAATATAGAAATCATTGAAGGGCAGAAAGATCCTATTATGGGATTCAGAGAGATGAGGATCATGGCTATTGAATATTAGCAACACCATGTAAAAATAAATCTTTGTATACAAGGAGAAATGTTTTCACTAACTGCATTATTAGATTCTGGTGCCAATGTAAATATCTTAAATTCAAAAGTTATTCTAGCAAAATACTGGATTAGTGCAGAAAGGAAAGTTGTTAGTCTGGGGAATAAAACACTCAGATATGAAGTACCAAAAGCTTCTGCATGTTTTGACCAACATTGTATAAAGCTTAAGTTTGCAGTATTAGATATACCCGTTGATTGCATTTTGGGTAATATCTTTCTAGTTGCAGTTGAACCCCATGGTTCAATACGATTAAAGAATAATAAAGCTGGCTACTTCATTACAGTGCCAACTTCAGATGGAAAGTAAAAAAGGATTGAAATGCCTTACATTACAAGTCCAAGGATTTCAACCATGGTCCAGACAATCAGGGACTTGGACAGAGCCGAAGCAAAGTTAACAGATCTAAAAGATCTGAAGTCTTCAATACAAATTGAAGAACAACTGAAAAGTCCTCTAAACAAAAAGAAAATTGTTGAGCTCAAAAAGACAATAGAGGATGAATGTTGTTCAGAAGAACCAAATGCCTTTTGGCATCAGAAACAACACAGTTGAATTACCATACAAAACAGAGTATGCTGGGAAGCCATGCAAAAGCATAGTAATCCCAATGAACAAAGAGTACAGGGAGCTGTGTGAAAAAGAGATAAAGCAACTCCTGAACAGAAGACTCATCAGGGAATCTGACAGTCCTTGGAACTGTTATGGATTCTATGTAAATAAAAGATCAGAACAGGTTAGAGGCATCCCAAGGCTTGTAATCAATTACAAACCTCTGAACTCTGTTCTTGCAGATAATACATATCCTATCCCCCACAAAGGTGATTTGATAGGGAGGATAGTGGGAGAAAAAATATTTTCAAAATTTGATTTAAAGTCAGGGTTTTGGCAGGTCACCATTTCTGAAAAAAGATAATTTCAAAACAACCTTCAACGTACTTGCAGGACATTATGAATGGAATGTAATGCCTTTTGGATTGAAGCATGCTCCCTCTAAGTTCCAGAAGGTGATGGATTCCATCTTCAAACCTTACTTTGATTGGCTCCTGGTCTATATTGATGACATCTTAATTTTTTCGAAAAATATTCAAGATCATTTCAAGCATGTACAAACATTTGTACAGTTGGTAAAAAGAAATGGTTTGGTTTTAAGCAAAAAGAAAATAGATGTATTCCAGACCTTTATAAAGTTTCTTGGCCATACCATATTCAATGGCCAAATATCCTTGCAGAAACATGCATTAGAATTCTCTGAAAAGTTCCCTGACATTATTATTGATAAAACCCAGCTTCAGAGATTTCTAGGATGTCTAAATTATGTGAGTAACTTCTATCAAGATTGTGCAAAGGATAGAAGTTTGTTAAATCAAAGGCTCAAGAAAAATCCACCTCCATGGACTGAGGCCCATACTAAAGCCATTCAACGAATCAAAGGTAAAGTCAAGACACTGCGTATCCTTTATGTAGCTGATGACAATGCTTTCAAGATCGTAGAATCAGATGCAAGTAATATTGGTTGGCGAGGCATTCTCAAACAAAAAAAGGAAGGTGCAGATCAAATTGTATAGTTTGCTTCAGGAACTTGGAATCCAGCGGAACAAAATTATTCTACTATAGAGAAGGAAGTTAAAGCTGCTTGGAATTGTATAAATAAATTTGAGGTAAATCTTGTAAATAAAAAATTCCTGCTAAGGACTGATGCCTCGGCTATGAAAAAAGTCTTAACCAAAGACATTAAAAAGCAGGGAGAAGCCAAGTTTGCTCCGTGGTAGGCTTTATTCGCCAACTTTGATTTCGAAGTGGAGCATAGTAAAGGGAAAGAAAATTATCTGCCAGATTTTCTCAATAGAGAATTTATTCAGCCAGCTGAACATGTGATCATAATAGTAACAAAATGGGATCAAGGCCAACAAAAAGAAGTGCTTAGAACAATTCCAAATAATCTCAGTTGGTCAGAATACAAAGAAAGTTGGAAGCCCACTTGGCAATTAAGAAATACAAAAGTATTAGATGCTAATCTCCAAGCACACACTGATATATTACATCTAGTACCTAAAAGAAGAGTGTACCCAAAAGGGAGCAGATGGATCCACGATATGGTCTATTCCAACAGCATAAATGCTGCAAGCCAGGCACAAGATGCTCTTCTACATGAATTTCATGATTTGATTATGATATGGTCACACGGGGGAAGTAGAAGTGGGGTATACGAAAGATATTTTCAATAAATCGAATGAGGAACACTTGTTGGCCTTTTCCAACACATAATGCAGCACTATGGCCTGGAAAGGACCCCAGCCTCATCTTTCCAGACACAGTTTATGATTTTGGCATCTATAAAAGAATGTGGCGGGACATATTAAATAAAGACAGCAAAGAAGAAACCCACTACACCAAGATAAAGTTTGGGACCACAGGAATCATGCAACGGAACCAACAAAGTGATTCGATGCGGGATTGGTGGACTAATTATGGTATGAACAGAACAGGCATAGATCTTGTTTACCATGAATCATATGTTAGAATGGGTTGTGATATATGTTTTGAACACAATATTCCTGATTGCTTCCATTCTCCTTATGAGACCGTTAAAGACATGTTTTCTCTCCCAGATCATTATCCCCTCCGAGATAATGAGGTGTTAAAAGAATATATGAATAGACATCACCAATGGCTTATTCTCACAAAAATTAAGCATCAAATTATATTAAATAAGCCTATGATTGTGAGAAGGATTTTTACCAAGGCTTGGAACGAAAATGTGTATAAAAAATTTCGGTTTCCCAAAATTACAGTTTTTAAACTTATTTTTGGTTCCAGTGGACTTGTCCGAAAAAGTCTCCACAGTGCAAAAATGATGTCCAGTCACAAGGACAATTTGTGACCAGATTTTCCCGTGGGCTTTTCTTGTTCAAAAAGCATCCACTTTGTACATTTTATTCTCCGTAGATTTGTAATAATCTTCAATGATGAGACTCAGAGCACTTCTCCGACTTTGGGTGCGCTTTGAGCCACATCTCGTGATCTGATAGATTCCTTCAGTACCAAGTTTGTCGTCCCGATGGTCGGATGCTTGTCCCCTCTTTTACCTATATAACAAAGGGAGTAAGGCTCATTTGGGGCATTTGGAGTTTGAAGAGTTTTAGAGTCGAGAGATTTTCCTGCTCTGTCACTACGGACTGCGGTTTGATCTGCGTGCATCACGAAGAAATCTCAAAGTCTTAAGTGATCTGAGAAGCTTGCGCACTTTGTGTTCGGCACAGGTGAGAACCTAAAGTGGCCAAATCTATAGAGAGTCTATCTTTATGAGTATTAAGAGCAGTGTTCAAACACCCAGTCTGTGATCTCGGCAGGTAGCCTCCAATAAGCTATCACTTAGTTGAGTAGCTAAAGTCTGGTAAATGCGAACACAGTGTATCTCAGGATTGAACAGATTGTAATCTTTCTGGAATCCATTTCTGAAATAATATAAAAGAGTGTCATCTTGTTTCCGCAGCTGAGTACTTGTGCTTTATCAATGATCTGTCGAGGTAGTATCTACTTAAGTTACTCTGTATTGAAGTTCCCCAGAGGTTCACTATTTAAAATAGTGCGGCACTGGATATCTGAATGCTCGGATATAAATGTGACCATGGTTAAGTCTGGTGCAAAGTTCGCCAGAGGTTCACTGTTTAGAATAGTGCGGCACTGGATATCTGAATGTTCGGATATAAATGTGACCATGGTTGAGTCTGGTGCCTAGTACCCTGGTATGCTTAGCGCGCTTTGCGAATCCAGTACTGCTAATCGTCATTTAATGGTTTAATCGAATATTAATTACATATTAGTAACCAGGATTTAACATGGTCATTTTGACGGAAAGTCCATTTGTTTTAGTTGTAAAGTCTTTGCCTTTGTTTTCATATACCGGCACTGCAACCCCAAAATGAATAAGGAGCATTGATCCCTCTTCGTGACGTCAATTGAGGACTCTCCCCAAGTTCAATGACAACTCAATGTTGAACATGTTCTCCCTCCTCGTTTACACTTAGTAGCTCTGCAACACGTTCTTGTGTTGGTCCATGTCCATGTTGTCAAAGTGGGGTTTCAGTGTAAGAATGGATTGGATTCGTATTATATTACTAAAAAAGAGTAGTGGATCATTTATGCAATAATGCACATCCGTTGCCTTTGGATCATTTCAATTTCAGAGACACCACCAAGCAAAGAAAACAACGATGCAAAGATCCAAACGTCCATGTATAACAGAAGGGAAAGAGAGTATCAGGAAAGGGAAAAAAATTGGGCTAATTCTTGCAAGGTACGCAAGGTCTTTGACTTCGGGTGTTCCATGTTATGTTTCCGCTATTCATAGTGAATGCCTGCTAATTGTCAGGCTAGATGCGAATGACAACCAAATAGTAAACGCGCCATATTCACATTCCTGGAAGTGTTAAATTTCGTTCGATGTTTGCTTTGGTCCATTTTGTGAAGAGATCCTTTGTTTACATGAAATTTTTGGGACAACGATATTTTAGATGTCGAAGCCGCTTCAAACCCTAAATTGATGTCATATATTGTGTTTTTTTCTTGCATTTTATTCTTCTTTAATCAAATTCGGTTAATTTTAAGTGGAAAATGCGCGAGAATTGATAAAATTCGCCATTCATGGTGGAGTGTTATTTTCTTTTTTTAACAATTATTGACATTTTTAACTTTGCCCATTCCACTGTCCATGAGATGTATTGCCAATCCCTGATGAGTTACCCTTCAATTCCTAGCTGTTTATTCCATCAATTTTGCTGAAAATACAACAAAATTTGAAGAAATCTTAAGCTCTATTTTGCTTATTCTACCTCCTTTATGGCCCTTATGTCGGTGAAAACATATAAGTTTCACTGTGTGATTATCAATATTAAATTTGACATTTGAGGCCTCATCTAATTTCAAATTGTTGTTTTCATTTTGATTCTATCTGCAATCAGTAGCTATTGTACTTCTAAATTGCTTGTTTTGGCCTTTAACAACTGTTGGTACTATTCAACAGAGTTCTTCGCCTCTTCTATTAAAATGCTTTCGTTGGTGGTGGTATATTTTGCTGGGGTTTTGTCATCTTTTATCATTGAAGTCTGTGGTGTGTTGTATTTCATGGGCCAAGGATACGAAGATTCAGGATGCAAGTGAATCTAGGTTGCAGACTGCAGCATATGAAACATTGAATGAGGTTGTTTGATGTTCAACTAAAGACACAGCCGCTATTGTTATGCAACTTGTTCCTATCATCAGGCTTAAGCCTAATGAAACTTTAGAGATGCAGAAACTATTCTCAGAAGGCAAAGAAAAATAGAGTGATTTGCAAGAACTTCTAAGTGGTTGCTTGCAAGTGATCATGCAAAATTGAGTTCTTATGCGTCAACTAAGTATGGTATTTTGCAATATGTCCATTGAATGATGAATCTCTCCTTGAGTCTATTTTCTTATCAGAGTGCCACTATTTTTGAGGAAGCAACATTGGCAATAGGAGCTCTTGCATACACAACAAGTGTGGAATTTAGAAAGTACTTGCAAAATTCTACCAATATTTGGAGATCGGCCTCCAAGACTTTGAAGAATATCAGGTTTGTGCTATTACTGTTGGCTTGGATGGTGATATATGCATGGCATTGGATGACAATGTTCTACCTTTCGGTGGTGGTATTCTGACCCAAATTCTTAAGATCTGTCAAGAATCAGTTGCATTGATCCATTAAGCCTCCAATATTTTCATGCTTTGGATATATTGCGTTGGTTATTGGACACCAATTTGAGAAATACTTAATATACATGATGGCCATGCTTCTGAGTGCAGCAGAGCTATCAGTGCATTCTACAACCACTGATGATGAAATGATTGAATATAATAATCAGCTACTTAATGGAATTCTAGAAGCTTATTTAGGGGTTTTCCAGGCTTTCAAAAATTCACATAAGGATGAGTTTCTAATGCCTTATGCAGATCACATTTTGCAATTCCTCGAGAGTATTTATCAAGAAAAAGACATGGATGAGCAAGTAACAAAGGCTGCAGTTAGGTTTCTAGGTGACTTGGATGATACATTGGGTTCAAATTCTACACCATTGCTGTGACAATCTGCCTTTTACAATGATTTTATTCATGAATGCTTGTCATCTGATGATCAACTAATCAAGGAGATTGTAGAGTGGGTTTAGATGGATGTGCATCGAGTTCTTTGGAGTTGAATGTGCCCATAAAGTTTGAAAATGCATGTAGTTGCTTGGGTGTGTCGAGTTAAATGAGTTTGGGATTGCATGCTTATCGTTGTGTCAGTGATGATTCTAGAATCCACATGAAGCTTGCCAACATTTTTACAGGTCCTTGAGGATTTTAAGGTATCACCTTCAGAGTTAAGTTTTTGGTTGACAGGATTTGCGATCTCTTCCATTGCTTTGAAGCAAGATGCGAAGCTGTAGTCTTGTCCATGTCATGCTTGTTAGCGGGCCTCAAAGAGAGCTTAAGCTACATTCATGATTATGAAAGAAGCTCTCAATATTGTTGTTCTATCAACAGCTAAAACATCCACCTTGGTTGCTTCTATTGTGCATACAAAAGCATCAAGGTTGGTTTGAAATAAGCAATGGTAATACCAAAATTGCATAGCAACAATTTTTTTTACCATTTCTTCTCTCACTTTGTATGCCAACCATGCCATACCTTGCTACATGCCAAAATGTGTAATGTCCTCTTCTAATTAAATTGCCCAAGGGAGGGTGAAGTATGTTGAAAAGTGTAGCTTGGGAGTTACTCCCACAAGCCTTGGGGTGCTAGGTTTGTGTGGATTTGACCCACGGCAATGGACTTCTGTGGGCAAAGTACCCAAGTTGTGGTCTTTGGACTCAACGTTGTGGGCTAAAGACCTAAAGATAATTATTGTTTATTCTATTTGTTGTAAGAGGGCACCTTTTGATGGACTAAAGGGGGCACCTAAGGCAACGTTGGAGAGATATAACTATGAGAGACCTAGGAGAGGTCTCACCACATCATAGCAATTCATCTTATGTCTACATTAGCCCTAGAAAGGAGACGCAGAACCTCAGGAGGAGCCGCAAATGGAGAAGGAGCAAGGTTATGGTCTACTTTTTATTGAAAAGAAGCTGAGTTTGCCCTAGAAGCCAGGACAAGTTTTTTGTGTGAGATTCGTGCCCTAAAAGGGCTTTGTCTAGGCCTAAACAAGGAGGAAAGGTAGCCACCGAAATTCTGTTTTAGATTTGGTTTCAGTTCTGTGTACAGGAAAAAGGGCCGAGCTCTGGAAAAGGCCTAATTTGACCTTAGATGTGTCTTTTGTGGAGGGCTGCAAGGCCTCAGAAATTGTGTTGGATTTCTGTGGTAAGGTCAAGCCCTAGAAGAGGCTGAAATCAGCCTCAGACTTGGAACAGAGGCAATGAGTTATCTCAGGGAGAGAGAGAAGGCAGTGGGATAGGTTGAGGGCTAATGTGTTGTTGAAGATTGGTTGCTGAGTTTGATGATTGAAGTCTGTTCACAGCAGTGTTGCATGAAGCGCCCCCCCCCCATGGTTCCAAGCCCCAAAGCGCGTCCCGTACGGAAGCGCCTAGGAAGCTTGGCCGGAAGTGGCGCTTCCAAATTCGGAAGCGCCGAAGCGTGCTTCGTACGGCGCTTCGGGCGTCGGAAGCGTGGCGCTTCGGAGGAGGAAGCGTACGCTTCCAGAAAAGCTTCCGGAAAAGCGTTTAGAAAATCGTTTTTTTTTTTCATTTTTTTTTTAATTTTAGGTGAGTTTGCTTGTTGGGGGTGGGTCCACCTTGGGTTAGGGTGACGAATGAAGGCAAAAAAAAATATAAATATAGCAGATGCTTCCTCATGGTAATGTTAAATTCTTAAAGTAAAAGTGACATTCTCCTTTATTTTGCATTTTCATCCTTTTACTTAAATTTTTAACATTACCGTGAAATGACTCAGGATGTTTGAGAGTGGTTGCAGCCTCATTGGACTTCATATGGAGAAAATAGAATTTCATATCCTATTCAAAATTCAGCAGACTTAATAGTTTTCAGGAATTCAGAATCAATGGGATTGTGGCATTTCATTAGATTATATCAAGTATGAAGGTATGCGATTAGCATTTAATCAAGAGCACCAAGCCCTATATGTACCCTAGTGTTGGTGGTGTTAATTGTTGAACTCCTTTGTCATGCGGCACGCCCTTAGCAAAAAATTACCTTTCAATCAAGTCAAAATCATCGATCAAACATGTTAAGCTTTTTCTACCATATTTTAAGTCTTGAATTAGGTAGTTTGATCAAAATTGGGCAATGTTGACTAATATCCCTAGACAATCAAGGTAGAGGCAAAGGCTAGACAAGAGGAGAAGAATCTAGATTCTAGATCATTAATGTACAATGGATGTTATATCTATCTTGATTTATGCAAAAATATGCATATTTTCATGTCTTCTACAATTAATTTGGTATTTGGGATGTTTGTTTTGAGTATAAATGCAAAAAAATATAAATATATATATATATATATAGCAGACGCTTCCGCGGACGTTTCGCTTCCTAGATTTTTGGAAAATGACGCTTCGGCGTCCCCGCTTCCAAAAACGCTTTCGCTTCGCGCTTCGTGCAACATTGGTTCACAGAGGAGGGTTGAACAACCAAGGGTAAAGGGCTGAGTATATAGTGATTTGAAGGGAAAATCTATTGTGAGAAGCTAAGCATATTTGGGCCTGATACGTGCAGTGTTTCTTGAAGGACAAAGACCACTGTGAGCAACTGATGTGCAAAGAAGTTAATGGAGGTATTTGTCTTTGAGATTTGAGGAAAAACTAGCTGTCAGTTGCAAAAGAGAACTAAAAGGACTGTTGTGTAAGGGCATCTTCAGCAAGTTGGTCATTTTTGTCATTGGTCTTTTGGGTAGATTGAGGCTAAAGGAGCTGTCCTCAAGCCCTAATGTATATTGTGTATATTAGTGTCTTGTATCAAGGCTATGTAAGGGCCATGATCCCTAATAAGGGAGCCCTATGTTTGTTTCATTAAAGGACTAATAGAAACAAGTTTTAGGCCTACAAAATTTTGTGTACTTTGTTGATTCACTGCTGTTACATTTCTGCTGTGCAAAGTGCTTGAAGCTGTGTATTTCAATGTGTTTATGATTGTGATTAGACATAGACTTGATCTGGGATATTAGAAAAAATCAACAAAGTAGCCTATCCAATCCCATAGGCTATAGTCATTTGTGAAGGGGGCAACCCATTATTTGAAGTTATTGGGGTAACACTGGGTAATTTCAGGTAATTGGAGGAAAACTTGTGGAAAAAGCCAAATTTGGGGCAAAATGGAGGGAAACTTGTTAGCCCCTCAAATTAAAATTAGGAGGGAAGACCCCAAAGGGAATCTATAAAAGGGAGAGAGGATAATGATTTTTCTCATAATGTGTTGTTGATCTTTTTGATTTGTGAGCTAAGGCTTTTGGAGGGTTTTAAGATCCCTTATCTCTGATCGTTTTTGGTGGTGAAAGGATGTTAAAATTGGCAACTAGTGCCAATTTCCACTTTAGAAGGCTCATTTGATGGGGATGATGATGCATTAAATTCCTCTTTTCAAGAGGACCAAAATTGATATAAAGATCATCTAATTTGGATAAGCAGAAGTGTGTTTTTGAATTTATGCCCACACATGTGCAAATTGTTCAGGTCGGCCACATCATCATGTAGGCTCATGAAGCCCAATGGACGTGTCACTTCACCCTCAACGACTTGTATAAATACAAGTGACCTCTCACCTCATTTGGCATCATCATCACTCACACATTCTTCTCTCTCCTTCTCTCATTGGTTCATATAGCTATTGGGCATTCTCTCTCTCTCACATGTGTGGCAAAGGAGGTCGAATTTCTGGACAGAATTGTAGGGTTGAAAATTTCAGGTGTTGACCAAGTTTGACCAATGTTGACCAGGGACTTTTTGACCAGTGTTGACTACAATTTTTGGAGGATTATTTATGTTTATCTAGGCTGCATTTTTGGGCACAAAAATAAAGAAAATTTGGGTACTTTGACCAACGTTGACTTCAGGGTTGACTGCAACTTTGAATATAGAAAATTACAACAGACTTTCTCTCTCCTTTGACCGAATGTTGAAGGACTATTTTTTGCTAACTTTGACTAGCAAGGAAGGCCAAATTTGACTTGAGCTCCAAGTGGATTGTTTGACTGTTGAGTTGACCATCTTTGACTTTCTGGTTACCGCTGAGTTTGACTGCAGATTTGATAGGGCTATTTGACTTTGATTTGGCAACTCAATTTTGACTTTTGTACTCTCCTCTCTCTGCTGAACATTTGATATAATAATAAGAAGAATTGGTCAAAGGGTTTTCCCCACATAGGGGTTTTTCGTGGGCATCCGCCAAATCTGGTGTCCTCTTGTGTTGACTTATCTTCTGCATTTTATTTTATGTTCTGTCTATAGTTACTGTCAATGTGATTTATGGTTAACGTGATTGGTATTGAAAACTAATTTGGAAATTGTCATTGGGCTGCTTAAAGTACATTGAAGTAATTGTGCTAAGCATAGAACATACCATTGTTATCTAAATTTAACATGGTATCTGAGCCCAGGTTAAGACATAGCCCAAGCAAGAAAGAGAAAAGCAATCACCAAGAAAGATTTATTGGACAAGTTTCAATGACTTTTTCGTCTTACTTCAAGACTGAGGACAAGCTCAATAACAAATTTGACTATCACGCATGGAAGATGACTTTGGAACTGACTTTGGAGGAGCATGAAGTATTGGACTATGTGCAGGGAAAAGTGGTGGAGCCTCCTTCAAATGTGCCTGCTGCTGCTAAGACGAAGTATAGAAAAGTTGAAGTCAAAGCAAAGAAAATTTTGATTGACTCTATTCAAAAGCATTTGGTTGCCTATATTTCTGATTTGGGAACTTCTAAGGAGATATATAATAAGTTGGTTGGGATGTTCAAAGTGAACAATGCAAATCAAATCCTCTTTCTCAAGAACAAGTTGAAGGACATCAATATGGATAAAGGGGAGTCCATACAATCCTACTTCATGAGGATCACACAAATCAAGAATGACCTACTATCTATTTGAGAAGTTATTGCTGATAGGGAGCTCATTCTCATTGCACTTGGAGGTCTTCCAAGAGCATGGGATGTGTTTGTTAATTTTAGGTATGTTCTATGCTTAGAGCAATTTATTTCAATTTTCACAGTTAGCTCAATGTCTTTTCTAGATTAGCAATCACATCAACATTAAAGTAAACTGCAGATAGAACATAAATCGCAGAAGACAAGCCAAGACAAGAGGACACAAGATGTGGTGCTAGCCAGGGACAAACCCCAATGTGGGGAAACCCTTGATCAATTCTTCTTATATGTTCTTCAATAGTTCAGCATAGAGAGAGAGAGATAGTACGTTTACAATAGAAGTCAACACTTTGACTTATCTAGATAAGAGCATAGATCATCTCTAAGAAGATGATACATGAGATTAGTTGAAGACATGTTGCTTCAACTGATTCTCCAAGGTGACTCCTTCACCTATCGTTGTGCTGCATTTTGTCATCATGTTGCACCTCACCGCGCTGCACCATGCTGCACCCATCATCATTATGCTGCATCTCATCACGCTTCATTAATCATGACTGTACCCATCACTGTACTGCATTATGTGCCATTGCTACACCATGTTGCCATATTGACCTATGCTTTGGCTGCACCTTGCTTGCTTGTTGTCCCTAGCATGCTTGTTGTCCTTAACATGCTTGCTGTTGCATGCTAGCTGTAACATTGCATGCTTGGTGTATTTGCTGCTAAGCACCATACAACTGTCCCAATGTTAGTTAGTTGTCCCTTGCACGCTGCTCACCTTCGGAGACAGATGCTCCGACAGTTCCTGGCAGTTCCAACAATTCCAGCTGTTCCCGGTAGTTCCGGCAGTTTTGACAGTTCTGGCAGTTCCAGCCGTTCCTGGTAGTTCCTGGCAGTGCCTGCAGTTCCCGGCAATTCTCGGCAGTTCCCTGCAATTCCCGACTTCTGCCCTCTAGATTAGGGCAGTGTTATCCCTTAGGATCTCTCCTCCTACTAAAGCCCAAAGACAAGTAGAGAGGAAGAGATCCCAAGCGTTGAAATGACTTGAAGGCCACCTCTATTTATACTAAAATGTTGAGCACAAGTGGGGTTCATTTGGTTGCTCATCGACCTTGACGAATTGTCCCATAACACAAATAAATTCATATCTCCATGAATACTTATTGGAATCAGATGATTTTTAGATCAATCCTACACCTCTTGATGAGAGGGATCCAAGAAAAATATCAGCTTCCATTAATAAGATGACCCACATGGAGTTTGGCCCTAGTTGCCAATTTTAACAGTGTTTAACACCACCATTCTCAACAATGACAAGATTCCTAGTTTCGATGAGTTATTGGCTAGATGCACTCAATAGGAGACAAGGATGATGGAGCGAGACAAGCCTTCAAATGGTAATGAACCTATTTCTTTCTTCGCTCATGCTAAGAGGAAAAATAATGCTGGTCCAAGGAGACAGGGTCAAGGATTCAAGCAAGGATTCAAAGAAGGAAGAAAAGGAAGGTGCTACAATTATAACAGGTTCGGCCACTATGCTATAGAGTGTCCTCACAAGAAGAATTCTCCAAGAGATGACGACAATATGTTATGAAACCAACTCACAAAAAGATAGAAAAGATGGATCAACGACTTCAAATTAGCCTCTTCGAGGGGGCAACCTCCTTTACCTTACACAAATGAACAATTCTGGGTGATACAAATGACAATACCTCCTTTCTATATATAGGAGTCTAAGTGGTACCAATATAATCAGAGCCTATATAACAATAATATTGTAGGGGCACAACAATAACAATAGTGGGCTTCTATGGGGCACAATAATAACAACATGGGGACTACATGGGCACAACAATACCATAAGGGGGTTGCACTAATAACAATAAGGAGCTACACTAGTAATATAGGGACCTAACATGCCCCTCTCCTTCAAAAAGTGTTGTCCTCAACGCTTGAGTAGTTTTGGATGCTCTGTATAAAATTCTCGTCCTCCCATGTGGAATCTTCAATGGGTAAGTTCTTCCACTCGATGAGATACTTTGAAATTTATCGATTTCGTAGCTGTTGGGTTCTTGTTTCCGTGATTTCTTCAGGTTCTAATATGATTTTTCCTTCCTCGTCAAATTCCGACAATATTGTTTGAACTAGGACCTTGTCACCTATAACCTTCTTTAAGCATGAAACATGGAAAACTGGGGGCACTCGGGAAGATGCATGAAGCTCCAATTTGTATGCCATAGGACCAATCTTTTGCAGCACTTTATAAGGACTATAGTACTTTGGTGATAATTTATTATCCTTCTTAGCTTGCTTGAGGGACATTTGTTTGTATGGTTGTAGTCGTAAAAATATGGTGCAGGGTCCTGGCATATAATCATCCTTGGCGAAACTTAATGCCAGGGTAACACCCACACATATACCCATAGTATGCATTTTTTAAAATAATGCATTTACAACTGTCCCAGGACATTTAACTCAAAGAAGGAGTCAAATCTACGGACCTTAAATGGTCAAGTGGCCTTTTTACACAGTTCCACTATAATGGAACTTCAATCACCCCGCTAATACTTCCTCTTGAGACCTTTAACTAGACTTTATTAAAGTCTTCATTCATAATCCTTATCGGCGGTATATTCCTGTTACAAAGGAAATATACGCACAAACTTACCTTTCCAAACCTTGGTTAATATATGCTATATCGCACAAATTGCACTATCGGCGCTTTTATTTCCTTTAAGGAATCCTTACACAAAGGATTATCACATAATATACCTTTTCCTCCTGTTTACGGTTTTGCACAGAACCTGAGGCTAAAACGTCATCTCAATCGCTATCGGCTATATCAATGGTTCATATACATATGAACCATCACCCCTCTTTGACTCTGATCTCCGACTATTGGGTCGTTTAACATATGCTTTTGTGTTAAAAGGCCTGTGCCATATAAACTATCGGAATTATTAATTACTTGGGAATACAAAGGAATTCCCACTCCGAAACCTTATAACGGATTTCAAATTCTATATATTCGCATTCATAGCTATCGTCAGGTCCACAACTTATCGCTTCCACTGCGACTTCCGCTGATTCTCGATCTCCGAATCTTTGATCGCCGATATATCGCTATCGGCGATATCGCAACATTCCTAAACTACTGACCCTTGGTGCCTCCGATTGTCGATATGCGATTCAATCGTGACCGTTGATCTGGCCATGATCTAATGGCCCATGATTAATCGCTGCTTGCTCTTTGCAAACTTCCAAGGCTCATTCTGATAACTTAAAAGGGACTCCCGCCGATGCCACTTAATCTTGGCCATTGATCTTAATGATCCAACGGCTGCTGAGCGTCAAACCTCTATTTCTCGCTTGCCTCTCTTACTTGGGTTTTTCCGCATTTTCAATGGTTTTCCTTCGGTTTCTTCAAGGGCTTCTTTCTTCCGCTGCGTTGCTCAACTTCTCTGAGCTTTACTCCCTCACTCTGTTATCTCTCCAGAGCTTCTCTTCGCTTCCTTAATTGGATTCAAAGACCCCTTTTTGATTCTTCTGAATCATGTTACGCCTCTGCGTATCCTTCAGGATTCTGCCTAGAATCTCCTGCAACAGAGCCTATAATTTAAGTAATTCATTCATGAAAACATTCTTCAATACTCTGACTCAGTCAAAAATAAACTCTGAATATATATTAATGCAAAAGACAAAGATTACATTCGAGACACTTCGGTCTCGCTCACACACATACACAGGCCAGATTCTACTATTGGTGGCGTCTTCCCTCTGCTCGTAGGCTTACATATGTTTATATAAAAACTGGGATTGGATTACTATGAAGGACCTGATCCCATCCTTTAACAAAAGCCTAAAGCTCGCTACATGTATACATATATGTGGCAAACTTATCCACTATAGCTTTTTCTCCGTTTTAAAACAGAAAAGTCTCCTTATCAACTCAATGGTTCATATCTACTTAATTAATTCCTAAAAGCTCTCTTTTGCTCCTAGAGAGTTGGATTTGACTTCTACCACTCATGTTCTCATTTATTTATTTTGAGAGCATTTACATATTCTCCCATTACCCAATAAAATCACACTTAAATGCCTAAATACTACATTGACTTGAGACTGAGGAAAACTATTTCCTAAAATGCATGATCCCCTATGTCTATTATTTACAATGATTTTCCTTGGGCTAAATGCTCCTGCATCAGACTCCCAAAGTAGAAAATATTCATGATCTCTTGATCATGTGTCTTCTGGTCTTGGTCTTCCTGGATCCCACACTTTGTTCTGTAACTGTCCAGATGCTTTATTCCTTTGTTGCCGCTGCACTTCTGCTATCTTTTGCTCCATTTTCTTCTTCCTGTCAATCAGGTTCAACTTCTGATTGATCTTGCTTGCTGTTGTTACCATTTTCCTCCATTTGAATTGCTTCATCATCTGCTGCCATATTTCTTCAATTTCTATGTCCAACATATCTTTGGGCTGGTCCATCTTCTGCTTCTTACTTCTGTCTTCTTCTCTTTGTTTCAGGTTACTGTTGCTATCTTCTATGTTGACTTTTCTTTTACTTGCTTCATTCTTTGGTTTACTTGCTCTTGCTTTACTTGCTACCATTTTTGCTGCCTCCCTATCATCCTTACCCTCTTTCATGATTGAATCATGACTGTTCAGCATTTTCTCCAACAATTTAACATCTTTGTTCCATGGATTGAATTCTTCCATGAAGTCTTCTTCTTTCATCTTTACTTGGTTGCTCACCTATGCCAAATCTCCTCCAGCAATTGCAACAAAAGCTCCATTCACAAAACACTTGTTAAAGTTAAAAACATGAGGCCTTGGTGCCTCTTCTTTCTTTGGCAACATTTCAGTTTGTTGCACTATTTCCTCTTCCTCTGTCAGCATATCAGTATGTTGATTCGAATTCTCAGTAGAATTCATGAGATTGTCCATTAGTCTCTCTTCCACACCATCTGTTCTAATGATGCCTTCCTGCTCTTGTCCACTGTAGTGAACTCCTCCTCCTTTAACCTGTTGCTGGTTATCTTTACTTTGAAATTGTTTGATTCCTACCGCCTCTTTACCATCTTCAAACAATCTCTGCTCAATCTCTTTGATCACATACTCATACTCATTCATGCTATTTAATGAACCTGCAAACAAATTATTGCATCTTCCTGTCTCCATGCCTACTTGAGACACATCTTCTTCTTCAGAAACTGTAACTGTAGCTTCTGTTCTACCATCAGGTTCTCTCATCAGTTTCTCCAGCAGTTTAATCTCTTCTTCACACTTAGCAAGCACTTCATCACAATGCTCTCTTCTTCCAGATTCATCCTTTACATGCTGTGTTACAGTATTAAAACACTGTCTTCCTTTGATCCTTGTAATCTCAAGGTCTTTCTACTGTAGCAAATCATTACTTCCCTCATTCAAGAGGTCTTTTCCGTCATACTCTGTTATGCTAGAGTACTCCTCCAGACTTTCGATATCTTCAAAAGACTGTCCATCCTCTTCAAAACACTCCTTTGTTAGTGTTCCTTTTCCCAAGGTTAAATCCTTTGCATAGGGTTCCTCCTTCTTAACATCCTTCAGTAGATGTCCTTCTTCCCTACTGTCTGTCTCAACAGTTTCCATGGCTATCTCTACTGTGCCTATCATCATAGTGAATTGATGATCCTTTACTATGTTTTCAGCTAACATAGTCTCTTCCTCAAGTTTGCCTTCAGTCCCTTGCTGTTTATCTCCTCTGAAGATATCTTCAAATGGCTGTTTTTCTCCTGCAATATCTGCCATCATACACAAACTATCAGTTTTAAAAATATAAGACCCTATGGTCTCACTTGATGGTTCAACCATCATATCTCCTTGCTGTTCTAAATCATTCATATGATTCAGAAATTCTTCGATGGTCTCTTCTTCAATCTCCTCAAGCCCTTCACTTAGTTGCTTGACATCTTCCACCAGCTGTATATGAGATCTATCTACCTCATCTTCTTCCAGAACAGAATTTTGATTCTGCTGGTCTTTTTCCTTCCCGATGACAATATCAGCAAATTGTCCTTCATCTGCAAACATACACAAATTATCAGATTTAAAATCATCAGACCTTTTGGTCTCACTTGAAGTTTTAGTCTTTAAGTCTTCATCTTCACTTTCTCCCAGAAATTCTCCTTGTTCTGGTTCACAAATGGATTCTTCCATTTCTAATTCAACTTCCTTGAGTTTTTCCTTCAGCCACTTTACTTTCTTTTGCTGTAGCCTTCTCTGCAACTTATGCCTCTTTACTGGCTTCTTACTCAAGACCCAACCTAGTCTCTGGCTTTCCTCAAGTATTCTCCTTAATGCATTGAGTTGTTTTTTTAATTCTGCAATCTCTTTGTCAATTTCTTCTTGACTCATCCTCTTGCCATTTGCCTTGGCATACTTCTTCTCATAGCTTCTACTGTGGCTTCTCTCTGAACCTCTGCTATGACTATCAGTAGTCATCTTCTTCTCTTCTTTCTTCATGAGCTCTTTTGCAACAAGCCTCTGCAACAACTAGTCCTCCTGGTTGCAATCTTACTTCACTAAGCTTTCCTCACTCAGTCTTTTGGTAAGCACGGGTCCTCTATCTGGAACCTCTTCTTGAGCAACACCTTTGCTCCTTCTAGGCTTTTGCAATCTCTCATTCTCTCTTGAGAACACTTGAGCTGTCCTCTCTGTCCAATCTCTTGTTGGATTCTTTAGGTTCTCTGCCACTTCTCCTTTAGAGTATTCTCCTTACTTTGTCTTCAAGAACACATCTGTTCTCTTCTCACAGTTTCTCTTGTTGTCACCTGTGCATTAGTATTAAAACACACATTCTTAATTTAAAACATAACATATTACCTCACCTTCAAATCACAACATTATCTTATTTCACCTATTCTTCTGCACTTTGAATGGATTGTCCTCTGGTTGGTTTCTCAAGTCCTTTTTCCTTCAGAACTTGCATTAAGCAATCTTGCTTTCTCTTTCTTTTAAGGAATTCTTTATTCCTGTTTACTCCAAGCCTCTGCTAGAACTGCTACAATCTCCCACTGTAGTCTTTATCATTTAGCACATTACCTTTTCCTCTGTGCAAATTACTTTTCGCAGAAATCTTCCCCGCTTTATTTCTGCTCTGATAGTAATTCTGCTTTGACCTCAATTTTGCTCTGATACCACTAATGGTGCAGGGTCCCAGCATATAATCATCCTTAGCCAAACTTAATGCCAGGGTAACACCCGCACATATACCCACAGTATGCATTTTTTACAATAATGCATTTACAACTGTCCCAGGACATTTAACTCAATGAAGGAGTCAAATCTACAGACCTTAAATGGTCAAGTGGCCCTCTTACACAGTTCCACTATAACAGAACTTCAATCACCTCGCTAATACTTCCTCTCGGGACCTTTAACTAGACTTTATTAAAGTCTTCATTCATAATCCTTATCAGCGCTATATTCTTGTTACAAGGGAAATATACGCACAAACTTACCTTTCCAAACCTTGGTTAATATATGCTATATCGCACAAATTGCACTATCAACGCTTTTATTTCCTTTAAGGAATCCTTACACAAAGGATTATCACATAATATACCTTTTCCTCCTGTTTACGGTTCTGCACAGAACCCGAGGCTAAAACCTCATCTCAATCGCTATCGGCTATATCAATGGTTCATATACATATGAACCATCACCCCTCTCTGACTCTGATCTCTAACTATCGGGTCGTTTAACATATGCTTTTGTGTTAAAAGGCCCGCGCCATATAAATTATCAGAATTATTAATTACTTGGGAATACAAAAGAATTCCCACTCCGAAACCTTATAACGGATTTCAAATTCTATGTATTTGCATTCATAGCTATCGTTGGGTCCACAACTTATCGCTTCCACTGCGACTTCCGCTGATTCCCAATCTTCGAACCTCCGATCGCTGATATATCGCTATCGGCGATATCGCAACATTCCTAAACTGCTGACCCTTGGTGCCTCCGATCGCCGATATGCGATTTAATCGTGACCATTGATCTGGCCACGATCTAACGGCCCACGATTAATCGCTACTCACTCTTTGCAAACTTCCAAGGCTCATTTCGATAACTTAAAAGGGACTCCCGTCGATGCGACTTAATCTTGGTCGTTGATCTTAATGATCCAACGGCTGCTGAGCGTCAAACCTCTATTTCTTGCTCGCCTCTCTTACTTGGGTTTTTCCGCGTTTTCAATGGTTTTCCTCTGGTTTCTTCAAGGGCTTCTTTCTTCCGCTACACTGCTCAACTTCTCTGAGCTTTACTCCCTCACTCTGTTATCTCTCCAGAGCTTCTCTTCGCTTCCTTAATTGGATTCAAAGACCCCTTTTTGATTCTTCTGAATCATGTTACGCCTTTGCGTATCCTTCAGGATTCTGCCTAGAATCTCCTGCAACAGAGCCTATAATTTAAGTAATTCATTCATGAAAACATTCTTCAATACTCTGACTCAGTCAAAAATAAACTCTAAATATATATTAATGCAAAAGACAGAGATTACATTCGAGACACTTCGGTCTCGCTCACACACATACACATGCCAGATTCTACTATTGGTGGCCTCTTCCCTCTGCTCGTAGGCTTACATATGTTAATATAGAAATTGGGATTGGATTACTATGAAGGCCCAGATTCCATCCTTTAACAAAAGCCTAAAGCTCACTACATGCATTCATATATGTGGCAGACTCATCCACTATAGCTTTTTCTCTGTTTTAAAATAGAAAAGTCTCCTTATCAACTCAATGGTCCATATCTACTTTAATTAATTCCTAAAAGCTCTCTCTTGCTCCTAGAGAGTTGAATTTGACTTCTACCACTCATGTTCTCATTTATTTCTTTTGAGAGCATTTACATATTATCCCATTACCTAATAAAATCACACTTAAATGCCTAAATACTACATTAACTTGAGACTTAGGAAAACTATTTCCTAAAATGCATAACCCCCTATGTCTATTATTTACAATGATTTTCCTTGCGCTGAGTGCTCCTGCATCAAAATACCCAGTCGCCTATGTCAAAACTTCTTTCACTACGATGTTGATCTACCTTTTGTTTCATTCGATTCTGCGCGAAAGTGAGGTTATCCTTTTTCTTCTTGATATGTCCTTCTATCTTGAGAGTTTGAGGAGTGGTAATTCCTGCCCATGCATTACAAGATATGGTTGGATTCATTTCTTCTTTTTCTAGGGTTGGTTCTTGGTGTATATCCTCTTCTTTTGACGTTTCTTGATTTTTTTCTTCCTCCTCTTCACAATCAATGTAAAATAATTTCTTCTTAGCACACTTATGACCTTTAGTATATTTGTTATCACAACTATAACAAAGGTGATTTTCTCCTTTTTCTTCCAACTGTTGTGGTGTCAACCTTGTAGGTTGTGGAAGGCTAGGAGCAACAACACTTTCATTTTTATAATTTTGAGGGGTCGGATTTCTTGTTGGCATAATTTTTCTTTCAATTTTTCTTGCCAACTTGAATGCCTTCTCCAATGAATCAGGTTCCCAAAGACGAACCTCATGTTGAATGTTATCCTTTAAAGTCCTTATGAAGACATCAATCCTCTGCTTCTTTGGAATATCATTTACCCTTATATTCAATTTTTGGAAGTCCTCAATGTGCTTTGCCATTAAACCCTTTTGTTTGAGATTTATCAATTGGCTAAAGAAGGTGTTGCTCTTTGTATCCTCATAATGTGCTATCATTTCCTTTGTGAAAATTGACTAGGTGACAAGTGGTTTACGAGAACAAATCCCTTTATACCATAAAAATTGATTCGGTTCTAAATATAAAGATGCAATACGTACCTTTTGTAACAGTTGCACATCATGTAGATCAAAATATTTCTCCATCTGTAGTATCCATGTTATGGGATACTTGCCATCAAACTTCTTCATATCGATCTTTGGAATATGGTGGGTCTTCAATCCAATGTTAGATTCTATGAAATCATGATTAACATTTATTTTTTTTCTCATCATGAGTTTTCTCTACTATTTTTTCATCATTAGGAGGCCTTTCTTGTAGCAGCTTTGTCCCACCTTCCTTCAAACCTTCCATGTCTTTCTTCAAATCTTCCATGCTTTTCTTCAAATCTGCTTCCCTACTGTTGTCCTTTGAGATAACCTAAGGTCAATTGGTTATGCCAAAGCATCTATAATGTTTTGTTGATTTTAATGATTTGGATGACTAGTGAACTGTTTATAAACAGGTGCTTTAAACTTAGAAAGATTCTTAATAAAATAAAAGGTTGTTCTTTACATACACATGGTTATTTTGATTTTAAGTGGATGGATAAGAAGAATGTGTAGAGATATAATTGATTTAATATTCAAATTGAGTATTTAATCATTTATAAGCAGAAATCAAGAAAACCGTGTTTCCTTGATCAATAGAATATAATTAAACTATTACAGAAATCTAGTGCAATTTAAGTTCAAAGAAGAATTTACAATAACAGATAGTTCTGCAAATTAATCTCTTATTTAAATTACAACTTCACAGTGGATTCAAAATGAAACTGATATTCAATTAAATTTTAAATCGATGACTGTAAAAGAATTTATTTATATGAATAAGACATAATGAAAAACTAGATGAAAACAACTCATTGAGAGACAGACCATATGAGGCAAATCCAAAATCTTTTATTATTTCAAAAATGCTCCAACTTAGTACAAATTTGTGTGATAATGGTTCAAGGGTTCAACCTTGAATACTTCAACAAAATGAAGTATTCAAACAAAATTACAAAAATATTACAATAAATGCTTGAGTGACACGCCATTCTAGTATTAGCTTAGAATTAACAGAAAAGAAGTAGTTCGATCAAAAGGAATGAATGTAAACATTTGGCCCTGTTATGAAGGAGAGCAGTTGTTGAGTGGCCACTATTCGGGTGCTGCGCTGGTGAAGCTGATCTGTCTTTTAGTCCTGAAATTCACACAACTTATCCCACTATTCTTCATCTGGAATAGCTATCTTGGTTACCTTGCGGTAGATTTCATCTACCTCAGTATACCGAGCAAAAGTGGGTTTTACTGTGTTTATCTCATGTTGAATAAAACTTATGTTGTTGATGGCTTCGTAAAACGCTCTGCCTGTCATAGAACCTTTGATGTTGGAAGACTTAGCTGTATCCTTGGCAATGTCCTGAAGCTTCTTCATGTAGTCTTCCCTGGTCATTAATTTGTCATTGATTACAAACAATGAAGGCAAACCTTTCTTGTTCAATGCATCAATCCTAGTGAAAAACCTGTTAACTGCTACCTCAAGAATGTGACACTTCTCTGTCAGCTGTACAACCAAGTTCTTCCTTGTTAGAACTTTCTTCACCTCCAGAATAGTTTCTGTTCTGTCATCCACTCCTAGATCATCCAGCTCATATCTGTTTTTGGAATTAAGGAACTTTATGATGCTGTTGGCTATAGCAGGCATTTCTCCCAGTTGAGCATTGATAGTGGCAATGGTCTGCTTTGCTTTCTCCATGAGTTCCTTCTGCTAAAAAATAATCTGGATACATGGCTAGATTTCATCTATTTCTTCAATGATATTATTCCAGATGATTTCTTTAACATGACCTAGTGTAGAGCCAATAGAAGACTCAGCTGCTGACTTCTTCCATGCCTCTATCTAATTTTGAGCTCTCTGAAGCTCTGCTACATGAAAAATCTCAGTTTTCTTTTGATGATCCTCTAGAAGTTTCACTTGATCCTGCAACTTTTTGATCTCTTCAGTTTGGAGAGACATGTTTTGTACTGCATTGGCCAACTGATCTGCAACATCTCCTATACTTGTTGTAGCAGATATGGCTGTAGGAATGGCTGTGATAGGAAGTGCTTCCAAAGGAACAACAGTCTTTTTAGCAGCTTTCTCCTTTTCTTTAATCAATTTCTCCATCTTTGTCTCCATTTGCTTCAGCTGTGCAGTCTGCTCCATGATGAGCTTCATCATATCTGCCTTTTGTGTCTCTGTCTCTTCAATATCCTTGGCCAGAGGATCTTCTGTAGCTGGTAGTTTTAACTGCTTCCTTAATGCTGCTATGTCTAAATTCTTTTTCTTCACAAGTTCCTCTGCAACATTGATGTTTGAAGGGTCATAACCTAGTTTGATTACCAAGTCCTCCAGGGTTTTAATTCTGGTGTCTTTGGCAAGCGCAGAGACCTTCTCCATCTTCAGCTGTGATTGGACATTTGCTAAGGTAACTTGCAGTTTTGATAAACTCATAGCAGTGTTAGTGATAGTTGAAAATATCATTTCCCCAATCTGCTTATGCATCTCCATTTGGTCAATGGGATGTATATCTTTTACATCAAACTCAAAGGCTGTCTTCTTGTAGTCTAATGTTGCCTTGGGCTGGGGAACTTGTGCTTGGAGGAATGCCATTTGCATTTTTCCTTTTTCTGAATCAAAGGCTGACAACAGCCTGCTTTGAGCACCAAAAGTCTGCTTCCAGAACTGGTTGTAGGTGTTAATCTTCAAGGCCTCATTCCTGACTTTTATCTCCTTGAAGATGTCCATTATACTCTTCTTTGCCTCACCTGTAGTAGATGTGCTGGTTTGCATAAGTTGCTGCTGCTCTTGTGAAGTTGTGGAGGTAGTAGGAGACAATGTGGTCTGATCACCCACTAATGAGGAAACAAGTGGCTCATTAGTGGTGAGAATGTTCTCCTGCTCTGAGTCCTTGCTAAGGCTTAGTTTGGAACTAAGCTTGGTCTTCTTTCTATACATTATCTTAAATCCTTCATTGAAAATGTCAGTCCCTAAAGGGGACTCTTCCTCTTTGCTTCTCTTGGTTGTTTTCTCCTGCATGGTAGGAGTCTGCACTGTAGATGATGATACCTGCTGTTCTTCTGCCTCTTGTAGGGTATTCTCAACCCATTCTAGCTGATTTTTGTATTTCTCTATCTCTGGCCTGGATGTGTGAAAGTAAGGAGTAGACTTGGTTTCTACTCTTAATTTAGAAATGATCCCTAATGGATCATATGACCAGGTAAAGCTAAGGCTGAACTGCATTTCCTTTAAGAGCTTATCTGCTTCTTCCCCTGCTGCCTTGCTGTTGCAAATGAAAGGGCCAATCTATGTTTTGATTTTAAACTGGGACTTCTTCTTGGCAACAACAAAGTGGATTTCATCCATATTGATCATCTTCCTTATGTACTCCAGAGCAAAAATCCTCATTGGGAGGAATTTGGGTAGCTTGTAAGGTGCAAGCTCACATCCAAATATTCTCAATTCTGTATAGTTCTCGTAGAGGTACCAATCCCTTGTCTGAACTTGGTCTGATAGCTGCAACACCTTTCTTATTTCCTCACTGATCCTTGGTTCTATCCTGCTACTCAGAAGACTGATTGCTGGATGAACAAACATCTCTGTAAACTGTTTATATGTGTACTCCTTTTGTTCCTTCATCACCAGAGTAGTCCAAAAGATGACTGACTGCTGGTTCCCTTCTTCATCTAGATTTTGCAAGGAAAGGTTGATGTTGTCCCCCTAAAAGTATAAGAACATGTAAACTAACACAGAGGCATACTTGAATACCTCCTTAGTTGGAAATTTGATAAGCTGCTGATGAATTGATTCTGCAAGAAATTGGCTGAAGTTAAACACAATGGAGGGCTTAGAATCAACAGAGAAAATGGACAAAAATCCTATGATGGCCTCATCTACCCACTGATCAGAGTAGTAGCCAAGGAGGTAGGAAATAACTGTGATAATCTGCTTGGCTCTCTCAGGGAAAATAGAGGAGGGATAGGGAGGATTTTTCTTTGGCAGTGAAGCATCTTCTGTCAAGAAAAGTTCCAAGGTTTTGGCCCTCTTGGCAAAGTCCAATTTCTGGTATAGTTCAATTAGTGCTTCATAGGAAAATGGGGTAGCATTCTCTACTGTGGGGGCCTGCATCATCTGGTCTATGGCTTGAGGAGTAATGGTAAACATAATTTCTCCAGTGGGGGTAACAATGGCCCTTTGGCTTGGCAAATATGATGCATGACACTTTCTAACAAAATCTGGGGTACTGTGGGTACGAGGAAAAATGTAGTGGGGTAAATTAGACTCCCACAGCTGGATATCATCTGACTTGTCTATATACTTGTCCTCGAGCCAACAATACATCTCAAAAAGGTCGAATTCACAGAGAGTCTCATGGATTTTATAGTCTTTGTCAGTGAAAGGGACGTGATGAAGATCTATGGGAGGATAGATTAGAGGATTGATAGGTTCCTCTGGTCCTTTGTCCTTTGGAGGCATCTTGGCTAAGGCTAAGAACAAGAATGAAAACTGGATTGGGAGTTTGAATACACAGAGAGGAGTCAGATTTTGGAGGGAAGAACAGAGGCAATAGGCTGAGAAGAATGAGCAAACAATGTCGCTGGTGGGTAGAAATAGTTGAAGTTTTAATCCAGCAACTGTAATCAAATCAATTACAGTGATAGTGCATGAATTCAGTAACCTGTTAACCTGTGAAAGGGAGGTTTATATAGCAGATTTGGTTTTTCCGTTGAAGGTGGCGCGGGTTCGTTGAATTAACGGCTAAACAATTAATTGCTTAACGGGTTAATTCTGGAGGGAACGATTATAATTGGATGGAGTTAATGGACGAGTGTCATGGCGAAAGGTGAATGGTGGGAGTGCAACGGATAGGAGAGCAGTATCGGAAGTGAAAGAAAACAACTTTTCGGAGGGGAGGAGAGCGGTTAGTGGTTTCACTCGAGGGGGGTCTGAAAAGCTCTGGTGCTGACATGTAGGGGAGGGCACGGTTTTGTATACCATCCATTTCGGACCCCCCCGATGGTAAAGCTCAGATGGTGAGAGGGGGCTGAAAAGTCATATAGGTCGTTGGATCTTGGGAGATGGGCGGAGATGAAGTGAGAGGTGTCGGCGGGTTAACTTATGACGTGGCGGGACACTCGGTGGGGCCGACGGCAGTTAAATGCTTAATGCATAAGGAATATGTGCGATACATGGGGGGTGTTAAAACTTGGGGATAGGATTAATACCAAAATAATTGATATATAAACCTTAGAGCAAACCTTTACTCCTCTGCCTTTTTCTTCTGCACATGCAAACAATATTTGATAATTGACTTGTGGCGCATTTTGACTAGCAGCCTATGCATTTATAAAAACATGAAATGAAGCCTTTCTTTTCTTTTTGCTTTCCTAGCATTTTATTTTCCTTTTGCCTTCTTTATTTAGGGCAACTAACACCTAACGTTTTATTGATATGGATGCCTATAAAACATTAAATTACCCTAACATTTTAACTTTTCTTTCTTTTGCATCCATATCTTAAATTAACATTTTAAAATTATTTTGACTAATATACTAACTTATCAAAACCAAATAATGTTACAACACCTACCATCGATATTAGCTCCCATGGCACATATAAAACTATTTTTCTTAGCTTCGATCGCATTCTTCAAATCATCCATCCAATTTTGCTTACTAGGTGTCTCTATTTTCTTGATTCAAGTCATTATTTTTCTTGCTTTTATCAGCTCGATCTTGAATCTGTTGTATCTCTGAAATTTCAGATCTCCAAGGTTTGAAATTGCAACTTGCAGTAGCCCTCTGCGTCCTCTTTCCATTGCCACCAGTCTGATCGAAATTGGATTCTCTAAGAAAGAGTTATGCCCAATCTTCCAAGATGACCTGATTATATACTTTTTCAGTAGAGCGAACTTGTACGAAGTGCCACATGTAACTGTTTCGACCTTCGGACCTGAAAACAATACACAAAAAGGTACAATTTGTCCTTTTTCTATAACTTCTTCCGAAATTTCAATTTGATGCTCAGAGAGAGTTATGACGATTTTCCCAAGGTCACCTGTTTAGGATGTAATTCGGGAGCTTGCAGAAACCCTAAATGTCTTGGACCGTATCTCCTAAACTATAGCGAAACAAGATCTGAAATTCGGGCCCGAGCTTCACCAAGATTTCGGCTCAAATGGGTTTTAATGTCAGAATCTGAACCTTCGTAGAAAACAAATTATAGCGAAAATGCCACAATGACTTGTTTGAGATGGAATTCTGGATCTTGCAAAAATCCTAACTTCCTTAGATCATATCTCCAAAAATATAGCGATACAAGATCTGAGATTCAGACCCGAGGTTTAGAAAGATTTCGGCTCAAATGGGTTTTTTTTAGCTTTTGAAACTTCATAGAGAAAAAGTTATAGCAAAAATGCCACGATGACCTGTTTGGAGCAGCGAAACCCTAGAATCCAAAGCTCTGATACCGAATGTTATGAAACCAACTCACAAAAAGGTAGAAAAGATAGATCAACGACTTCAAATCAGCGTTTTCAAGGGGGCAACCTCCTTTACATTACACAAATGAACAATTCTGGAATGATACAAATGACAATACCTCCTTTCTATATATAGGAGTCTAAGTGTTCCCAATATAATTAGAGCCTACATAACAATAATATTGTAGGGGCACAACAATAACAATAGTGGGCTTCTATGGGGCACATTAATAACAACATGGGGACTACATGGGCACAACAATATTATAAGGGGGTTGCACTAATAACAATAAGGGGTTACACTAGTAGTATAGGAACCTAACACAATAACAACAATAAAGACAATGGCAATCAAAACAACAAGAAGTTCAACAATAAAGGAAAAAGGAATGCTCCCGCTGCTCGATATGGAAATGGTCGACCTCCCAAAAAATCGAGAAATTCGAGGTATGAGGAAAGTTATGTTGTAGAAAAACAAAATGAGTTTTATCTTATTTCCGCTCTATCTACTGCTTCTCCTTTGGATACTTTGGATCATTTGTTGATTGATAATGAGCCTCAAGACACTTCATTGGGTACAAAGAGGCCCTCTCAAATTTGATTGAAAAATAAGACTAATTTGGAAATCATACACAATGCCACCTACCCTGTGACAGGGATAGGTACTGTCACTCTTCACTTGAATCAAGGTCAAACCATTCATCTACAAGAAGTATTTCTTGTACTCGATTTGAAGAACCTGGTGTTTATTTCTGCGATGGAAGATAAAGGCTTCAAGGTAACATTCATTGATGGAAAGGTACGTATTTGGCAAAGAAACCCTAAAGATGCATTTACACTTGGATTTAGGGTTGATGGTCTCTATCAAGTTGGAGGAAGTCCTTTGGGAGCCTTGACTTGCGATACTTCTCTTCAACCTGAATTATGGCACTAGAGATTTGCCCACCTTCATTACAAAACCTTACTTGGGGTAAAGAAAATGGTCACAGGTATCCTCGATTTCAACATGAATCATGAAGGAGTTTGCCAGGTTGTGTAGTTGGGAAACTTACAAGGGGTCCATTCCCTTCATGTGAAAGCCAAACTATTGATATTCTTCAATTGGTGTATTCTGACTTATTTGGTATGTTGCCCGTAACATCATTGGGAGGATGACTTCTCTCGCAAAACATGGATCTATTTCTTGAAGAAGAAGGATGAAGTGTTCAAATGTTTCATTTTTTCGAAGCCTTGGTGGAAAATCAAACAGGGAAGAAGATCAAAATATTGAGGATTGACAGTGGAATCGAATATGAATCAAATGAATTCAATGACTTTCATAGAGAGGCTGGCATTAAGAGGGAGACAATTGCTCCATACACTCCTGAGCAAAATGCATTTGCCAAAATGAAGAATCCAACAATTATGGAAGCCACCTGTGCCATGCTCTATGATTAAGGTCTACCAAAATTCTTATGGGGAGAAGCTTCCAACACTGCAGTGTATGTTCAAAATAGGAGCACGCATCAAGCACTGGATTTCAAGACACTCGAAGAAGTTTTCACTGGTAAGAAAGCTGATGTTTCTCATTTTTGGCTTTCGTGTATTTTCATGTGCCTAAAGAGAAAAGAAACAAGTTGGAAGCATCTGGGAAGAAAGGTACATTTGTGGGCTACAGTGAAAATTCAAAGGCATATAAAATCTATGTGCCTAGTCAAAGAGATGTGGAAGTAAGCCATGATGTCACCTTCGATGAAGACACTGCCCTTGGGAAAGCCAGAGATCTCCCCATTCCAAGGAAGGATAATGATGATGTTGCAGAAAAACAGGATGAACCTCCGACAGATGAGCCTATGCTCGATGTTGAAGGCTCGATGGATCCCATTGATCCACCTCTTGGTGATCCCTCTACCTCAAGGAAAAGACCTTTGTGGCTCAAAGATACTCTCGAAGATGCTGAAAGACATATTGCTCCAAGAGGGACACTTTGTGGAAGTAAGAAGCTGAATAAGTATAAAGGGTACTTAGCTGCTATGAGTACTATTGCTCAAACTTAGCCATGTACATTCAAAGAAGTCGTAAAGCACCAAGTCTGGAAGGATGCGATGAATGAAGAGTATGAATCTATCATGAAAAATGATGTCTGGGATGTGGTGCCTAGACCGAAGGACAAGTCTGTAGTCACCTCAAAATGGCTATACAAAATCAAACATGGAGCAAATGGGAGTGTTGAGAAATACAAGGCCAGGTTTGTTGCTCGAGGCTTTTCTCAAAAGGAAGGAGTGGACTATGACGAGATATTTGCACCAGTTGCGTGATATACCACTATTTGATCCATTATTGCCCTTGCTGCCACTCAAGGATGGAGCCTACATCAAATGGACGTTAAGAATGCTTTCTTGCTTCGCTCGCTTAAGGAGGAAGTCTACTTGGAACAACCTTAGGGGTTCGAAATACAAGATCGAAGGACACATGTATGCAGGTTGAAGAAAACCCTCTATGGGTTGAAGCAAGCCCCTAGGGCTTGGTATGAGAGGAATGATAGCTATCTTATGAAGCTGGGATTTACAAGGAGCGATGTTGATCTGTTAATTTTAGGCAACAATGGTATGTTCTATGCTTTAGAGCAGTTTTACTTCAATTTCTTTATTAGCCCAATATCAATATCCAGATTGGAAATCACATCAACATGATAGTAAAATGCAGATAGAACATAAACATAAACAGTAGAAGACAAGCCAAGACAAGAGGACACAAGATGTGGCACTAGCGAGGGACAAACCCCAATGTGGGGAAACCCTTGATCAATTCTTATTATATTCTTCAATAGTTCAGCAGAGAGAGAGAGTACAATTTATAAATCTAATAATTTATGACAGCAACAAAAAGCGCTAACCAAAAAAGTCAATGTTGGTCAACAGGGCAGATTCCTTCCTCAGTTCAACTTGGTAAAACCTAGTCAACTTCGACCTCCAACAACAAGTCTAATAAGCCCAAAACAGTCCGAAAAAGTCCAGTAAAAACTGGTCAATAAAAGTCAACTCTGCGGCCAACCCTAGTATAGTCAATGCTAGTCAAAGGAGAGGTTAGATTGCCTCGGTTTTAGTGCCCAGATCTGCGGCCTGCTAGGACAGAGATACCTCACCCAAACCGAAGTCAAAACAGGTCAACGCAATCAAACAACCTCCCTACAGCTCAGTCAACGCAGTCAACAAAAAATTGTCTTCCTTTCCTTCGCACGTGTGAGAGAGAAGAATGCCCAAAAATGCATACCCAATCACAAGAGGAGAGAGAGAGATGTGAGATGAGATGATGGTGAAAATGACTTGAGGTCTTCTTTTATATGCAACGTTGAGGATGAGTTGGGTGTTTGAATGCTTGTTTTGCTTGCTGGCTGACCTTGACAATTTGTCCATAACATAAATAAATTCATATCTTCATTTGTATATGTCGGAATGGATGATCTTTAGATCAATCCTACACCTCTCGGAGAGAGGAATCCAAGAAAAATATCAACTGTCATAAATAAGATGACCCATGTGGAGTTTGACCCTAGTTGCCAATTTTAACACTCCCTCTCAACTAGGGAGAACTCCATCTGCTAATCCATCTGCCAATCTGTACTATCTCTGCCATCAATGCACTGCTCTGCATTGCTCTGCTCTACTCTGCTCTGTCGAACTATGAAGAAGAAGAAGTGATCAAGAATGTATCATACCATTCTCTACTGACCCAAAGTCAATCCCAAATAAAAGATAGTGTCTCATACCACTCTTACTGACCTGAAGTCAGTTCCAATCAAAAGAGTGTGTCATACCACTCTTACTGACCCGAAGTCAGTTCCAATTGATTCCAGATCAATATCAGTCATCCTAGCATAGGGAGTACGATAGTACACGATGCGTCCATCGGTAGTATTATGGTCCCTATCCTCATTTACGTACTCATTGTCCAGATGAGAGGTACTTCCCATGAGTCCCAGATTGCATGGTTAGGATGTCTCAGTAGGAGAAGGATGAAATACTCATCCTGCCTACATGTTGCCACGGGGTATCACATGGGAAGGTTGAACCACTCACCCTGTACACAACAAACCATTAGGGGAAGGCTAAACCACTCACCCTATAGTTGCTCATTGCTCCAAGAAGTACCCCAAGCCCCCCAGAGCTCCCAGAGCTCAATGTACATATCATACAGAACCCTCATAAGAGGGTCTCTCCACGACTCCAAGTCATTCTCAGAAGGCCAAGAACTTGACTTTCCCTAGGGGCTTTGTCAGAATATCGATGACTTGCTCTTCAGTCCCAATGTGATGGAGCCTTATTGCTCCTCATTGTACCACATCCCAGATAAAGTGGTACCTTATATCTATATGCTTGGAGCGATCATGAAACACGGGATTCTCTGATAATCGGATCCCACTCTGGTTGTCGCAGAGGATCACGATGGTATCCAACACATGTCCAAATGGCTCATTGAAGAGCTTCCTCAACCAGACAGCTTCACAGGAGGCCATACTAGAAGCTATGTATTCAACCTCGGCTGTGCTCAAGGCAAACGATTTCTGCTCATCCAGGATATCGAAGTAGAACCCAAAGAAAAACAACATCCAGAAGTGCTCTTGCGATCCACCACACTGCCAACCCAATCAACATCAGAATAACCATGCAGCCTCACATCTTCGGCAATGTATCTTAGTCCATGAGTGATTGTGCCATGAGGATATCTTAGAAGATTCTTGGCACCAATCCAATGTATATGATGAGGCTCAACCATATATTGGCTCAATGTGTTAACTGCAAAACATATGTCCGGATGGGAGATCACCAAGAACATCAATGCTCCTATGAGTTGACTATACTTAGAAGCATTTCCCAATTCAGGTCCAGCAACACTACCACATAACTTATTAAAGTTAAGTTCCATCGGAGTAGTCACAGGCTTGCAGTCCGCCATCCCAAATATTTCCAATATCTTCACAACATATTTTCCTTGAGAGAGGAAAATTTCACTTGGCTTTTGCTAGACCTCCAACCCTAGGAAGTAGTGCATCGGTCCTAGGTCCTTCATCTCAAATTCAGAAGCCAACTCACTCTTACATTTGTGAATGAGAGGGTCTATACTTCCATTAGCTCCATGCTTGATTTTGTAGAGCCACTTAGAGGTGACAATCGATTTGTCCTGGGGTCTAGGGACCACATCCCAGACATCATTCTTCATAATTGACTTGTATTCTTCATTCATAGCATCGTTCCATACTTGATGCTTCACGACTTCTTCGAATGATGAAGGCTTATTTTTAATGATAGTGCTCATGGCGGTCAAATATCCTTGATACCTGTTCGGCTTCTTGCTTTCACGGAAAGTCCCCCTTGGTGCAATGTGTCTCTTGGCATCTTCGAGAGTCTCCCTAACGCACGAGGGTCTCCTTTTGGAGGAGAAGGGTTCATGAGGAGGAGGATCAATAAGATCCATAGGTTCATCAACATCAGGCATCGTTTCGTCTTCTTTTGCACCCTGATTTCCGGTGTCAGCTTCTTTATCCTTCCTTTGGATAGGAAGGTTGTTGATCTTCCTGAGGGCCATATCTTCGTCAAAGGTGACATCATGACTTATCTCAACTTCCTTTTGACTAGCCACATAAATTCTATATCCCTTAGAATTTTCACTGTAGCCCACAAAGATTCCTTTCTTCCCAGATACACCCAATTTGCTTCTTTTCTCTTTGGGCACATGAAAATATACGGGACTTCCGAAAATTCTAAAATGAGAGACATCGTGTTTCTTACCAGTGAACATTTCTTTGGGAGTCTTGGAGTCCAATGCTTGACGAGGGCATTAGTTTTGAACATACATGGCGGTTTTTGCAGCTTCAGCCCATAGGAACTTCGGAAGCCCTTGATCATGAAGCATGGCATGAACAACTTCTACAATAGTGCGATTCTTCCTTTGAGCCACACCATTTTGCTCAGGGGTGTATGGCATTGTAGTCTCCCTCTTAATGCCAACTTCTCTGCAATAATCATGGAATTCATTGGATTCGTACTCGGTCCCATTATCAGTGCTCAATATCTTGATTCTCTTCTCAGATTGGTTTTCAATCAAGGCTTTGAAGTGACGGAACCAGAGGAACACCTCATCCCTCTTTTTCAAGAAGTAGATCCAGGTCTTGTGAGAATAATCATCCGTAAAGGTGAGATAATATAAGTATCCTCCCAAAGAGTTTACGCGCATCATACCAGATATGTCGGAGTGGATCAATTGCAATATATCTGTGGTCTTGCTATTACTTGAGGGGAATGGTCCCTTTGTAAGTTTTCCTTCACCATTTGTCTCACATACCTGTCACCATCTGTCTCACATCGGGTAGGGCCTTATAATGAAGATGCACAAACCTCCGATACCATGGTTCAGATTGTAGAGACGTGTCGCAAGACATGGCTCCCAATGGACTTCCTCCAAGTTGATACAAAGTGTCAACCCTGAACTTAAGAGGAAAAGCATGTTTAAAATTTCTTTTCCAAACACATACCTTTCCATCGATTAATGCCACCTTGAATCCTTTGTCCTCCATGGCTGAAATGGACACCAGGTTCTTCTTGAGATCAGGTACATATAGCATTTCTTGCAAATGAATAGTGTTACCTTGATTCAATTGAAGGGTAACATTCCCTACTCCTTTCACGGGATAGGTGGCATCATCTCCAAGTTTGTCTCCTTTTCTATCAGATTAGAGAGGGCTTCCTTGTATCCAGTGAAGTGCCTTGAGGCACCATTATCAATCAACCAATTTGCTAAAGTTTCCGGAGGAGAGACAGTGGAGAGGGCTGATATAAGATAGTATTCTTTTTGCTTATTGTTAACAACATTGGATTCTTCATACCTAGAGTTCCTTGATTTCTTGGAGCGTTGACCATTTCCTTGATGTCTCGCATTCCTTTTTCCTTTGCCATTGGACCTGCCATTCCTTTGATCGTTGTTGTTGAAGTTGTCCCTGGAATGATTGTGATCATCATCATGCGATGTGTCCCTTCTATTTGGACACTCCCTTGCATAGTGGCCAAACTTATTGCAAACAAAGCATCTTCCCTTCCTTTCTATTTTTGAATCCCAGTCTTCCTTGACTTTGCTTCTTTGAACCTGCATTGTTCTTCTTGTTGGCATGAGTGGAGAATGCAGTGGGGTTGCTTCTATTAGAAGGCATTTCTTGCTCCACCATTCTTGTTTCTTCTTGAATGCATCTCGACATCAATTCTTCGAACCCTGGAATTTGACCATTGTTGAGTATGGTGGTTCTAAATACATACTACTTAGGTGGGAGTCCTCCAAGGGTGGTGAGAGTAAGTTCCATGTCAGGAATGACCTCTCCAATCGAGAGTAGATCATTCTTGATCTCAGTAATCCTCAAGAAATAGGATTGAATGCCCTCGTCCTTGCCCTTCTTAATATCCTTCAAGTTATTCTTGAGAAATAGAATTTGATTAGCATTACTAACCTTGAACATGCCAACCAACCTGTCGTAGATCTCCTTGGAGGTCTTCAATTCGGAGATATAGGCCATGAGATGCTTGTCAACGGAATCCCGGATAATCTTCTTCGCTTTGGCTTCAGCCCTATTGTACTTGGTCTTCGCAGCAGCCGGTGCATTTGAAGGAGGCTTAAGGATTTTACCCTTCACATAATCCAACACTTCTTGTTCTTCCAAAGTCAAATCAAGAGACATCTTCCATCCATGATAGTCAGATTTTTCACGGAGCTTGTTTTCAGCTGGGAAGTGGGATGAGGAACGCATTGAGCCTTTTGTCCTTGTCCAATTGTCTTTGGTGATTGCTTTTTCACTCTTGCTTGGGCTTTGTCTTCACCTCAGCTCTAATACCATGTTAATTTTAGGCAACAATGGTATGTTCTATGCTTTAGAGCAATTTTACTTCAATTTCTTTATTAGCTCAATATCAATATCCAGATTAGCAATCACATCAACATGATAGTAAAATGCAGATAGAACATAAACATAAACAGTGGAAGACAAACTAAAACAAGAGGACACAAGATGTGGCACCAGCGAGGGACAAACCCCAATGTGGGGAAACCCTTGATCAATTCTTCTTATATTCTTCAATAGTTCAACAGAGAGAGAGAATACAATTTATAAATCTAATAATTTATGACAGTAGCAAAAAGCCCCAACCAGAAAAGTCAATGCTGGTCAACAGGGCAGATTCCTTCCTCAGTTCAGCTTGGTAAAACCTAGTCAACTTCGACCTCCAACAACAAGTCTAATAAGCCCAAAACAGTTCGAAAAAGTCCTGTCAAAGCTGGTCAACAAATGTCAACTCTGCGGCTAGCCCTAGTACAGTCAATGCTAGTCAAAGGAGAGGTCATATTACTTCAGTTTTAGTGCCCAGATCTGCGACCTGCTAGGACAAAGATACCTCACCCAAATTGAAGTCAAAACAAGTCACCGCTTCAAGTCAACGCAGTCAAACAGCCTCCTTGCAGCTCGGTCGACGCAGTCAACAGAAATTTGTCTTCCTTTCCTTTGCATGTGTGAGAGAGAAGAATACTCAGAAATGCGTACCCAATCACAAGAGGAGAGAGAGAGATGTGAGATGAGATGATGGTGAAAATGACTTGAGGTTATATGCAACGTTGAGGATGAGTTGGGGGTTTGAATGCTTGTTTTGCTTGCTGGCTGACCTTGACAATTTTGTCCATAACATAAATAAATTCATATCTTCATTTGTACATGTCAGAATCGAATGATCTTTAGATCAATCCTACACCTCTTGGAGAGAGGAATCCAAGAAAAATATCAGCTTTCATAAATAAGATGACCCATGTCGAATTTGGCCCTAGTTGCCAATTTTAACATGATCTGTTAATTTTAGATAACAATGGTATGTTCTATGCTTTAGCACAATTTACTTCAATGTTCCTTATCAACCCAATGACAATTTCCAATTATTTCCAGTAGCAATCACATTAACTTAATCACATTGACAGTAAATGCAGATAGAACATAAAAACATGTGTAGAAGACAAGCCAAGACAAGAGGCCACAAGATTTGGCGGATGTCAGGGAAAAACCCTTTGTTCAAATCTTCTTATTATTATTCATTAGTTCAACACAGAGAGAGAGAGTACATAGATCAAATCTACTTGCCCAAAACACAGTCAAAACAACCCCGTCAAAATCAACAGTCAACAACAATCAACTGCAACCCTAACCAGGAAGTCAACGCTGATCAAATCAGCAACAAAACATCCTCCAAGCAGCTAGGTCAACAACAATCCAATTTGGCCTTCAAGAAGGGTCAAAATCAACCCAAAATAGTCCACCCAGCCTCAGTCAAATTCGGTCAAACTTTAGTCAATGTTGCGGTCAAACAGTCCTGCGGTCAACGCACGTCAAACTGCCCCAAATAACTCGATTTTTGTGCCAGAGAATGTGACCTCAAGAAATCGGAAATCTGCCTAGAAAAGCACAGTCAAAGATGGTCAAACGATCCCTGGTCAACGCTGGTATGTTCTCTGTAATTTCGACTTGTACTTGTCCCTGGAATTTTCGTCCTTCTATGCCACACGTGGGGGAAAGAGAGAGGCTGCCTAAGTTGTACACACCAATCAAGAGAAGGGAGAGAAGAATGATGTGTGTGAGTGATGTCCAAATGAGGAGAGAGGTCACTCCTATTTATACAATTTGTTGAGGGTGAGGAGACATCCATTGGGCTTCTTGAGCCTACATTTGACTGAGGCCGACCTTGACAATTTGTGCATGAGAGAGAATAAATTCAAAATTCCACTTCTGCTTGTCAAAATGAGATGATCTTTATATCAAAATTGGACCTCTCGAAAAGAGGAATCCAATGCAATAATCATCTCCATCATATGAGTTGTCCCAAGGTGGAATTTGGCCCTAGTTGCCAATTTTAACACTCCCTCTCAACTAGGGAGAATTCCACCTGCCAATCCATCTGTCATCATCATACCATCTTGTCATCATGTACCATCTCTGTCATCATTGCTCTGCTTTGTTCTACTGAACCATGAAGTAATAATGAAGAAGTGACTGAGAGTGAGTCACACGACCTTACCACTCTCCATGGACAAAAGTCAGTCCTTGATCCCAGATCAAGTTGTTGAACATTGTGCATCCTAGTCATAGGGAGTACGACAGTACACGATGCATCCATCGGTAGCGTTATTGTCCCTATCCACTTTTCCCAACTCATTGGCCATATGAGAGGGGTACTTCCCATGAGTCCCAGACTACATGGTTAGGATGTATGTTGGGGCATCAACAGGAGAAGGTGAACCACTCAACCTTCTCATATTCCACAGGAGAAGGTGAACCACTCATCCTATGCATATTTCAATCGTAGGGGAAGGTGAACCACTCACCCTACACACATGTCATCAATTGTAGGGGAAGGTGAACAACTCACCCTACACACATGTCAACCATAATGGGGTATCACAAGGGAAGGTGAACCACTCACCTTGTACACAATGCACTAATAAGGGAAGGTGAACCACTCACCCTATGGTCGCTTGTAGCTCCAAGAAGTACGCTAAACCCCCAAGAGCTCCCAGAGCTCAGTGTCCAACTCATACGGGACCCTCATAGGAGGGCCTTTCCACGACTCCAAGTCTCTCTCGGAAGGTTAAGAATTTGACCTTCCCCAAAGGCTTTGTGAGAATCACTGTGACCTGCTCATTTGTCTTGATGTGTTGGAGCCTTATTGCTCCCCATTGTACCATATCCCGGATAAATTGGTACCTGATATCAATGTGCTTGGAGTGGTCGTGGAACACGAGATTCTCTGATAGGGGAATCCCATTCTTGTTGTCGTAGAAGATCATGGTGGTATCTAGCATGTGCTGAAATAGCTCACTGAAGAGCTTCCTCAACCAAATAGCTTCACAACAGGCCATACTCGCAACAATGTATTCGGCCTCGGCGGTGCTTAAAGCAACCGATTTCTGCTTCTTGCTCATCCAAGATATTGAAGCAGACCCCAAAGAGAAGCAACACCCAGACGTGCTCTTACAATCCACCACACTGCCAGCCCAGTCAACATCTGAATATCCATGTAGCCTCAAGTTCCCGGCAGTGTATCTCAGTCCATAGTGGATTGTGCCCCGGAGATATCTCAAGAGATTCTTAGTAGCAATCCAATGAATGTGATGAGGCTTGACCATAAATTAAGTCAATGTGTTCATAGCAAAGCATATGTCAGGACGGGAGTTGACCAATAACATCAGGGCCCCCACAAGTTGACGATACTTGGAAGGGTTCGCCAATCTGGGCCCAACAACACTTCCACATAGCTTCTTGAAGTTGAGTTCCATTGGAGTAGACACGAACTTGTAATCCACCATCCCACATCTCTCAAGCAGCTTCACAATGTATTTTCCTTGAGAAAGGAAAATCTCACCTGGCTTTTGCCAAACCTTCAGTCTTAGGAAGTAGTGCATCAGTCCTAGGTCCTTCATCTCGAATTCGGAACCCATCTCCCTCTTGCACTGATGAATGAGAGGGTCATCATCTGTTAGAAAGAGATCATCCACATAAAGGACCAGAATGAGAGACCTGTCCGTTTCAACCTTGAAGTATAGGTTCAGGTCAGCATCGCTCCTTGTAAATCCCAGCTTCATAAGATAACTATCAATTCTCTCATACCAAGCCCTGGGGGCTTGCTTCAACTCATAGAGGGCTTTCTTCAACCTGCATACATGTGTTTCACGATCTTGATCTTTGAACCCCTCAGGTTGTTCTACATAGACTTCCTCTTTAAGCGAGCCATGCAAGAAGGTAGTTTTGATATCCATTTGGTGTAGGCTCCATCCTTGTGAGGCAACAAGGGCTATGATCGAACGGATGGTGGTATATTGGGCAACTGGTGCAAATATCTCATCATAGTCTACTCCTTCCTTTTGAGAGAAGCCTCGAGCAACGAATCTGGCCTTGAACTTTTCAGCACTCCCATCAGCTCCATGTTTGATCTTGTAGAGCCATTTTGAAGTGACCATTGACTTGTCCTTGGGTCTAGGAACCACATCCTAGACATCATTCTTCATGATCGACTCATATTCCTCGTTCATCGCATCCTTCCAAACTTGGTGTTTCACGGCTTCTTCGAATGTACATGGCTTAAATTGTACAATGGTACTCATGGCAGCTAAGTACCCTGAGTACCTGATTGACTTCTTGCTTTCACGAAATGTCCCCCTCGATGCAATATGTCTCTCACATCTTCAAGAGTATATTTGAGCCATAATGGTCTTTTTCTTGAATTAGAGCGCTGACTAGGAAGTGGATCAATGGGATCCATCAGACCTTCCACATGGAGCATCGGGTCATCAATCGGAGGTTCATCTTGCTTTCCTGCATCATCATCATTGTCCTTCCTAGGGATAGGAAGATCTCAGACTTTCCTAAGGGCAAAATCTTCATCGAAAGTGACATCATGACTTATTTCCACTTCTCTTTGACCTGGCACATAGATTCTATATGCCTTCGAAGTTTCACTGTAGCCCACACATGTTCCTTTCTTCCCAGATGCATCTAACTTGTTTCTTTTCTCTTTTGGCACATGAAAATATATGGGACAACCAAAAATTCTGAAATGAGAAACATCAGGTTTCTTACCAGTGAAAACACCTTCGAGTGTCTTGAAGTCTAATGCTTGATGTGGGCATCTATTTTGAACATACACAACGGTGTTGGCAACTTCTCCCCATAAGAACTTCGATAGACCTTGGTCTTGAAGCATGGCACGGGTGCCTTCTATGATAGTTCGGTTTTTCCTTTTGGCAACTCCATTTTGCTCAAGAGTATATGTAGTAGTGGGCTCCCTCTTAATGCCAACTTCTCTACAATAGTTATTGAATTCATTTGACTCATATTCGGTTCCATTATTGGTCCTTAATATTTTGATCTTCTTTCCAGTTTGATTATCGACCAAGGCTTTAAAAGAGCGGAACCATTTGAACATTTCGTCCTTGTTCTTTAAGAAATAGATCCATGTTTTGTAAGAGAAGTCATCCACAAAAATTGCATAGTACAATTATCCACCCAAAGATCAGAATGGACCAATTGAAGAATATCGGTAGTTTGACTTTGACTTGAGGGGAATGGTCCCCTTGTATGTTTTCCAGCTGCACAACCTTGACAAACACCTGCATGATCTAAGTTGAATTTAGACATACCTGTGACCATCTTCCTTACATCAGGTAAGGCTTTGTAATGAAGGTGAACAAATCTTCGATGCCATAATTTGGATTGAAGAGAAGTATCGCAAGTCTATGCTCCCAACGAACATCCTCCAACCTGATAAAGACCTTCAACCCTGAATCCAAGAGTGAATGCATCTCTCAGGTTCCTTTTCCAAACACGAACCTTCCCATCAACGAATGTTACCTTGAAACCTTTATCTTCCATCGCAGAAATAGAGACCAGGTTCTTTTTCAGATCAGGTACATACAACACTTCTTGTAAATGAAGGGTTTGACCTTGATTTAAGTGAAGAGTAACAATCCCAATTCCTTTCACGGGATAAGTAGCATTATCCCCAAGTATAATCTCCATATTTGTCTTCTTTTCAATCAAGTTTGAGAGAGCCTCTTTGTACCCAGTGAAGTACCTTGAGGCACCACTATCAATCAACCAATGATCCAATGTATTCGGAGGAGAGGTCGTAGTGAGGGCAAAAATAAGATAAAATTATTTTTGCTTTTCTATAGCATTAACTTCTTCATACATGGAGTTTCTCGACTTTTTGGGAGGATGACCATTCCTGTTGTTCCTTTGATTGCCATTGCCTTTGTAGTTGTTGTTATTGTTGTCATCATGTCTTGGAGTATCCTTCTTGTGAGGACACTCTCTAGCGAAGTGGCCAAACCTGTTGCAATTGAAGCATCTCCCTTTTCTTCCTTCTTTGAATCCCGGCTTGAACCCTTGACCTTGTCTTCTTGGACCAGCATTGTTCTTCCTCTTAGCATGAGCAAAGAAGGCGGTAGGATTGTTTCCATTTGAGGGCTTGTCTCTTTCCATCATCCTTATTTATTCTTGAGTGCATCTAGCCAATAATTCATCAAATCCTAGAATTTTGTTATTGTTAAGGATGGTAGTGTTAAACACATCCCATTCTCTTGTAAGGCCTCTAAGTGCAATAAGAGTGAGCTCCTTGTCACCAATGACTTCTCCAATATATAGGATATCATTCTTGATTTCGGTAATCCTCCTGAAGTAGGATTGAATGGATTCTCCTCTATCCATCTTGATGTCTTTCAACTTGTTCTTGAGAAAGAGAACTTGATTTGCATTATTTACTTTGAACATCCCAACCAGCTTGTCATACATCTCCTTAGATGTTTCCAAATCAGAAATATAGGCAACCAAAGTCTAGTGATTAGAATCAATAATAATTTTCTTAGCTTTAACCTCACCTTTCTCGTATTTTGTTTGTGCAGTTGCGGATGCATTTGAAGGAGGCTCCACTACTCTTCCTTTGACATAGTCCATGGCATCATTTTCTTCCAAAGTCAAATCTAGAGACATCTTCCATGCATGATAGTCGGATTTGTCCTTAAGCTTGTCCTCGGATTTGAAGTAAGATGTAGTCGTCATTGGGACTAGTTCCAAGTTCTTGTCCAATAACTTTCCTTAGTGATTGCTTTTCCTCACTCTTGCTTGGGCTTTGTCTTCATTTGAGCTTCGATACCATGTTAATTTTAGATAACAATGGTATGCTCTATGCTTTAGCACAATTTACTTCAATGTTCCTTATTAGCCCAATGACAATTTCCAATTATTTCCAGTAGCAATCACATTAACTTAATCACATTGACAGTAAATGCAGATAGAACATAAAAACATGTGTAGAAGACAAGCCAAGACAAGAGGAAACAAGATTTGGCGGATGCTAGGGAAAAACCCCAATGAAACCCTTTGATCAAATCTTCTTCTTATTATTCAATAGTTTAGCAAAGAGAGAGAGAGTACATGGATCAAATTTACTTGCCCAAAACACAGTCAAAACAACCTTGTCAAAATCACTAGTCAACAACAGTCAACTGCAACCCTAACCAGAAAGTCAACGCTGATCAAATCAACAACAAAACATCCTCCAAGCAGCTCGGTCAACAATAGTCCAATTCGGCCTTCAAGAAGGGTCAAAGTCAACCCAAAACAGTCCACCCAACCTTAGTCAAATTCGGTCAAACTTCAGTGAATGATGTTGTCAAAGAGTCCTGTAGTCAATGTAGATCAAATTGCCCCAAATACCTCAGCGTCTGTGCCAGATAATGCAACCTCAAGAAATTGGAAATCTGCCCAGAAAAGAATAGTCAAAGATGGTCAAATGACCCTTGGTCAATGTTGGTCAACGTTGGTTTGTTCTTTGAAATTTCGACCTGTACTTGTCCTTGAAATTTTCGTCCTTCTATGCCACACGTGGGAGAGAGAGAGAGGTTGCCCAAGTTGTATGAACCAATCAAGAGAAGAGAGAGAAGAATGATGTGTGTGAGTGATGTCCAAATGAGGAGAGAGGTCACTCCTATTTATACAATTCGTTGAGGGTGAGGAGACACATCCATTGGGCTTCTTGAGCCTACATTTGACTGAGGCCGACCTTGACAATTTGTGCATGAGAGAGAATAAATTCAAAATTCCACTTCTGCTTGTCAGAATGAGATGATCTTTATATCAAAATTGGACCTCTTGAAAAGAGGAATCCAATGCAATAATCATCTCCATCATATGAGCTGTCCCAAGGTGGAATTTGGCCCTAGTTGCCAATTTTAACATGATCCTAAACTATACTTCAAGGTTCAAAAGGACATGCCTCTCATTTTGGTCCTTTATGTAGATGATCTATTTCTAACAGGTGCAGACCCTCTCATTTATTAATGCAAGAGGGAGTTGGCTTCTGAGTTCGAGATGAAGGACCTAGGATTGATGCACTACTTCCTAGGCTTGGAGGTCTGGGCAAAACTAGGTGAGATTTTCCTTTCTCAAGGAAATACATTGTGAAGCTTCTCGAGAGATGTGGGATGGTGGATTGCAAGTTTGTGTCTACTTTGATGGAACTGAACTTCAAGAAGCTATGTGGTAGTGCTGCTGGGCCCAAATTCACAAACCCTTCTGAATACAGACAACTTTTGGTGGCCCTGATGTTCTTAGTAAACTCTCGTCCGGACATATGCTTCGCTGTGAATACGTTGAGTCAATTTATGGTCGAGCCTCATCACATACATTGGATTGCTGCTAAGAATCTCTTGAGATATCTCCGTGGCATAATCAACTATGGACTGAGATACACTGCTGGGAATTTGAGGCTACATGGATATATTGATGCTGACTGGGCTGGTAGTGTGGTGGATCGAAAGAGCGCATTAGGATGAGCAGGAAGCAAAAATTGGTTTCTCTAAGCACTGCCGAGGCCGAATACATTACAGCTAGTATGGCCTGTTGTGAAGTTGTTTGGTTGAGGAAGCTCTTCAGTGAGTTATTTGAGCATGTGCGCAATACCACCTTGATCTTCTGCAACTACTAGAGTGGGATTCGTCTTTCAGAGAATCCTGTGTTCCACGACCTCTCCAAGTACATTGATATTAGATACCACTTTATCTGGGATATGGTACAACAGGGAGCAATAAGGCTCCAACACATCAGGACTGATGAGAAAGTCATAAACATCCTCACGAAGCCCTTAGGGAAGGTCAAATTTTTAGCCTTCCGAGAGAGACTTGGATTCATGGAAAGAACCTCTCATGAGGGTCCTGCTTGAGTTGGACATTGAGCGCTGGGAGCTCTTGGGGGCTTGGGGTACTTCTTGGAGCTATGAGCGACCATAGGGTGAGTGGTTCACCTTCACTTGTGATACCCCATTATGGTTGACATGTGTGTAGGGTGAGTGGTTCACCTTCCCCTATGATTGAGGACATGTGTGTAGGGTGAATGGTTCACCTTCCCCTATGATTGACATATGCATAGGATGAGTGGTTCACCTTCTCCTATGGAATATGAGAAGGTTGAGTGGTTCACCTTCTCCTGTTGATGCCCCAACATACATCTTAATCATGTAGTCTGGGACTCATGGGAAGTACCCCTCATATGGCCAATGAGTTGGGAAAAGTGGATAGGGACCATAGCGCTACCGATGGACGCATCGTGTACTGCCGTACTCCTTATGTCTAGGGTGCATGGTGTTCAACAACTTAATCTGGGATCAAGTCTAATTGAGGTTCTACCACTGATTTGGGGTAGCATTAGATGTGCTCTAGCCACAAAAATTGGTGGAGAGGCTAAAGTGCATGAGATCTTCAATACCCAGAAATGGTTTGGGCAGAATCTAATAACCAGTTTGGGAGATATTAAAATAATTAATATTTTTAATGGAGTCCTTAAGTCTAAACTTAGGGAAAATAAAATATTAATGTGAATTAATATAAAACTGTGTTAAAAGGGTCCAAAAGTCATGGATCAAGCCAGAGTTAATCTTAGCCGTTGATTAGGGACTTAATCTCGGCCGTTGAATTGTCAACGAGAAAAGTATAAAAGGAGGCTTGAGGGTCACTTGGAGAATGTTGATTTGGGGTAGCATCGGATGTGCTCTAGCCACGAAATTTGGTGGAGAGGTTGGGGCACATGAGATCTCCAATACCTAGAAGGGATTTGGGCAGATTCTAAACAGATCAGGAGATATTAAAATAATTAATATTTTTAATGGAGTCCCTAAGTCTAAACTTAGGAAAAATAAAATATTAATGTGTATTAATATGAATCTGTGTTAGAGTGGTCCAAAAGACATAGATCAAGCCAGAGTTAATCTTAGCAGTTGATTAGGGACTTAATCTTGGCCATTGAGATGTCAACAGGAAGAGTATAGGAGGAGGCTTGAGGGTCACTTGGAGAGTACACCAGATGATCAGAGAGATAGAATCAGTGATCAGGAGAGCAGCTGAGGGGCATTGAGTACAAAGAAACAGAGAAGGTAGAGATTGTGTCGGGAGAGCAGCGCAACAGCCAAGGAGGGTGACACAGAGCCAGCAAGGGCTCACGCAGGGCCACGCAGAGGCAGTCAAGTGCTGCGCAGAGCACCAGAGGGGTCAGTGTAGCTGACGCAGGGCCTCTTGGGGCTGACGCAGGCCTAGAAAGGCTGATGCAGGGCCAGCGCGAGATAGAGGGGCTGACGCAGTCTAGATTGGGCAGACGCTGGGGTTGCAGGAGCAGTTTTGTGCTGAAGAGCTGCCGGAAGGATTTTCCGGGGTTTCAGCCAGGAGATTTCTCTCAAACTGTGAGGTATAGCTGCTAAGGAAATTCTCTGTTGGGTAGGCCAATTTCGACACCCAGATTGTACTCTGATATTGCTTAATAAGAAAACCCTCAAATAGCTGCACCAGTTTTCCCGCATTGGGTTTTTCCGGGGACATTGGTCCAAAAATAATGGTGTCATGTGGTGTGTTTGTTCTTGTTTCTTTTAGTTGTTGATCTGTAATATGTTGAGCATGCACTGATGTTTATTTTCAGTATTTACTTTGTAAATAACTTGTTAAAGAAAAATAACAAGTAGGTAGGAATAAATCAGAAAAAGTGTATGAAGGGTTTCTAAACTAAGTAAACTTAGAAACTTCAACATGGTATCAAAGCGTGATTGCAGATCACAGGAGGACTAAAAGACATCAGTCGAGCGGAGCAATAGCAGCAGAAAACAACTGTGCAGAGGTGACAGAAGTTGTTTCTAGTAGCGCAGAAGCCAAGGAAGTGTGACGCAGAGCCAGCTAGAGCCACATATAGGAAGCTGAGAACCACGCAGAGCCTCAGAGAGGCCAGCGTTGCTGACGCAAAGGGCCAGAGGGCTGACGCAAAGGGCCAGAGGGCTGACGCAGGGCATGATCTAGGTGGTTCTAGAAAGATACAAGACAAAGGATTTATGAACGCTCGAAAATCAAAGAGTCCAGAATGATGTCGACCCAGGACCAGAGCGTAGATCTCGTCATCCTGATTCCAATGGTGCGAACGACACTCCAATCCGAGTCCGGATGATGAAGTTATCACGAAAAGAGTTTGCCTTGGTTCCTTTGAAAAAAGAGGCATTTCCTTTAAAAATGGGTCTAAAATCCTTATAAGGCAAATCGCAATCGGAGGGCGGACTTAAGGTCGGGCCTTTAGAACCCCGATATATCGGGTTGGAGGAAGGCAGGCACGCAATATCGGGACCCAGGCAGAGCCGACTTGCGATTGCGATATCGGCGATCGGAACGATCGACCGATCGGTGAGATGCATCGACATATGACAAGGGAAGAACCCCCGGGCCGCAGCGAATGCGATATGCGATAGCGATCAGCGACGCGCAATCTCCGCCGTCGGATTGGAAAATAGATCAACGACAAGGATTAAATTGGTGGTCAGGAGATCAGCGATCCCAGATACCAAGGGGCGATGTGGTAGCGACATGTGATGCAATCTGGACTATCCGATCAAGGAACAGGGCAACGGTCCAGAACTAATCGGCATATCGGCGATCGGCAATCCCTTGATATACAGGGCCATTGACATCCGCGATAGCGACAACGATAAAGGGGCCGGACCCGATAAATTTATAGATCCGATTTCATGAAATTTGAAGTTCGTTTTTTCGGATTTTTCAATGTTTTCTGTATTTTGAGTTTGAACGAAAAAATGCCATTTCTGTGGTTTTGTTGTGCTAGCTGAACCTTCCGTTTAAACGACTTCTATTCTAAACCAACAGACTCCACGTTTAAGTGGCCTTGTCACAAAAAACGTGTTATAAAACACAATGAATGCTGAGAGTTGAGGCTGGAGTGCGCGAGAGCCTGAGTGCTAGAGAGCCCGAGAGCCTAAGTGCTAGAGAGGGCGCGAGAGCCTGAGTGCCAGAGAGCCAATGAGGAGGTTGTGCCCGATGGAGAGCCGCAGAACGAGAGGGCTCGACAAAGCCAGAGATAGCTAGACAGTGCCGTGAGTTACTCAGAGAAGCTTGAAAGCCAGAGCGCCGTAGAGCCATAGAGCTTGATCGAGGCAGCGCGAGAAGGTGAGCCAAAGAACCAGAGGGTCAGGTAGAGCCGCAGAATTGCAGCGACATAGCTAGAACGTTACAAAGCCAGATAGCCAAAGAGCTACAGAGCCCGAAAGTCCAGAGCAGTGTTCTTGCGATAGATGCTCTGAGGTCAATGGTTCAGCAAGCTTCAGCACTTTGACAGCTTCCGTTTCAGATGCCCTTGATTGTGACAAGCCAGAAAACTATCGATGCATGGAGAGCCAAAGTCCAGATTGGTAATGGGCCCTGCCCGTGCATCGACAATGTGAACAACGTTATTCACTGTGGATTGTTTTTGCTAAGGATATGGACATCAAGCTTCAGATGGCCCCTTTGTTACAAGGTATATGATGTTTTCATGTACTTCTTTATGCATTATGCTGCACAGATCCTTGATTGATGTTGATGCAAGATCTTGTTTATTACATGTTGTCATGATTCCTTGCCTGATTTGATGCAAAATCTTCTATGTGATGTACTTGCTATCACGAGTTGTCATGTTATGCTTTGAGATCCCTTGTTGTATGTTGCTGGGATACTTTTGTTGTTGTCATGCATGTTTTGTTTTTGAAATCCCTTTTATGCCATGTTGGCGGGATGTTCATCATGCATGTTTTGGTGTCACACTGATAGGAGTCTTTTGATTGAGAATTCCAGTAGTGGAATATCTCATAGAGCCACTCCTGCGTGAGGGCATTTTTCCTTGTATGAACGCGACATCATCTCGTGTACATCACCATTATTGATAGCACTTAATGCAGCGGCGTACACCATCTTGACACCGGGGCCCGGAGACGTATTCCCTCCTGGACGAACTCCATTATCAATGCTTATGTTTTTATGTGTTGATGATTGTCTTGTTCTTCTTCTTTTCCGCATGCAGATGTATTCATTAATGTTCTTTTAAAATGCGATTTGACACATCACGAAAGTAAAAAGTCTTGGAAGGGTCCTTCGTTACACCCTGACCTGGATCAGGGCATCCCAGGGCTGACGCAGACCCATTTGGGGTGACGCAGAGCCAGCGTGGGGTAGAGAGGGGCTGACGCAGTTCACAGAGAGGCAGTTGCTGCAGTCTAGAAGGCTGCAGAAATATTGCAGAGTGGAGCTGGTGAGGTACTGTAGTCAGAACAGTGCCTGACAGAGTAGGGCCAGAGGAGTTGTTACCGAGGGTTTCTAGCCGAGGAACTTGGATCAGCAGCGCAGTTGCACAAGATGATCAGAGTAGGGGACATCTGGACAAGCGGCAGAAGGATTTCCAGGAGGGAAATCAATACTCAAAGGGAGTCCAGAAGAGAACTTCCAGACGGGAACTAGAGACTCAGAGGAGTTGAACCGAGAACTTCCGGGAGGGAAGTAGAGGAGCGTCATGGCACTACACGGGGCAAGAGACCAGGATAGGCTGGATGGAGCATCGAACTTCGCAGTCTGGAAGGCCAAAATCTTATCAGTGCTTGACAGGAATCTTGTCATGAACTTCACCTTGAAGGTTATAGCTATCCCAGTTGACCCCAATGATAACGACAAGTACGAAGAGGCGATGGCGAGGGCCAAGTGCATTATCCTCGACGGGGTCAAGGATCATGTGGTACCACATATAGCTGAGAAGGAAATGACAGTTGAGATGTGGGAGGCTCTCAAGAATCTGTACCAGCATACTTTTGTGCAGAGAAGAATGTTGCTCGAGAACCAGATGAGGTCGTATCAGATGAAGAAGGGTCAATCGATTGACACCTTCCTCGGAGGACTGAATGAGATTCGAGACCAGTTGACTACTATAGGAGCGACACCGGATTAGGAGCTTATGGTGAGGACAGCCCTGAATGCTATCTTAGAAGATTGGGAAGTGTTTGTCCAGAGTATCTTGGGCAGAGGAACTCTCCTACCTTGGGACGAGATCTGGGCAGCTCTTCGCCAGGAAGAAGATCAGACGGCAGTCAAAGACAGGTAGCAGCAACAAAGGGATCAAAGTTCAGGAGGAGGAGGAGGATGTGGCCCTAGCATTTGAGGGAAAGCAGGAGAAGCAGAAGAAGGAAGATCTCTCCAAGATCAAGTGCTTCCATAGTGGGGAGATGGGTCATTATGCGACCCAGTGCCCAAGGAAGAAGAGTAAGGGAGAGTCTTCCAAGACTAAGGCAGCACCAGCATGAGCAGAGAAGGAAGTTTTGACAGATGATGGCTGTGCCATGAGTGCACACACGCCACTTGAGCGGAAGTGGGGAGACATTGAGCTGTAGTCGGGCGAATTATAGGCAATGAGGGGCAGGATCCTCGAGGTACCCAGCCTCTTGGATTAGACCTTGCTACGGGAGCCCCAAAGAGGAGTAATAGGACTGGTTGAGTCGGGTAGAGGCAAATGCGGATGGAGCGACAGAGAGATCTACAGCAGTGTTTTACAACTCGGACTCGGACTCCGACTCGGCCGAGGATCGACTCCGACTCCGACTCCGAAACGGTAATGACTCGGCCGGCTCGATTTCAATGACTCGGTCGTTGTAAAAAATACATTAAATATTTATTTTTTTTATGAAAAACATAATTTTAAAGATTTTAAACATAATTTTAAAGAAAACCATTCCTATCTATGTGATATCCTATGATTCCTATCTATGTGATGTCCCATAATCCATTCCTATCTATGTGATATCTGCAGCTATCATGCTATGACAGCATATCCATTGATGGGATTCACTCTACATTAATACTCTCCTAACACAGTTGGCATAGGAATTGCAAGCCTAAACTCCAATTTTGAATCTCAAAAACATGACTGTGACAATAACACTTTAATCCCTTGCTTACTTCTGAGTCTTAATTGTGTAAGGAGCTCACATGCCTCTGTGGTGGAAGGTATCATAGAAAAATAATTGAGGCCGAGACAGTATTATGCTACAATACCAGTTAAATTAAGTGTGTACACTGTAGGCCTGTCCAAGTTCCTTTGAGTTTGAAAGGCTTAATAAGTTAATACTATTGAAGACCTAAGTCTTTTAGTTTGGTTCGAGCTTCTTAAAAATTGAAGCCTCCTTCTCTGAGCATTATTTGAATTTTGGAGTATATTGATCACAATTTCATGTGCGAGCATCTCTGTGACATTGAAAGTCCAACCTTAGACATGAAAGTGGCTCAGCACATTGTCAACAGAAGATACCCACAGTCTGTTTAGGGCCGCATACTATTTGTTATTGTCTCACTCATCCAACCTAAAAGTTAAAAATTTCAATACTCTTATTCTAGTTATCATTCTTTGTCCAGACTCCAACCATCACCTAATTATATCTTAACTTGTAACCATAATTCTTGCATGTTGTAATCCATTCGATTCAGCCAAACTATAAATAATCTCAGCAGTGTAGATTTCGGTCTCCTGTAGAATTTTGATAATATATCCTTGATACATCCTGTAGCTATTGTATCTCTCAAAATAACCTCATATGGCATACTATAACTTAGGATAACACATACTACAGTAATTCAAAATTTCAAACACCTGTAAATTGAGTAATATATATAGTAGCTCTTGGACTACTTAAACTGAGATCATCAACTAACTTTACCAAAAAATCAGCAAAAAATTGATTTTTTTTTATTACAAAACGCTGCCCAGCCGTCTTTCTATGACTCGGCCGAGTCAATACGGGACCCGGCCGGGTTGACCGAGTCAGCTATGACTCGGCCGAGTCATTGGCTGACTCGGCCGAGTCATAGCTGACTCGGCCAGCCGAACCGGGTCATGGGCCGGGTCAAAAAAATTTGCAATGAAACGGATTGAAACGGCCGTTTCCGTTTCGGTTCGGCCGTTTCGTAAAACACTGATCTACAGTGCAGGAGTCCTGAGACAGCGCGAGGCTAGCAGGCTGCAGCAGTGCAAGAGGCACACTTGTGTTGCACCAGTGCAAGATGACACAGAGAGGTGTGCAACGGTGCGAGATGCAGGGAGTTGTTGTAGCAACGCAGAGCTCAGAGAGGGAGCACTTGTCAGCGGCAGAGGGAGCTTCAACATCAGTGGGTGTCTCTAACCCAACAGGGAGGTCAGTTACTTACTTCTCAGTAACTGATTTGCAGTGCAACAGTGGGCAACATGATGCAGCATGATGAGAGGAGGTGCAGTGCGGATGCAGTGCTGGGAGAAAGGACCAGCAGCAACACGGATGTAGAGGGAGCTATTGTACAAATGCAACAATGGCAGTGGCAGAACCATGGGCAGCAGTACAGGATACAACAGTGCAGAGGATGTTGGGCAGGAAGGCCTAGCATCAGCACAGGTACTGATGCCGGATGATCAGAGTAATAGTTAGTGAGGAGCATTGCTAGACCACAGTCCTCACTAAGAGGGAGTGTTGATTTGGGGTAGCATCAGATGTGCTCTAGCCACGAAATTTGGTGGAGAGGTTGGGGCACATGAGATCTCCAATGCCCAGAAGGGGTTTGAGCAGATTCTAAACAGATCAGGAAATATTAAAATAATTAATATTTTTAATGGAGTCCCTAAGTCTAAACTTAGGGAAAATAAAATATTAATGTGTATTAATATGAATCTGTGTTAGAGTGGTCCAAAAGACATGGATCAAGCCAGATCTAATCTTAGCAGTTGATTAGAAACTTAATCTCGACCGTTGAGATGTCAACAGGAAAAGTATAAGAGGAGGCTTGAGGGTCACTTGGAGAGTACACCAGATGATCAGTCATTCTATTCTCTAGAGCAGGGTTTGCTAAGAGAGACAGAATCAGTGATTGGGAGAGCAGTGCAGCAGCCAAGGAGGGTGACGCAGGGCCACGCAGAGGCAGCCAAGTGCTGCGCAGAGCACTAGAGGGGCCAGCACAGCGGACGTAGAGGCTCCCAAAGCTGACGCAGGCCTAGAAAAGCTGACGCAGGGCCAACGTGAGACAGAGAGGGGTTGACGCAGTCCAGATTGGGCAGACGCTGGGGTTGCAGGAGCAGTTTTGTGCTGAAGAGCTGCCGGAAGGATTTTTCGGGGTTTCAGCCAAGAGATTTCTCTCAAACTGTGAGGTATAGCTGCTAAGGAAATTCTCTGTTGGGTAGGCCAGTTTCGGCACCCAGATTGTACTCTGATATTGCTTAATAAGAAAACCCTCAGATAGCTGCACTGGTTTTCCCGCATTGGGTTTTTTCGGGGACATTGGTCCAAAAATAATGGTGTCATGTGGTGTGTTTGTTTTTGTTTCTTTTAGTTGCTGATCTGTAATATGTTGAGCATGCACTAGTGTTTATTTTCAGTATTTACTTTGTAAATAACTTGTTAAAGAAAAATAACAAGTAGGTAGGAATAAATCATAAAAAGTGCAAGAAGGGTTTCTAAACTAAGTAAACTTAGAAGCTTCAACAGAGAACACAGCGAGTTGATCAAGATTTCGATTTTTTGGGGCAGAGTTTGCTGAGGAAGTCGAAAGAGTGATCAGAGTTGCAGCTGAGGGGCAGTGAATACAGAAGCAGAGAGGCAGAGATAGTACCAGGAGGATCAGCGCAGACGCTGGGAGAGCGGGACGCAGAGGCAGCTAGAGGTTCATGCAGAGGCAGCCAGGAGCTGCGCAGTGCCTCAAAGAGCCAACGTGGGTGACACAGAGGCTCTAAGGGCTGATGCGGTGCCTCTAGAGGCTGATGCAGGGCGAGCTAGGGTGATGCTGGGCCAGAAAGGGCTGACACTGGGGTTTTCGTGGGGCAGATTGGAGCTGGGAGCTGTCAGAGTGTTTATCCGGGGTTTCAGCCAGAACATCTGTCTCCGACTGAGAGGTACTATTGCCGAGATTATTCTCTGTTGGGTGAGCCAATTTTGGCACCCAGATTGTATTCTGAAACTGCTTAATAATTAAAACCCTCAGATAGCTGCATCAGTTTTCCCGCATTGGGTTTTTCTGGGGACATTGGTCCAAAAACAACGGTGTCACTTGTGTGCTTGTTTTGTTTCCTTCAGTTGATGATCTGTAATGTGTTGAGCATGTACTTGTATTTATTTTCAGTATTTACATGGTAAACAACTTGTTAATTAATCATAACAAGTAGGTAGAAATAAATCAGAAAAGTACATGAAGGGTTTCTAACAGTTAGACTTAGAAATTCCAACATCTACCTCTGAACTGACTTTTGTCAGTGGAGAGTGGTAAGGTCGTGTGACTCACTCTCAATCAATTCTTCTTCATTATTCATATTAGTGTTCATCAGAGCAAAGATGAGATGAGATATAGAGATGGTTCATGACGACAAGATGGCATGATGATCGATGATGGATTGGCAGGTGGAATTCTCCCTAGTTGAGAGGGAGTGTCAAAATTGGAAACTAGGGCCAAATTCCACTTTAGACTACTCATTTAATGGAGATGATGATTGCATTAAAATCCTCTTTTTGAGAGGACCAAAATTGATATAAAGATCATCTAATTTGGACAAGCAGAAGTGTGTTTTTGAATTTATGCCCACACATGTGCAAATTGTTCAGGTCGACCACATCATCATGTAGCCTCATGAACCCCAATGGACGTGTCACTGCACCCTCAACGACTTGTATAAATACAAGTGACCTCTCACCTCATTTGGCATCATCATCACTTACACATTCTTCTCTCTCCTTTTTTCATTGGTTCATACAGCTATTGGGCATTCTCTTACACATCTGGCACAAGCAGGTTGAATTTCTGGACAGAATTGCAGCGCTGAAAATTTCAGGTGTTGACCAAGTTTGACCAGCATTGACCAAGGACTCTTTGACCAGCTTTGACTGCGATTTTTGGAAGATTATTTTTGTTTTTCTAGGCTGCATTTTTGGGTACAAAAATCGAGAAAATATGGGCACTTTGACCAATGTTGACTTCAGGGTTGATTGCAACTTTGACTGCAGAAAATTATAGCAGACTTTCTCTCTCCTTTGACCAAATGTTGAAGGACTGTTTTTGGCTGACTTTGACCAGCAAGGAAGGCCAAATTTCACTGGGTTTGACCGAGCTCCAAGTGGATTGTTTGACTGTTATGTTGACCATCTTTGACTTTCTGGTTAGGGCCGAGTTTGACTGCAGTTGACTACAGATTTGACAGGGTTGTTTGACTTTGATTTGGCAAGTCAATTTTGACTTTTGTACTCTCTCTCTCTCTCTACTAAACATTTGATATAATAATAAGAAGAATTGATCAAAGGGTTTTCCCCACATTGGGGTTTTTCTCTGGCAATCGCCAAATCTGGTGTCCTCTTGTCTTGGTTTGTCTTTTTCATTTTATTTTATGTTCTATCTACAGTTAATGTCAATGTGATTTATGGTTAATGTGATTTCTATTGGAGGCTAATTTGGAAATTGTCATTGGGCTGCTTAAAGTACATTGAAGTAATTGTGCTAAGCATAGAACATACCACTGTTATCTAAATTTAACAAAGATTCCACCCTAGCCAATCCTTCCTCTTTATTTTGTTTGTCATAATTTTTGAGGCATCATTTATTTTTTTTGTGGCAATCAAGGGTTTTGGAGGGAGAAATTCTATGGCATCAAGGTTCTATGGCTTGTTTGGGCAACAAGGGGCTAATCTGTGATAGTGTAGAGGCATTTCCAGGGACAACAAGCGTCAAGTTCGGGCAACAAACAACCCTGAAACCCTACCTAAGGCATGCAACACACCTTGAAGGAGTTTCTTGTGGTAGCGAAATCATTCAAGAGGTGAATTTTGGCTGCGAATTTTCCCAAGGCCCTACCTAAGGCAACGAGCATCCTGAAGAAGTATTTTTTGTGGCAATCAAGTGCTAACTAGGGCAACGAAACCCTTCCTAAGGCTGCGATCTACTTAAAGGTGTATATTCTATGATAGTGAGGGATTGTTTAAGCCCTATTGTGGCTGTGGGCTATCTTGGAAGGTCCCTTACTAGTAGCGGTTCATCTTGAAGACAAATCAAAGGATGTGAGGTCATTCCTAGGGCAATGATCTGCCTGAGTTTGTGACAACAAACCCTCTTGAGGTTTGGTTTGGACAATAGAGGCTATTTGGAGCAACATTGCCTAGTTAGGGTATTGCTGGAGTAGTGACTCACAATCTCTAAGGAAGCGTGTAGAGATTAGGACGTTATGTAAGGTGGGTATCTGGTAGCAAAGAGGCAATAAATCAGGCTGATTCCTAAGGCTGGTTGTAAAGTCATATTAGGAGTATCAATAAAATAGGGCTTGCTGATGCAATAATGATTGTTGTGTATCTAAAACTGTAGTGTGAAATTTGGAAGGACTGTACTGTTGGATTGACTTCATATACATGAGTTGGTAGTGGAATTAAATGTTGGTTACACTATTTATTGTATTCAATATTGTTTCTATGTGCAACAATTGAAAAATATTGTCATGTTAGTTAGAATATCAATCTTATCATGTGCTCTTTTCAACCCTGAGGGAATTTTTCCCCTAAGGGATATTATAGTGGTATCAGAGCTGTGTATCCTACTAGCCTATGAACATATGAACTCTAGATGTTTCCTGAAGACATGGAGAACATTAGAGTCAAGAAGAAGAAAGGTACCCACAACAACAAGCACAAGGAAAACAACAAATAGCTCAACTGTTGGCACAAAGGCAATAACAAATGGCCCAATTTTTTACCCTGATTTTGGCAAACCTAAATATTGCAGGTAACAATGCTGCTAGGAGTTTTGTAGAGGGGATCAAAAACCATAATCACAACTCCTTTAACATCTTTGCTCAAGCAAACATAGGGGCAACCAGTAGAAGGAACCACAAGCCTCTACTACCCCAGTTTCTAGATGGTTAGGGGGAAACAACACAAGGAGCCGCAAAACATAATGGAGATTTTATAGAATATTTTTGGGAGTATGCATCACTATGAGAAGATGTTCGAGTAGTCATGACTTTCCATGAGTTCAGTAGCATTAAGTATAGAAATAGGCCCAGGGGCACATAATTGAATCATAATCTAATATGCAAGGTTGGGAAACTGCCCATTCCCTCTTTCAATGGGTCATCTAAGTGCTCGACAAGGGCTTGGGTACAAAAGCTAAACACCTACTTCCAATGTAACCCAATGCTGGAAGCAAATGCTATCAAATTTGCCACCACACATTTGGAAGGAGAGGTGCATGAATGGTGGTACGATGGATTGATCACCATGGAGAATTCGCACATCACTTCTTACGAGGTCTTCACACAAAGGTTGATAGACTTGTTTGACAGGAAGGATCTAGAGGTACACTTCAGAGAGCTAGCACAGCTCAAGCAGATAGGCACACTAGATGTTTAAATTGAAGAATTTTGGCAAGTGGTTGTTATCATGACTGATATATCTAAGCAAAGGTTGGTCATGCTCTTCACAGAGGGTCTAGTTGAGCTACTGCATGGGTGGATCAAAGCCTTCAAACCCACCACCTTACAAGATGCCATTACCAGGACACAAGATATGGGAAATGCAATACCTAAAATTAAATTTCCATCCAAACCACTCATCCCTCAGAAGGACAAAGATAAAAAGCTATTTCAGAGAGATGGGACTAGGAAGGATAGGTTGGGTGAGACTTGGAGCGAGCCGAGGAGGAAGAAACTCTACTTCACTTGCAAGGAACCATGGGAACCAGGTCATAGATGCTTGGGAAAGGGGAAGGTCCACTATATTGAAGTAGTGTCTGACAACGACGATGAAGATGATACAACGCCAACACCAAGCAATGAGCCTAGCAGTTCCGAAGAAGAGCAGTCCCTTACTAAAGGAGATGAAAGACCCCGTACAACAATTAAGGTTGGTACTATCGCCACTCTTTTTGGAGTTCCTAAGTTTTACACCTTCAAAATCAGAGGGGTCATACAGGGGAAACAAATCACAACTTTGGTCAATAGTGGAGCTACGCACAATTTCATGGATGCAACTTTGGTGGGAAGAAGAGGTATTCCCACAAAGGAGTTTGATGGCTTCAATGTTGTGGTAGCTGATGGGTAGAACAAAATATGCACACAGAAGATTCCACGCTTGAGCGTGACATTGGGTAATTACACATTCACCAATGATTTCTCATAGTAGACCTTGGAGATACCATTGTTGTGTTAGCGGTATAGTGGTTGTACTTGATAGGAAAATTCTCAATGAACTATCGGGTGATGGAAATGGAATTTAGGACTTTGAATGGCAACAAAGTAGTATTGAGAGGTATACCCATTGGTGGTCCTCGAACTATATCAACTAAGAAAATGGAGGCAATATACAAGCATGAAGATGTAGCTTGCATAGCAGAATGCTTGATTACGAAGTTTTCAGATAGCAACCAACAATATTAGGCCTATGATTTTGGTACTAAGTGCAAGAAGAATGTTGTGGCTGATGCGCCAGCCGCATGCTCACTCATGGAAATCACCAGAGATATGAAAGCCCACCTCCTAGTATAATATTCCAAAAATAAGTTTGCTTGCAAATTAATGGACAGTCTCATCCAAAATGACAGGTACAAAGTAGACAATGAGGTCATTTTCTATAAAGGCAGGATATATCTGATCCCTGAATCTACACTCAAGGAGATCTTGAAGGCTGTAGATGACCCACAACTAGTAGGACACCAAGGGCTCTTCGAAACATTCAAGCAGATCAGAGAAAGGTTTTCCTGTGAAGGCCTCAAGGATGATGTGTTGAGGCACGTAAGGGAGTGCATTGCTTGTCAGTAGAATAAATCCAAGCGTACTCCTGTAGGACTGCTACAGCCCGGGCCAATTCCAGTGCTTATAAAAGGGAATTCCAAAAAGAGGAGGTAGTGCTTGGGAGAAATTCTTGCTAAATAGAAAGAATTAGGCATTCAAGTAGCTGAAGTACCGGATCATTATATGAATGGAGCATATGATGTAGCCATAAAGGTACCACAACTTGAGGACTTAACATTCCCAAGGTCTGTACTGAATGATGCTAGTGACTTCAAAATGAAACAAGATAGGCCATCAATTGAAATATTCAACCCTGCTTATGGTATTCAATGCGCTGAAGATGCTCCTTTGCCTCCAGGAGTGGATAAGGGTGATAAGGGGGATTTAGGCATAGCTCCACAAAATGATATCACAGATGTGGATGAGCTCAGGAATGATTAGTATAAGCAACTCAATTTGAAGGTTTTCTTGGATTATTGTGGATTTGGGTTTTTTTTTTTCTTCTGACCCACCACAATTGCAGCTTTGGGAATATTCTTCATTTGGTTTATCTGAGATATCTGTGAGCGTGAGATCTCATGCATTAAATGGAATACTAGGGAAGGTACTGTTGAACATGATGTTCGGAGTAGGATCATGGATTATCTCAGTATTCCTCAGAGTGAGTATAGCATGGTGTTCACTGTGAGTAGAGGCTCTGCCTTCAAATTTCTTGCAGAGGCATATCCATTTCACAAGAATCGAAGGGTATTAACCATGTTTGTTGATGAAAGTGAATCCCTTAACTGGATGGTTCAGACTGCTAGAGAGAAGAGAGCCAAAATACAAAGCGCTTGGTTAAAGTGGCAAAAACTTTGGTTAGTGTAGTACAGGGCTTAGAAAAACAACTCAAACATAAGGAAAAAAGGAAAAAAGATTCTGCAAAAGGACCCTTTATGTTTCCTATCCAGTCTAGGGTGACTGGAGCTAAGTATTCTTACCAGTGGATGTCTCTAGCACAGCAGAACAGGTGGCATGTATTGTTTGATGTAGGTGCTTTGGGTCCAAAGGATATGGATTCTCTTGGACTGTCTCTCTTTAGGCCATATTTTATTATCACGTCCTTTTACAAGGTATTTGGTTCAGACCCAACAGGTTTGTAGTGTCTTTTCATAAAAAATGTTGTTTTGGGCTGTCTCCAGAACAAAGTAAGTGCCACAGGAACTTGAATGGTGAGGATCATTCCAATTTCTCCTCAATACCTTAGTAATATTATAGAGGGTTGTGATGCTATAGTGTAGGAGGATAGAAGCCCTTCCACAAGATTGAGTTTTGCATCAAGGAAACCAACTAGGGGCAAACTTATTGGAAAGGAGTGGACCTTCTCGTGGAGTGCATAATATGTGAAGGGATGGTCCCTGGGCAAATGGTGGAACTTGTCAGTTGGGTCCACATAGGCATCATTCCCCTGGTTATTACAGTGATCATGTTGGGTCCAGACCCCATGTTTCTGCAAATGCCATTGCTACTGCCAAGGTTGAAAGAAGTAGCTTTGTTGTTTCCATGGATGGTATTGTAACAAAGATGACATCAGAATATCTTATTAGGTGGAAGGAATTGCTTGAAGAGGATGCCACATGGGAAGAAGAACATATCTTGCAGCGCCCAAATTTGCAATTGCTTGAGGAGAAGCAATGTCGGGAAGGGGGGACTGTAATGTCCTCTTCTAATTAAATTGCCCAAGGGAGGATGAAGTAGCCTATCCAACCCTGTATGCTATAGTCCTTTGTAAAGGGGGAAACCCATTATTTGATGTTACTGGGGTAACATTGGGTAATTTCAGGTAATTGGAGGAAAATTTGCTGCAAAAGCCAAATCTGAGACAAAATGGAGAGAAACTTGTTAGCTCATCAAATTAAAATTAGGAGGGAAGACCCCAAAGGTAATCTAGAAAAAGGAGAGGGGAGAATCATTTTTCTCATCATGGATTGTTGATCTTTTTGATTTGTGAGCTGAGGTTCTTGAAGTGTTATCAACTTATAAGACCCCTTATCTCAGATCAGTTTTGGTGGTGAAAGATTCCATCATAGCCAATCCTTTCTCTTTATTCTGTTTGGCATAATTTTTGAGGCATCATTCATCTGTTTGTGGCAATCACGGGTTCTGAGGGAGAAATTATATGTGGCATCAAGGTTCTGTGGCTTGTTTGGGCAGCAAGGGGTTAATCTGTGACAACATGGAGGCATTTTTAGGGATAGCGAGGGTCATGTCTGGGCAGCAAACAGCCCTGAAACCCTACCTGAGGCATGCAGCACACTTTGAAGGAGTTTCATGTGGCAGCAAAATAATTCGAGTGAATTTTGGCAGCGGATTTTCCTGAGGCTCTACCTGAGGCAGCGGCCATCCTGAAGAAATATTTTCTGTGGCAACAAAGTGCTAACTAGGGCAGTGAAACCCTTCCTGAGGCAGCGGCCTACTTAAAGGTGTATATTCTGTGACAGCGAGGGCTTAGGCTTCTTTAAGCCCTAATGTGGCTGTGGGCTATCCTGGAAGGTCCCTTGAGCAGCTCATTGTGAAGACAGATCAAAGGATGCGAGGTCATTCCTAGGGCAACGATTTGCCTGAATTTGTGACTCCTGAGCCTTCTGAGGCCTGGTTTGGACAGTGGAGGCTGTTTGGGGCAGCATAGGCTGGTCAGTGTATTGCTTGAGCAGTGACTCACAATCTCTACAGAAGCGTGTTGAGATTAGGATGTTATCTAAGCCTGGGTCTATGGCAGCAAATATGGCTGATTCCTGAGGCTGGTTGTAAGGTCAGATTAGGAATATCAGGAAATAGGGCTTGCTGATGCAATAGTGATTGTTGTGTATCTACAACTGTAGTGTGAAATTTGGAAAGACTGTACTGTTGGATTGGCTTCATGTAGATGAGTTGTTGGTGGAACTAAAGCTGGTTACAATGTTTATTGTATTCAATATTGTTTCTATTTGCAATAATTGAAAGAATACTGTGATACTAGTTAGAATATCAATCTTGTCATGTTCTCTTTTCAACCCTAAGGTCAAATTTTCCCCAAGGGATATCACAAAATGGCTAGGGTGATTAATAGCACTTCTTCTATTACATTTGAAAGAAATCACATTTTCTTTCTTTGGCTCAATGTTGATGTATTAGCCAAGTTCATCAAATATCAGCATCTGCATTTCTATCTTCTTATCTTCCATGCTTTCACCTTATTCCTAATTGGATAGGTTAAATATCCTTTATCCATTGCATTTATGTTTACGACTACTTCAAAGCAAGCATGCGTATGGAGCATAAATTTATGCAATGCATTGCTAATTTGAGTTGAATCATTCTTTCCTTCTTGTAGTATTCTTCTTCTATTTGTTGCCTTGCTTATGTCTATCTTCGATGTTCTCTCATGTGCATGTTTGTCATTTAATGTTGGCCAATGCAATAGGTATTCTTGTTGATGGGATGACTCTGCTACTTTTTGATTGGGATCATGTGGATGTATGGATGTTCAATTGAATCCTCTTTTGACTATTGAATGGAATGATAACCCCACGTTTGTTATCAATCTACTTGCCTAGCCTGTATCTGATTGATTCAAATGAAAGATAGTAGTTATTAGTTTTTCTATTCATTGACCTTCAGGTGGTCAATTTTACGGGTTGATAAGGTAAGTGGTCTTTATCCTTTCTACTTCATCATGGTGAAGGTCCATCTTGTACTGAATAAGAAGTTTTACTTTTGTAGTGGGATTTTTGCAACTACTTCATGCTTAATATGAGATCTTTCAATTGATATGGAATCAACTGGACCATACAAATTAGATTTATGTGGTGTCATCTGGACCACAGAACTCAGTTTTGAATAAATCAAATTTATGTCGTATTATCTAGATATTAGAGCTTCGTGCTAAGAGATTGGGAAATAGTCAGATAAGCTTAATTGGATGAAAAGGGTTTAAGGCTTTTACAAAACCTGTAGATAATGGAGATGGATATGATGTGTAAGTGCAACTGATTTTCAATGGTACTTAGATTTGTCATCTATGTCAGGACAAAGAGTACTCTTTTATCTATCAGTCATTTGTAAATAGAGCTCTTTGTAACCACAAATATTCACATATTCCAAATCCATATGTCATTTTCATAGTCAATCTCTTCTGGGTGCCAAGAACTTAGAAAAGCTATATATGTCTGTCCTAGTTCTTTTCTGAAACAATACTCCAAACCATTGTTCTTCGATTGAGAAAATTAGGATAATTACGTTATGGTTGTTGATGTTACTCTTTTTATTAGAACGATATGTTTTGAAAAGGGTACTTCTCCCAGCTTTCGCTATATGTGGTATAGGTGTTGTTTTAGTTGCATATGGGCAGCCATTGAAGTACAATATGACCACCATGGTTCTATTGTGTTAATAAATAATGATAAGACTATTCAAATACTTCTGTGATAACAATTTGGTTTTAATTTTTAATCAATTCTTACAGTGTCTCTGCCAATGGCTTTTGTCGTGGATGCTGGACTACGAGAGCATAAAATGCAAACTTTTTATTAATATAGGCTGCAGATATTTGTTATAGACACTCTTGAAAGTAGTCCCATGCCATCATTATTCATGCATGGAAGCTCATAAATCATAGTCTCATCTCCACAACACTGCCTTTGTTTTTTACAAATCATATTTTGCTTCAATTTCATTAAGATTTTAGTTGTTACAATCTTCTTTTCCGTTGCTTACCTGAGGAATCTGATGCTGAACTTTATTGCCCTGGCCAAATCTTTCCAGTGGCCTGCATTTAATCAAGGTTGCATCATTTGTAGGCTGAGCATAGGCCAAGAAGGCTTTCCACCTGATTATTTCTGTGTAGTGTTGCAGTTATGCTATTGACTTACTACAATTGTTAATTCTAGCTACGCTTGCAATCTCAATATTTTTATATGGATCTGTGTGCTTTGTGCCTATAAATGGTTACTAAAGCTAATTCTGGAAGCGTACATAATTGGGGAGGGAAAATGCTAGATTTTAAAGGTATTGAGCCTAGTATTCGTAAAATGTTTCTAGACAAACTGATGTCTCATGACATCGTGCTGCTTATGTTGCTAGCTTGTTGTACCATCTTGTATTCTCAATCCCCTTATTCCGGATTGTTCTGAGGAATAATATAGGGATTGCCAACCTGGTAACTGACTACCAAGATTCTTGCGTGGGAGAGAAAATGCTCTCCTCCTGATGCAAACAATGCACAGATTCTAAGTTAATGTAGGTTGAGGATTTCGTTTGTCTACTTCGTCCGAGTGAAAGACATTTTTTAATTTAATGGAAATCATTCAAAGTTTGTGCTGGAACCAAGACAAAGATCCTGAAACCATTTCCTCGAGGGATTCTCAAGTAAAATTCATAGAGAAATGTGCTAAGAATCAAAATTTGGATGTAAACTTCCGCCTACCAGTGTGGGAAAGCCTTTATACTTTTGTTTGGATTTTGATTATGATTTGAAATTACTAATTAGTGGTGATGAGATCTTCGGACCCAAGTTTCGAAGTAGTGGCTGTGAAGGGTAGGTTGAGTGAACAGAAAGTTTTCTAAGAGGAAAAAAAGGGTCTATTGACATGCAGAACTGATGGTGAAAACCACGTGTTGAGCCCTTTACAGGCTAAACTTTGCTACAATGACCACCATAAAATTGCTGAATTTATATTTCTCATCCACTCATTCAACACCATTGTTCATTAGTTTCATAATCACTCATTGAACGACCTTGCTCATCAATTTCAGAATCAATTGAGAGAACCAAATGAATGTAGTTGAGCTAGCATTTGAGGACTTGAATTTAGTTGTGCCTTATGAACCAACACTTCATAAGATCCTTCCATTGTGAATCAACATCGGTACATCACATCACTAAAAAAATATTTGCAAGTAAATAACTACCTCAGAATAACTATAACAGGAGTATAGTATTAGACCTCAAATTGTAGTTAAAATTGCCATGGTGTCTCACATATCTAGTTTTGGGTTTCCAGGAAATTCACTTGTCAATTGAAAGGGAGTACTCATAATAACTAAAATTCATTGAACTATTTATACGATTATACATAAATCAGTTGCTTCAAAGTATTAATTCTTTTTATTTTGATTTCTTACGGGTATGATGGTGATCATGCTGGGTTGCATGCCTATCAAGGTGGGGCACAAAAATGACCTCTAGGTCCTGTTGGTTCACAAATTGGAGAAGTCAAGGGTGCCAGAAATAAATCCATCAGTTTGGCGTAAGATCAATGATCTTATTACAATCCTGAAGCTGCAATTAGGAGCATAAGTATACCAAGTACCGGTAGTACCTATAGGAATTGGTTAATTTTGATTACACGTATCTAAATGTTCCAAGTACATTGCATAAATAAGGGGGAGGGGAATGTAATACCCCTAGCTTGACACCCCCTTGGATTATAATGTTATGATACTTAGGCTGGTGAGCCAGCATGCGAAATAGGCTAGTGAGCCAGGTTCTATTGAGGCCTTCATGCCTCTGTGTGTGTGAACGTGTTAGGCTGATGGGCCACTGTATAAATGTATTTAAGGCTAGAGTGCCCATATGCTTAGGTCAGAGAGCTTGTGTTAAAAGGATAGTGAGCCCAACAAATATAACATGTAAAGTGTACATATAATAATAAATGAAACCACAGTTGTAGACGAGGGGATGAAAAGAGTATGGGGGCTAGGACTCCACAAAAAGAGAAAAGTGAGGTGGTGGAACCCAGACATGGTTCCTATGCCAAATAAACATTTTGGTTATAATATTCCTAAAAGTAACTTTAGGAATAATATTAAAATATTATAATCCTAAACTATAAATAAAAGATGAAGGGATGGGAATGACAAACATTCAGTTTCCCTTTCCATCATAGACTACTAGAGGATGATTATGGGCTTGGTTCTAGGGAGAAACAAAGGATCCCTGGTTACTATACCTAGAGGACCCTAGGTCGGTCTGGGTATGAGCACACTTCTCCTTGGATTACCTTGGGGAGCTTGGAGCCTTACATGGAGAAGTGTAGGGATATGTGTCCTGTATGGGTCTGGAGGTTACTTGGAGGCCCCTTGAGGGTAGTAGGAACTCTTGGAAGCCACAAGGATCTAAGACATCCTTGGACGACTAACTTGGACACCCTAGAGGTAGTGGCATAGCCCAAGGGAATGTAGGCGCAAATAAGGGGATATATTACTTGGGTGTGGGGCCGATGGGGATGTGAGCCTATTGGTTGGAGGTTATTGGGGTTTGGTACTATCACCACAAAATCTAGTAGGCGTTGGAGAGAGAAACACTACAATGCTAGAAGCTAGACTAAGTGCTAACAATGGGGTAGAGGCCCAATGTCACCTCAACCAAAAACCCTTGCTCTTTATAGACTTTTACTAATGGAAGGAGTTCCGGTATGACAATACCACCTTATTCAAGGTATTTTGAGGTTAAGGTATAATGTGATGGGCTAGAATCTCTTAGGAAAGACTCAAATTTCAGATGTAAGGCTTCACTAAGAAGCAATACACTTTCAATAAGAGACCTAGGAGAAAGATGCACAAGACCTAGGGTTTGCTGATTTTGCTTGGGTATAGGAGTTCACGATGTCAAGGCAATTGAGAGAAAAGACTTCTTATGATATACTTCAACAAGTATTAAGCTCATACAACCTTCAAGAAATCCCTTAAGTTGAGGAAGGGAAACTAGGGTTTCCCTCTCAGGGAAACATTGTTGAAAATAGCAACACGAAATGATAAAAATAAAATCTAGAAATTCCAGTTTAATTTGTCGTTGAATTAAACTGCGTATTAAAATCGAATTCTATTCTCATAGCAACTTGTAAATAGTTAATTAAGTTTAATTAACTTAATTAGCTTAGGAATTTCGAGTTGGAAGTCTTTTTGAAGTCATGTATATGTTTTCCCTATATTATAGGGGTCCAGGATGAGTTAAGTATGAGTTGTAATTAGTTAACTCAGTTTAATGAGTTAAGTGCAATTAAATTAGTTTCACACTGTTTGAGGAACTAATAGTGAGTTAACAGTCAGTTGGTGCACTAATGTACTCAACTAGTGCTACTCTAGTTAACTGAAGATTTCCTCATCAGAAATTCATGCATGTCAATTTTGAGAAAGACCCAGTTGAGACTAGAGTGCAGGGACAATGTACTATTTGTTGTATATTTTTTCTGAGTTGTACAGATGGTGCATGCAACCAGGGACTGAACCTAGAAGGGATTGCATAGTTATGGATGAGGAATTTCCCTTTAAATATGGGCTAATTCTCTCAGGAATTGTGCAAAGAATTAGAAGCTTGGAGGCTTGGAAATTTGGCTAAGTATTGGCCAAAGGAAATCATCAAGCAGAGGATAGGAAATACTTGTGCAGGTTAAGCTCAAGGTTGAGCAGAGCATATTGTATTCATCCGAATTCTTTAACCAAGGGCGCGTTCGAATAGAGATTTGGAGAGCTTGTGAAGAGGCTAAGCTTTGGCCTTGAGCTTGCTTATGAGTCGGAGATTGAATTTGCTGATTGCTGGGATTGTTCTAGAGAGAACAAGCATTGTAATTTCATCTTGATTTTCCGGATTAATACAAAACAGATAGTGGGGTTTTGAGCTGTGGCTTTCCCCAGATATTTATTGTGTTATGTGCCATTGATGTTCGTCGTCTTGTTGACTATTGTTTTGCTCGATCTTTATGTGCTTCCGCTGTAAAGAGTAGAAGTAGATTCTTGTCTTTTGCTTTAGTAAATTGCATGAGCTTGTGAATTTACAGGAAATTCTACAAACACCTAGAGCAAGAGATTTTATGGAAGAAACTTGAGGGGATGCCCACCAAACTTATAGGTCAAGTAGCCAAGACCCTCCACTTGATGTTTAGGAATTTCGCTCTAAGCCCTAGTTAGATGTTCTAGCTTTAAGAGGACCGAAATTTTAAGAGGAAAAATTATGGACGAAAAGTATGAATGATCACCATTGGAAAAATTATATGTAGCCTAATTCCAACATTTAATTATCGAATCCAGGATTGTAAAACTTAGAGATGCAAGCACATGAAATACATGATTAGAGCCTATTCTAAGCTATGCTAACAATTAACACTAGAAAGAACCAATCACTAAGGATTATAACTTGTTACTGGACCGTGAGACTCTAATTCTTATCAGGTTTCGAACCACAATCTTTCATTATTGACAGACACTGTTCATGTGGTTCTATGTATGTAGCTTATTAGATCTTTAGACTTTAGTGGTTTTAATCCTATAGTGATGCACACAAAAATCCATTAAACATGTTGTAGAAAAGAAAATTGCAGAAAAATAAATGTCGTCAACTACAAGCAAAAGCGTACGAGGCAAGTAAAGAAGACAAGGCAATAGAATACAAGAATTGCATTAATAAAATATGAAAAATAAATGCTACGCAGGCTTGGAGTCATAATGATATATTGTAGGTTCTTATTTGCTGTAGGACTCTTTTACCAAGTGACTTCAAAACTCTTAATCAATTAAAGAATCCTAAACTGCAAACCACAAATTATTTAGTATTTTGATGTAGGATCTGGTTTTTGGTACCGAATTAAGTACCAAAAATCTAGAAATTGAAATTCTGAACATTGGTAGCAAATCAAGTACTGAAAATCTGGAAATTAAAATTATGAATACTGGTACCGAATCGAGCACAAAAATTTTGGAAATTAAAATTCCAGGTACTAGGACGTATTAAGAAACTAATTTTAAGTTTGCTTGACTCTTAAACCTGAGAAAAATCAATTTGAATTTGATCATAACATGTTCTATTAACAAATCTGAAAATAGAAAAAGTAAATTTTAGCAAAATACTACATGAAACATGAATCTAATGAAAAATTGAAATGAAACATTAAACAAAATCTATAATCAAGAAAACTAAATATTTCTTAATACTACTCTATGAATAGAAAAACTAGATCGTTACCTAAGTTGAGGGGCCCTTCCCGACCTGGCAACATGCCTAAAGACAATCAAATCAAAATAATATGCAGATATGAGCAATAATTAAATCTTTATTACAAAAATCCAATCATCGACTTTACATATGAAAATTCAAATTTGTTACAAAAATCAACTCAGAGTAATGATGCAATTCCTTTATATGTCCTCTCCTCTTTTCCTGTTGCGCAAATCCATTTCTCTTTATAATACATAAGATAGGGGAAGCAATAATATTGATGCCCATATAACTCTCGCTTCCATACTATGATTAAAATAACAAATATCATTTAAAGCAATCTTGTTATGATTTAAAATTATATTGAATCATGCATTGGAGATGGAAACGATGCCACTTGGCATTAGTTTGACTTTATTCCAAGTTTAGACGTAACTACAAATCTTGGAAGTAACTGCCTGTAGCTATTCGTGTGTAGGTGCTGAATTAGGTACCGAACTGCTGAACTAGTACCAAACCTCCAGACTACACTGAACTGGTACCGAACTAAGTACCAAACTGCCACACTGGATTAAACTAGTACCAAATTGCCAGAATTGATACAAAGATGGAAATTTTTTTAGTTGGACATGCTCCTTGGCCACATAACCACATTAGTAACCCATCATTGATAAAACCATATTAAAGACACATTTAATCATTAAAAAGACAAGAAATCCATCATAATTAACCACAGGGTAGAAGAGGTTCATTTAGCGAAAGTTGATGACATAATGGCTATGGCTACGAAAAGTATCTCAAATGCAAAAATATGGCTCATGACTAGAGACTTTATATATTGAATGATATGACATATTTAGAGCCCAACATTCCCTCATGCCTAAGACTTTGCATGCCTTCATGCAAACAAAATTCTCGCATATGACATTGTTTCTTGGTGCAGGTGATTAACGGTGAATTGACATACCATCATAGACTTGATATGTTTCACAACAAGGTAGCACAAATTGAGGACAAACAAAATATGGACTAGGAAGGGATGGTAGATGATATAGGGTAATGATGCAGATAATAACTATACAGATGTGGACTTGTAAACTTTGTAAGACCATTATTCACTTTGCGTTATTTTCTTAGATAAGCAATAATGGCTTCATCCTCTTAGTGAGAGCATTCAGATAATGATTTGCGAATGCTAAATGATGTATAAGGAGAAGACACTATAGATGCCGCTTTGTATTCATGTACCACAATGGTCTTACTAGAATAGGCATAGATTGTAATATTCCTAACCCAGAATATTCCTCAAACCCCAGCAAAAACTCCAATCAAATATGTGCAAATGATATAATAACCCAAAAGTGATAAAATAACAGTGGAACAACATATAATAATGTAAACCGGAAATATAAGCAGATACATAAGAAATGCAACGAGAAATGCTAAGCTGTTTTATTATACTGAACAATAAATGAGTACAAGAGGTGATTAGACAGATGGCACCTCGAATTGCACAAGGCAAGTGAAGAAATACTCTCAGAATGACAAGAATGGCCTCTATGCGTGGATGCTGCTGCTGCTACTAGAAAAAAAATGATGATTTGGGGCTGCTCCCCTCCTCGGAAAAAGCTGAAACTCTGGATTCGGGCTCTACTCAAGAAACCTAGAAAAACCCAGAAATATTTCCTGGAATGGCCTCACACTGATTTGCGTCCCAGCTGCTGGGAAACTGCCGTGCTGCTGCTGGAAATCAAATGAGGATTTGGGGCTGCTCCCCTCCTCAGAAAAAGGCTGAAACTCTGGAATCAGACTCTACTAAAAAAACCCAGAAAAACCCAGAAAGCTTTTCTGAAATGGCTGACCCCCGAAAATCACCCCCTTGGGGTTCTGCGCAGTTCCTCAAAGACGCTGATGAAACTGCTGCTGAAATGCTGATGAAACTGCTGCTGAAATGCTGATGAATCTACTACTGGAATGCCAATGGAAATACCTTGCCCGAGCAGGCACTCGAAGTCCCCCGGGGCTAAGGGTGAGATCTCCGAACGGAGACACTCAATGCACTAAACAATGCTGCAGACTAGCTAAATAGCCAGCGTGCTCTAAGTCGAAATGACTATCACAAATGCTCATAACCAGAATGATCAAAATGAGGGGGCTCCTCTCTCCTTTATAGCCTTTGCCTCTCTCAATCTTAAGGCTCACCTCCTCCTATGTGCTTCCTCTCTTGCCACATGTTTCTTCCCTCTTGCGCAGTCCCTCCATGTGTCTGCGTGGGCTCCATTTCTGCTTCCCCTTTTGGTCCCCTTGGCTCCCCTCTAAGTCACAACGTTGTGCTACTAGGAAGTGACTTTTTATTTTAAAAGTGAGTTATGTCCCCCGTCCTCACTTTTTTTATTATTTACAAATAACTATAGAAGGCAAAAATTGAACAAAATCTAATATTCCAATTAGCCATGGCTAATTAGGAATATTACGTAGATGGATTTGGAAATGGGGGGTTTAAGAAAAGTAGAGTTTTATGGAATAGGAAGTGATTAATAATCAAACTTCCCTAAATTTTAATGAGTTAAGAGTCTTAAACATGTTTTACCTCAAGTATACCTTTTGAACTTTAATCTGTATTGCAGGATGGAATGGAACTTGATATATGCTGGCTAAAGTTGAAGATAAGGCATAACAAGGTTGAAAGTCTGGAATGATCTGGAAGAGTTGGAGTTGATGAATGCCAACTTGATCTATTGAAGGAAGCTAAAGATAATGAAAAATGTTGACAAGGATATAAAGGTCCCAACAACCATTCCCCCATGCCTGAGGTTTTGCATGTCCTCATGCAAACAAGGTGAGATACTAAAGAAGTGAGGGGGGCTGCTGAGATGGCTCTAGTACAAAGGAACTTGAAAAACAAAACAATGGAATTAATGAGATGAATACTAAACAAAAAAAAGTTAGCTCATATTTATTAAAATGATGTAAAACTAACACAAGCATAATAGAAATTCCAAATCACTCATTACATATGATTTCATCAATCCTTAGCAATTTTATTTTCAAGAAAAAGAAACCTTTTATAAATTTAAGTGGCTCTCATTCTTTGTAGAAAAGTAGGAGGCTTATTATGATCATAACAAATGATGAACCAATGAAAAATTAGTTATTATTAACCAAATCCCAAAGTCTTATAGTCATCCAAGTCGTACATATAAGCTTTGCAGTTGAGTTTTATTAATTCTCCGTGATCATAGGTCCCACTTCTAAGACAATTAGATCTTAAATATAGTATGAAAAACCAATGATAGAGGACTCAAGGTTACCTTAAGGCCATTATTTAAAAACAAATTTATGGAGTTCATTATTCCCTTGACTTCATCCACACATGCTTCCTTTTGAGTGTAACACTATAGAGTAACTATCATACGTGTAGACAAAATCCCTGGTTTGATTGCCACTTCTTTAGGCAGAATGTCCCATTGTCGTGACTGTCCATAGCCTTGATGGGTTTTCCTAGTGGTAGCACAGGTCAGTGCCCGCTACTAGCAAGCACCCATAGCGTCCACGGGTTAACCTCTTAAACCTATTTTACACTGAAGGCTCTAGCCCCATGTTTCCTACCATTTTAGGTTTATATTATGGACATTGCTTTTGCAATTAGTAGATGAGGGAGTGACTTCATAAAGCCCCTTAAAGACACATGATGATACCTTTTAGAGTGACTTTAATTACATGCATAATGTCTTAAACACATAAGGTACTTATAGGTACTCAAAGGACATATCATGAATGAACCATTTTTAATGTGAGATGGATGAGGCTAACTAAAGAATAACCAAAAGACACCTAAAGTCCTACCAATCATAGTTTTCATGTATGTTTTTCTTTTTAAAGTAGTGTTCCACTATGAACAGAGACTTCAATAACTCTTCTGGAAGTCTTAATAAATATATTTGGATATCATGCTTTGGTGTTTTGGTTATAGTATTCAAGTTTCTTTTCTCATTGGTATCACTATATGGACTTTTTAATTTTGTTTTAATCCCCTTAATATGTTTTGCTAACTATATTTTGAGCAATTGTTTTATAGTGATAATCATAAATCTATATGAATAAGAAAAATGAAATTCCTAAACAGAAGTGGTTTATCCACTATGAATAGTTTGGAATTATCATTCAATTCAAATTTTATGAAAATGATTGCTTATTCAATCATCTTTGTGAAATAGCGGTCTTAAAACAGAGAAGTAATGATAAATCATGAATGCATCATTTTTAACAACTTAAGGAAGAAGGAAAGATATCATCAAATACTCCCCTAAGTGTTCCATTCCGTTGATGAAGATGCCTTTTCTACTTTTGAGTACCAATATTCTTCATCTAGTGCAATTGCTACTTATAAATAGCATGAATATATCTAATTATAATGATGCTAACACTTAATTAATTGATGATTATTCACATGAACTTGCTTTTAATATAATTTAAATCTTTTTTTTGTTTTAATTATAACTATTATTTTTTGATAAGATGTACATAATGATATTATTTTTGACTATCCATTATATTTCTTCTAACTAAATTACGATACAATGCTTGTTATTTTTCAAAATCAATAAAAATATGAAACAAAAATTGAGACATATTATAACATTTAGATTAGATAATATTAAAATCTCATGGTAAACATGATTAGTCCGGAGGTTTAATTATTAATCAAGTTGTCTATTGGGTACGGAGATGTTGAAAATGTTTAGGAAAATGGTTGCAATGGTCAAAGTTAATCTTAATTGGAGGTAGAGAGGTTAAAAAAATAAAGCCATATGATGACATATCCATTTCCATGTTGGGTGCAACACTCAATGTGGAAGAAAAGGTATACATGCAAAATCATATTGGAATCTTCATTTCCATATTGGATGTAACTATCAATTGCTTGATTTACATTTATAATGAAATTCAGAAAAGGTGGAACACTCATTATATATAATAAAATTAATTGAACCATTATTTTTTCTATATATAATGTTTGCTATCGTACATTGCATTTTGTTTATTATGTAACATAAATTTTCAAATATATTTTTATTTTATAAAGTTTATATTTAGTTGTTGGTTAAATTATAAATGAAGAATTATAAATCCAAATGTTTATTTACATTTATTTGGTAAACCCAAGTACACTGGCACAATTTTCACAATTTTCTGAAATGTTTAATTTAAATTGCAAAACAATAAATTTAATTCAAGTATCTCTTTCAGAAAAAACAAAGTAAAACTAAAGACCAACACTCTTTATCGTTGAAAACATAAAACCAATATTGGTATTGAGCCCTCTCCGCGGATTACTAAGGCCACGAATTATAACAAATGTTGAAGTGACAGTACAATTACAAGTAAATGTTAAAATTATCTGTAGACGATACTCATGCATAGGAATAAATGGTACCCTTGATCTAAGGGTTGAAAAAACAAAATTTTAAGCCCACTGTAACTGTTTGTAGTAAAATTGCAGGAAAATGCATAGGCTTTGGCACTATAGAATAGAAGATTCTTAGTCTTCAGTTTGAGAAAATTATGATTTTTGTTGCTAAAAATATGTTATCTTTTGGATTGATTTTGTGATGATGGTATTTATTTCTTGTTTCTTTCCCACCATCAATATAAACCATCATTCCTACGTCAAACAATAATCCCATATGCTTCAAACACTCTTCTCATATGCCTCAAACACCCTTCTTCATCAACAACTTCGGAAAATTATGATTCTTGTTGCTAAAATTATGTTATATTGCCCATTTTCTTTTGGATTGATATTTTGATGATAGTATTTATCTTTTCTTTCTTTCCCACCATCAATATAAACCATCATTCCTATGTCAAACAATAATTCCATATGCCTCAAACACTCTTCTCATATGCCTCAAACACCCTTTTTCATCAACATCTTCTTCTTCGACAATTACATCCAAAACTATCACCTTCCCATTGTTTGGAATAATCTCACAAAATTTATTCAATATTTTTTAGCAATCCTCATCATTCCAATCATGTAAAACCCATTGTAATTTCATTCATGACAAATAATTAAAATAAAGTATCAACAAATAAATGTTAGCAACAATAGAATTTACTAATTAGTGAATTTTACATATATATATTTTACTCTTTGCTCAAATGAAATGAAGGCAATGGAGAGGAAGTACCTTCATAAATTCAACATCAGCGAAAGGTATAAGGTCGAACATATTCCCACCTAACTTTGGATTTATATTTTTTCAACCAGTAACTAAGTATTATGTTATATAATGAAATAATGCAATGTACAATAATGAAATAATGCAATGTACAATAGTGTTAGGATATTCCGACACATAGGAAATAGTTAAGTATAACTTGGCCTAGTGTGTAGTTAGGCAAAGTGTGTTTTTTTACTATGTAGTTTTTGTAACTTACAATCTGACGGTCATGGTATGTTCTAGACATGAAGTGATCCGACGGTTCATTCTCTCATCGGTATAATTAACACTTGATCTGTGGATTAACACCCGATTGGTCCATGATCTCTATTTAAAGAGAATGGAGGGTCATTTCTAAGGTGATCGTTCATGAGAGAAGCTTATGTAAATTTTCTTTTTTTTACATTAATAAATTGTTTGAAGTGGCTACGTTGGCTCAAACCATGGACTATTTCCCTCTTTGAGGATTTTAACCACATCAAGAACACTGGTGTACCGATCTGTGATATGTTTGTGAGCGGTGTCCTTTGGTGTTCTATCTAAGGAACTTACCCTGTAAATTTCTACATGGTATCAGAGCTATTCGAGGGTTGCATCCATTGGTGATCCAAATCCAAAGCAAGTACAACTGCATCCGACTGTCGATTCCTAGATCTATCGTTTCTGGCCACTTTCGGGTCGAGAGGACTACTCTATTGTGTTAGGAGCATCTGTTCCAGTGAGAAACTCGTTTCGTTTCACGCGAAAAGGTTTTTGGTCGCTCTAGCTACGTCATTTTTAAGATTTTGAGGTATACAATATTTATTTGCAGTCACAATTATTTCTCTCTGTTTATTTCGGTTTATAGTCGTTTATAATTTTTATTATTATCAGATCTATACCTTTCATTTCTGCGTATGCTCTTTGCCCCGCAAATTTGTGCGATATGGGCAAATCAGAAACAAAAAGAAAGGAATTTTCTTATGCGTATGCTCTTTTCCACTGCGCCTTAGTGTGATCTTGGAAAATCATAAACATTGAAGAAAATATTTAGTTTCCAACCAAATCTGACTTTAAGTCGTAAGGTTTGGATTTATTTTGCACGTTCGTTTTGGGTTGTGTGGTTTTCTTTGTTTTGTAGGCAAAAAGAGGGTTTTCAAGTAAGCATGCACTCCAAAGCTTTAATGAGCAAAAAAAAAAAAAAAAAAACCCCTTCATTTCCAAAAATTACTAACCTTTTAAATTAACTCACTTGGTCCAAAGTTATTTTATGAGAATAGAGGTATTTGGTTCAGGTCTTTCTTTTTGTTGAGTTACTTTTTGAAAAAGCACATGTAACTTATGTTTTAAAGTTACTTTTGTAAAAGTGTTCTCAACCATTATAAAAAGTGAGTCACTTATAATTCCGAAGTCACTCTATCTTTTATTTAAGTTATAATTTAGTGGGTAGTTCATAAAGTACCATTGTAAAAGTAACTTTCACTTATTTATAAAAGTGGGTCACATAAAGTAATCTTTTTTTTAAAAGTGAGCTAATTAGATTAAGTTTGGAAAAGGAGGATTTTTTTTTTTAATATAACATTATCATTCACTCCCCAACATTCCCCTAGTTCATCGACATCTTCAACAACTTTTCTTCAAAAAGCCATAACTTCTTCATCTAGAAGCCGTTTTCAGAGCTGTTTTTCTTTTAATCGTCCTAATTTTTCAAGATCTTTCCATTGGAACACTTAGTTTCAGCATCTTCAGTTTCAGTTCCTTTTAAAATGGAAAATCCATGCCTAGTTATTCTTGACAACACTAACTACTTCCAATGGTTATCCTACATTATGGATTTACTTAGAAGTAAAGGTCTTTATAGAATAGCCTCAGGCCAAAAATCTAAACCTAAAGATGAAGATAAGCTAGCCAAATGGGAAAATAAGTAAGATCAAGCACGTGGGTTGATAGGGATGTCTATTTTTCCAGACCTTAGATTCCATATCGAAAAACTTGATACCCCCGATGAAGCAATGAAACGGCTCAATAAAGTTTTTGGAATTAAAAATGAAATTAGAGCCCATCAACTCGAAAATGAGTTGCTTACGTTGGACCCGAATAATTTTTCTTCCATTGAAGATTTTTTGTTCAAGTTCAAGACCCTTAGATTTCTATTGGAAGGTGTTAAGGTTAAGAAAGAAGATGGTAGCTTTATCTATTCCATTCTTACTAAGTTAGGACCAGTCTACTCTGTATTTGTTTCCACTTTCCATTCTACTAGAGAAGTCTTTATTTCTCAAGGACAAGCCTATAAGTCACCCTCTTTTGATGCCTTTTGTGATTCTTTAATAAGAGAACAAGAAAAAATCTTACATCTTGGTCTTCTTAATACTGGAAGCTCTTCTAAGAAAGCCTTAGTAGCCCAACAACAACCAAATTACAAGAATCCTAAGAAGAAACATCCTAAAAAGAATGGTCCTAAACCAAACAAGGGTCCTACGTAATTTCAATGTTAAAATGAAAAATCAATTCAACAAAATGATAAGGAAAATAAAAACAAAGGGAAGAACACTGATAGACATTGCGACTTTTGTAATCATGATGACCACTTAGAATCCAAATGCTTTAAGAAGATGGAAGCCTTGGAAATAACAATGAAGACGCATAACATCCATTTGGAGCACTCTTCAACTTCAACTTCATCTTCAGGAGTAACACTTTCTGCATGTGGTTGTGAAGCATCTCAGTTTGGTTATGCACTAAATGTATCTTCTTTTTCTCATTGTCATGAGTGGCTCATTGATTCTGGAGCTTCTTATCACATGGCCAAAAACAAAGCCATGTTTTCTTCTTTAAATGATTGTAACACCAAAAATATATATGTTGGTGATGATAGATCTCTTAGTGTTGTAGGGACTAGAACTATTCATCTAGGCAATGGTCAATTTAATGATATACTATGTGTTCTATCCTTATCCTGCAACCTTCGATCTGTATATTAGATAACTCATTCACGTGAAGGTAAAATCGTTGAATTTTCACCTCATGATGTTGTAATTAAGGACCTAAGAGATCGGAGACAAATTTTAGCTACTGTCATTACTGATGATTCGACAAGGTTGTATAAGTTTAACAACTTTGGGTCATCAACTCCTCTCAATATTTTTTGCTCATAATGATGAAGTGATCAAACTTTGGCATGAGCGATTTGGTCACTTAAAGTATCTCTCCCTTCAAAATCTATGTAAAGAAAATATGGTGGCAGGTCTTCTTATGGTATCTTACAGAGATGGTGTTTGTTTCGGATGTGTACTCAGAAAACATCATCGGGATAGTTTTTAAAAATGTGCCTCTTGGCACGCCTCAACCCTTTTACAACTTGTGCATAGTGATTTATGTGGTCCACTTCCAGTTGTTTCATTCTCTCGCTACAAGTATTTCTTAACTTTCATTGATGATTTCTCCAGACGCACTTGGGGTGTGCTTCTTAAAACTCAAGAGTGAAGTCTTTAACATGTTCTTGGCCTTTAAGGCCTTTGTTGAGAAACAATCTGGACATCAAATTCTTAAGCTAAGATCTGATAATGGTGGAGAATATGTTAACAACAAATTCATCAATTTTTGCATTGATAATGGAATTCAATTGCAACATACTATTCCATATACTCCACAACAAAATGGTGTAGCTAAAAGGAAGAATCACACCTTAAAAGAAATGGCTAATTGTATGCTTCAATCTAAAGGACTTAGTCTTAAATTTTGGGTAGAAGCAATTAACTGTGAAAATTACATAGTAAATCACACTCCTACTAAGGTTTTAAAGAATATCATTCTAGAAGAAGCATGGAGCTCAATTAAACTAGATGTAAGTCACTTTTGTGTTTTTGGAAGTGAAGCATAGGCCCATATTCCAGATGAGAAACAGAAAGCCTTAGAATGTAAGAGTGAAAAATGTATTTTTGTTGGATATTCTAAAGATTTCAAAGGATATAGACTTCTTCAACCTAAATCCAAAAATGTTATCATTAGAAGAGATGTAAAGTTTGCTGAAAATATATCGGCCTACGAGCCTAGTTCGGAAAATGTGCCACCTCTCTCTATCCCTTCTACTTCTGAAAATATTTCTTCTTCAGATGATGATAGAGAGGATGAAAATTCTCCCCCGCCTTCTCGGGATCCTCCTTCAGCTCCTCAGCTTCCAAAATGGGTCCGTGCTACTCGGGATGCAGCAGGTGCTCTTGCAGGGGATTCCACAGATCACCGACATACACGTTCTCAGTGCGATAGAGCCTCTTCTTTACTGACTCAATATTTAGCGAATTATGATCCTGACACCTTTGCAGAAGCTCCATGCCATCCAAATTGGGACGCAACTATGAATGAAGAATATCGTTCACTATTGGAAAATGATACATGGGACCTTGTTCCTCTTCCTAAGGGATGAAAACTTGTTAGATGCAAATGGGTTTACAGAACCAAGTTTGGACCAAATGGAAAAGTTGATAAACATAAAGCTCATATTGTTGCTAAGGTTTTTTCACAAGTTGAAGGCATTGACTATACTGAAACCTTCTCCCCTGTTGCCAAAATGAACTCTATCCACCTTGTTCTTTCTTTTGCTGCATCTTTCAAATGGGAAGTCCATCAGATGGATGTTAAATCTGCCTTCTTGCATGGGGGCTTGCATGAATAAATCTATATTTTAACAACCTCTTGGCTTTATACAAACAGACTCCAGCCTTGTATGTCGGCTTAAGAAATCCCTTTATGGTCTCAAGAAAACCCCTCAGGCTTGGTATGCTAAAATGGATAGCTTTCTTTTAGATATTGGCTTTTCTAAGTGTCATTCTGACAACACTGTCTACACCAAGAAAGTGGGTAAGTCTCTTATTATTTTTGTTTTTTATGTTGATCTTATTGTTGGAAATACTGAGAGGGGGGGTGAATCAATATTTCTTTTTAATTGTTCTTTTTATCACCAAAACATATATATATAGAACATAGAAATAGATAGCTGGGATAAATGTTTTTATTAACACAAATAGTGCAATGAAACAAATACAATATATAAATGGTTGCAATCATTTGCCAAGCACCAACTTGGACTTTTGTGAAGCTCCAACCTCCAAAGCACCAACTCTGTTTTGCCAAGGCAATAGTTCTGCACTTAGGAGCACCAACTCCCAAGGATTCCAATCCTTTCAGTTTTGAGGCTCCAACCCCGTGGGCTCCAACCCTAACCTGGTAGAAACTGTTTCGCTATAGTTCTCTACTCCAAGCTTGCTGAGCTTTTGCTTCACTCCTGTTCTCCTGCTTCTCCTGCCTCTCCTGCTTCTACGTGCCTCTCGGCTTCATCTCGCTCTGATTATACACACGAATGACACATCTCTCCTTGTTTTTTCTATTTTTATGTATTCCTGATGCCTCTGACTGTTCGGTTTCACTTTTTATTGGCTCTTCGGCTTCTTCCACGCTTGCTTCAGCTTCCTCTGTGCTGGCTTGTCCTTTGGCTTCCCTCTTCTCCATTGATTTTGCTTTTCGGTTTCCTCTGTGCTGGCTTTCCATTCAGCTTCCTAGCTTTTCGGTTGATGTGTGTTAAAACTGTAACAGAGCCTCGTTTTTCAATGATAATAGGCATACACAGAGACAACATTGTTTAACGAACATGCCACATCCCAATTGCAGTTGCAATCAGCTTTAGTTCAACGTCCTAAACTATCAGAACTGTTATCATAAGCCTTTTGGCCTAAATCACCCCACGCAATACAATTATTTTTATACCACAAGTGGTATTTCGGAAGGGCCTTAAGCGGGAACTGGTATTTAGCGGATGGCTTCCGATTCCACTCTGCAGTTGAAACGTAGCAGCAGGAAGGAAGAGGATATCGCTTTTTCGGGCGGGTATTCCTCAAGCTATATGTCCACCCGAAATATATGTAGACCGTTGGATCTACAAAGGGATGATCAACAATGGAGGGTTAGATGCTCAGGTAATGTGGACCCGCCTTTTTATGGTCGTGAATGTAATACACGGGAACATATGAAGAAACGACCAAAACGATAAATGGAGGACTTCAAATTTATTTCGCCCACATTTATAACTGCATCAGGTCCACTATGTATATCGCAATCGGCGCTTTCAGGGGTGCAAGGTCTTAAGAACTTGCGATGTGTCGGATGCGACATATACATTAAGCCAAACTATAATGTTGCTTCGGGTCTGCAACATATCACTTCGGGGATTTTCCTTTGTATTTTGGTTTTTACACCGAAATCTGTTAATACACACAAAAACCTTTACGCGCGGAACTCAAACTTTATACAGTCGGGTTTATAACACCCATCGGGTCCGCCTGTGTAATTGGGCCTCGCTCCTTTGCATCGCGGCGATGCGATATTGCGATCGCTGATCATCACAGTCGCGTGTCGCATGGCCCCGGTGGTCTTTCCCTTGCCTCGTGGCATCGCCGACGCCAATCCGCCGATAGTGTATTTGCCTATTTATATATATTCTCCACTCCCGATAGTGTATTCCATTATAACTATGTTTTCCGCCTCCCGATGATGTATTTGCAATACAACCAAGTCTTCCGCCTCTGATAGTGTAAATGCATGGATATAACCCTTTTGTGGCATATATTGCTCCGATAGCTCTGTCTGCTTCCTCCGATGGCTCCGATAGCTCTGATTGCTTCCTCCAATGGCTTTGTCTGCTTTTTGCTTTGTTTGCTCCTCTGATGGCTCTGTCTGCTCCTCTTGGCTCCTCCGATAGCTCTGTTTGCTCCTCTGATGGCTCTGTCTTCTCCTCTTGGCTCCTCGAATATTGCCATATTGACATCAATGACAATCTATGTCAACACTTATCCTTACTGGTAGTGATCCCAACTTTATAAACGATGTGAAGTCTAGCCTTAAAAAGAAGTTTGAAATGACAAACTTAGGACACTTGCATTATTTTCTCGTCTTCAAGTCTTGCAATCCAAAGAAGGTATTTCCCTTTCCTAGTCCAAGTATGCATGTGATCTTCTACGCCAATTTTACATGGAAGACTATAAGCTAGCCTCTTCTCCCTTTTAGTCCCGAGCCAAAATTTCAGTCGCTTATACTTCCCCTGAATTTGATGCTATCTTATACCGTCAACTTGTTGGAAAACTTTTGTATCTGACCCATACCTGTCCTGACCTTTCCTTTGTTGTTGGCCTTATTGCTCGGTTTATGAAAAACCCACATGAAATTCATTGGAAAGAGGCTAAAAGAATACTTCGTTATGTTCGAGAGATAGTTCAGTTTGGGATTCATTACAGTGCAGAAGCATCTCCTCTATTGGTTGGTTTCACTGATTCTGAATGGGGTGGTGACCCTAATGATCGGAAGTCTACTGTAGGTTATGTCTTCACTTTTGGTTCTGGATCTATTACATGGGCCTGCAAGAAACAAAGTGTCATTTCTCTTTCTTCAGCAGAAGCAGAGTATCATGGTGTCGTAGAAGCTAGTAAGGAAGCCATGTGGCTTCGTCATATCCTATTAGAGTTTGGTTTTCAGCAGCAACATTCGACTACACTTTGGTGTGATAATCAAAGTTCTGTTCAACTATGCAAAGATCTAGTCCAACATCAGTGCAGAAAACACATTGAACTACACATGCACTTCATCAAAAAGCTCATTCATGACTATTTTCTTGAAGTGCAATATTGTTCAACCGATTATCAAGTTGCAGACATATTTACAAAGGCTCTCACAGAGGCGTAGTTTACTAAACTTCGATTTATGGTTGGAGTTCAAGAAGTTGTCACTAAGGGGGATAGGCTCTAATGCCTCATTCCTTCTCCTATTGTGTCATTTTGTGCATCCTTCAATCCTATCCCAAGTTGTTCTTAAGGGAGGATGTTAGGATATTCCGACACATAGGAAATAGTTAAGTATAACATGGTCTAGTGTATAGTTAGGTAAAGTGTGTTTATTTACTATGTAGCTATGGGGTCTCCCCTCTCCTGTGGTCGCGAACTTGTTCATGGAAGACTTTGAAACTAAAGCCCTTACCTCTGCCCCCCTTCGCCCCAAAATTTGGAAGAGGTTTGTCGATGATACCTTCGTTGAGTGGCAGCATAGGCGTGACTCTCTGGATTCTTTTCTTTCTCAATAATCAATCTGAATCTATTAAGTTTACTATGGAAACTGAGGTCAATGGTAGTCTTCCCTTCCTCGATGTTCTTATCTCTAAGAAAGGAGATGGTACCTTTTCTCACCAGGTTTATCGTAAAAAAAACTCACACTGAGCAGTACCTTCATGCAAGCTCCCATCACTATCCTCCTAAAAAATTTGGTGTTCTCAACACCCTAGCCACTAGAGCTCTTAGGATTTATGATGAAAGTCACTTTGAAAGTGAAAAGTCCCATCTTCTAATTTTTTTTGAGGATAATGGCTATAATAGACTCCTTGGGCTCAAAGCTTTTCGAAAAGTTAACCTTGGACCTAAGTCAAAAAAGGATCCTCTTGATTTTGCTAACTGCATTCATCTTCCATTCATTCTCGAAACCACTGACAAGATCACCCACATTCTGAATAAGAATAAGGTGCATACTTCCTTCAAGCCCCTCAACACTATCCGAAGCTCCCTTAGGTCAGTTAAGGATCATGTTGACCCCAAAGATATGAAAGGTGTCTACTTAGTCCCTTGCTCATGCGGAACACCCTATATTGGAGAAACGGGTCATTCCATCAAGCAGAGGATTCAAGAGCATGTGACATATATTAGGCATAATAGGTCCCACTCGTATGCCTTAGCTAAGCATGCGTCTAATACTAAACACCACATATGTATTGAGGATTCCCGGGTTTTAGCCAAAATTGATCACTTCCATCATAGGAAGTCCAGAAAGGCGTTAGAAATTGAGAAGCATAGTAACAATCTGAATAGGGATGAAGGTTGGAAAATTAGCAGCAATTGGATCCCTGCTCTCCGTTCCTAGTTCTTATTTATTCCTTGAATTTTCTCCGTTTATCTGGATTTTGATTTTTCTCTCGGAACACACACACACAGATATAGATATTTTATCATTCTTAATCTTTATTGATTTAATATTATTATTTATTTAATTTACATTTTACATTTGTTTAGTTTTCTATTTGTTATCTATATATATATATATATATATTATAAATGTATATTCTTAATTCTTGATTTATTCTGCTTATTTTAATTTAAAAATTATTATTGTTATTATTTTTTAATCTTTATTGATTTAATATTATTATTTATTTAATTTACATTGTACAATTGTTTATTTTTCTATTATTTATTTATTTATTTTTTTTGAAAAAATGTATATTCTTAATTCTTGATTTCTTATGCTTATATATATATATATATATATATATATATATATATATATATAAAATTTGTTTTTTGAAAATTTGTTTGATTCTTAATTATTCATTTTTAATGCTTATTTATTTATTTTATAATTTATTTTTTATTATCTATATATATTGTTTTGTTTGTTTGTTTGTTTGATTGTTTTTTTGTTTTGGGTTTTATGATGAGGATGTTTTTAAACGTTTGTAACTACTTTGACTTTATAACGTTTAATTTTTAGTTAATTAATTTTTATTTTTGACTTTCTAACGGATCAATTTATATTTTTGAAGCATCTCCACCTATATATATGGTTAATGTTAGATCAGATGCTCCACCTTTGCCCTGATGATGAACCACAGTGGAGGGTTCAAAACGTTGGCTCCAATAAATTATTTGATGTGATTTATCTGAAAAATTTTCTCTCTAAACTTACAATCTGACGGTCACAATATGTTCTAGACATAAAGTGATCCGACGGTTCATTCTCTCGATATTACCGACAATTTATCCATGGCTTAACACTTGATTGGTCCATGATCTCTATTTAAAGAGCATGGAGGGTCATTTGTAAGGTGATCGTTCATGAGAGAAGCTTATGTAAATTTTCTTTATTTTACATTAATAAATTGCCTGAAGTGGTCATGTTGGCTCAGGTCATGGATTGTTTCCCTCTTTGAGGGTTTTAACCATGTCAAGAATACTGGTGTATCGATCCGTGATCGGTTTGTGAGCAGTGTCCTTTGGTGTTCTATCTAAGGAACTTGCCCTGTAAATTCCTACAAATAGTAAACATTATATACAGAAAGAATAATGATTCAATCAAATATGTATAGAAACTAAAAATAAATAAATAAATTTATAATAATTTTTTTCAATAAATATATAATTTTTAAATAATAGTGATTAATTTTCTTTATAAAAATATATATATTACATAATAAAGCAAGTAAAATGTATAATATAAAATATAATATATAAAAGAATAATAATTCAATCATATAGATTTAGAAGCTAAAAATAAATAAGATTTTTTAATTCATCATGAATTGCAATGCAATGACCAAATGTCCATCTTGAACCAAGAATCAAATGAAATATTAGATGATTTTACTATGCAAAGATATGATTAACAAAAATTGCAAAGAAACCCGCTTATTTGGATCGCTTTCAAAGACGAGCGCTGTAGAATTGAAATAGCATGAAGCCCCCTGACGCTTCAACTTCTGTCAGTAACTTTTGAATGCAATGGAGGCATGGGAGGTTAGAGTTTCTGGCAAGAAGCACTCCTGGTTGGGCTATATTTTGCTACAGTTCGCTCCTCCATAACCACATACCCAATCCACTCTGCAACATGTCATCAGGTCAGGTACCATCCATAGATTCCTTGGTGAAAAGAAAGAACATTAACGACCATAGAAAAACTAGACTATATCTAACCTAAAACCCATGGGAATCAAATTATTCATTCAATTCAGAAGAAGAGAAGAAAATCAAGATTCACACCTGTGAGAGTTGTTTTTGAGACAAATATCATGTGTATCATGAGAAACTGGAGAGGCCAGATGTAGAAAACCTATGATAGGTTAACTCGATAATGAAATATAAATCAAAGCAGAATACTATAACCTACTACTATCAATTTGCGGAAGCTTAAAGATCAAGCTGAACAATATAACCAGAAGAAGAAGAATCAATGGCACAATACACATGAAAATACTTTGGGGAAAGTCTCAGATAAAAACCCCACACTATTGTATTGTCATACATGGTGGAAATACATAGGAATTATACAAAGCCTTAGCTCTCATAGCTAGCCAGCTCTCAGTACAATTCTCACAGATGCTCACAGGCAATCTTGGCTTCTCTCCAGCCTTCCTCTCTGCTCTCCAAGCTCCTATTTTCTTGCGTTGTTCCTTGTGGATGATTAGCCTAATACCAAGTGGAAAGCCAAGCCTTCAAAACTGCGCAATCCTCAAGGATGAATCATTGACTGCATGCGTGAGTTTTCTCCGTGAGAAAACACATGCAACTGATAGTACATTATCCTTGAACATTAATCTCAATGGGGTCTTTCTTAGAATATACATGCATGAGTTTCTGATGAAGGAATCTTCAGTTAACTGGAGTAGCACTAGTTGAGTGCATTAATGCATCAACTGACTGTTAACTCACTATTAGTTCCTCAAACAGTTTGGAACTAATTTAACTAGACTTAACTCAATAAACTCAGTTAACTAATTAAAACTCAAATATAACTCAATCTTATCTCCTTAATTTAAAGGATAACTCTTGCATGATTTCAGCAAGACTTCTAACTTGAATTTCTCCAACTAATTATTTTAAAATAAATTAATTAATTATTTCCAAATAGCTGTTAAGACTAAATTAGATTTTAATTCACAATTTAATTCAAGGACAAGTTAAATTGGAATATTCTTGTTGCCATATTTCAACACTCCCTTTCAACAAGAAAGGGATTATCTGCCACCCCAATCCTGTCTCTATGGAACTCGAATTTACACTTTGACAATGCCTTTGTCAAAATGTCAGCATCTTGCTCCTCTCTCGAAATATACTGCAACAACATGATCCTCTCGACCTGTGAAAAGCAACAGGCAAAAAATCTTACCTTATGCTTCTCCACACTACCATCAGCAGCTTGCTTTACCTTGTAAAGCCAATGGGAACTCACAACTGACTTGTTCTCCGGTCTCGGAACCACGTCCCAAACATTGTTACGAACTATGGAGTCATACTCCTCCACCATAGCATCAACCCAAATCAACAGCTGCACTACTTCCTCAAAGGAAGATGGCTTGGTCTCAACACATTCCCCAGCAAGGGCCATGTATCCAGTGTACCTCTTAGTTGACCTCCTCTGTCTGTGCTGAGAAGATGGTGCTCCCATATTCTCTCTTGCATCCTCCAACAATCTGTTAGCTTCTCTTGTGCTCTTTCATCCATCTTTGGAAGACTCTGCTTGAGTGGATGTCTCCACTCTTGGAACCTATGCATGCGACTGCTCCGCATCAGTATGAGGCTCCTCCTTAGGAACCAACAGTTCCTCCACATCCTGTAGTTGGAGCTCCCTCTCAAGGGAAACTTGCATGGCCTTCTACTCATCAAACTTGAGATCTCTGCGAACCACTGTCCTCTGACTGGTAGGCAAGTATACCCAATAGTTGTGAGGTGTATCAGTGTACCCCACAAATATCCCCAACTCTGTTGTGGGCTCAAGCTTCTTTCGTGCATCCTTTGTCACATGGCAATATATCGATGAGCCAAAGATCCTGAAGTGACCCACATCTGGTCTCTTACCAGAGAAAGCTTCCTTTGGTGTCTTCATCCCAAGTATGTGATGCGGGCTTCTATTCTGCAAATAGACCGCTGTGTTGCATACCTCAACCCACAAGTGAAGTGGTAGGCCTTGGTCATGCAACATTTCCCATGCTTCCCCTACAATAGTTCTGTTCTTCCTCTCAGCCACCCCATTCTACTGTGGGTTATGAGGTGCCGTCAACTCTTGTTTAATTCCTTCCGCTGCACAGAAGTCCTTAAACTCTTGAGAGACATATTCTCCACCGTTGTCGCTTCTCAAGGCCTTGATCTTCTTCCCTGACTCTTTCTCGACCAAAGCTTTGAACTCACAAAACTTTGTGAAAGTTTGGTCCTTCTTCTGCATGAAGTAAATCCAACATTTACGAGAATAATCATCAGTGAAAATCACATAATACCTTTGCTTTCTTGTGGATGCCGTCGAGAATGGTCCACATAAATTAGTATGAACTCACTCTAAGATAGCCTCTGCTCGACTGTCTCGATCATGAAAGGAAGACTTGGTGTAATTTCCCAAGGTACAACCTTTGCATGTGTCAACTTGCTCAAGTTGCCTTTGGGAAGTCCTGTAAATATCTGTTGCATTATCTTCAAAGCCTCATGATGCAAATGGCCCAACCACCTGTGCCACAACTCGCTAATGTCTTGGCTTTGCACCAATTCTGCTTTCGTACTCAATGCTGCACAATCATCTACCTCTTGTTTATAGAGATTCTTCACCCGAATCCCTATCCTCTTGGTCTGACCCATGGCTATGTGTCTTAGGAACGCCTTTCCTTTACTGAAGACAACATTGTAGCCTTTGTCCTCCAATATTGCGACCAATACCAAGTTCTTCTTTAGTCCAGTGATCCAGGATACTTTTGCTTATAGATGTATGAAAAGAATCACATGTAAAAATTGCAGCTTAACACAGAATTATAATGTACACACAAGAAAAGAAGAAGAAATGCATAAAAAGCATGAAGGAAGACAAAAAGACTTGATAACGGAGTTTGTCCAACTCGGACTACGTCTCCGGGCCCTGCTCGATCAATGGGGAGGCCTTTATATTAAATGGCATAAAAATAAGAGAATGTAATCATTTGATGCATCAAAAGAGGTTTACACCATTCTGAAAGATGGCTGAGAACAGAAGAATTCAGATGGAGAAGTGGGTAGCGCCAATGCATTCGTGGCATTGAGAGGGGCTGAAAACATCTAAACTTGTCCAAAACAGACAAAATGCACTGTCGGCCCCCTGAAAGCTCTCCTGCCTCAAACAACGTGCTGAAAATCCTCTCCCCCCTTGCTTTTCCCAATAATTGGACTTTATAGTGCCTTTGTTAGGACAAATCCCTCTTAAATCAGGGTTGTTTGTCATAAAATAGACGCCGTTTGAATGGAAGGGTCGACGGGTGCAACGAAGCCTTCAAAATAGTCTTTTTATCGTTGACGCGATAATACACTAAAACCTCGTAAAACACTAAAATCCAACCAAAAACTGTTTACCCAGATTTCAAAAAATATTAAATCGGGCATATATACTTATCGGGTCCAGGCCCGATATCGCAATCGCAAGTCGCTGAAGTCCAAGGCCCTATATATAGGGGAACTTTGCCGACTGCCGATCGCCTGGTGTCGGCCGATCGAACCACCGATCGCCGATCGCACTCGCTCCTCGGTCCTGCTTGGTTCCGATATCGTGCTCGATCGCTTGCCTTCCTCTGACCCGATAGATCGACGATCGCTGATCGGGGGTTGTGGAATCCGCCCTCTGCACATTTTTCGATGCGATTCCCTTTTAAAGGCTTTAAAAGTCCATTTTAAAGGAAAATGCCTCATTTTCCTAAGGAACAAAGCAACCTTCTTTTCGTGATAACTTCATCGTCCGGACTCAGATTGAAGTACTGTTCGTGCTGTTGGAATCAGGACGACGAGATCTACGCTCTAGTCTTGGGTCGACTTCATTATGAGCACTTTGATTTTGGAGCTTTTCCATGCCATTGTATCTGAAGATCCACCTGGATCAATCCTCCCCATTGAGGAGCTTTTGGACCGCCAAAAGCTTTCATTAGTCAATTGGCAAGTGAGGGAATTGTTCCCTCACCTTTTCCTTCTCCAGCCATTTGGCCTTGCTGGGGTGCATTCCCTTAAAACCCACTCGAAGGTATTCCACATCTCCTCACTATGAAGTCCTGGTCCTTCTGTCAAGGATGATGTCCTCTGGTAACTCATCGAGATATTTTGGTGCAAAATCATTGACTGTAGGAACTGTGCCCACCTCATCTGTGTCCATGATCAATGGTGGTTCATACAGCTTTAGGTTCTCTACATTCACTACTGAGTACATCTGCATATATACTGACAAATCAAGACGAAAGGCATTGTTTCCAATCTTCTCCAATATGGTGAATGGACCATACCGGATGGGTCACAACTTCTTCCCTTCTCCCTTCATCTTGTCCTTGCTAATATGGAACCACACTTTGCCGTCCACTTGGAATTGGTGGTCGACTCGGTGTTTGTCATGTCAAGTCTTGTAACGGGATTGACTTTTCTCCAACTGCTCTTGTACTGCTTGGTGAATCAATTGGATTCGTTGAATGAACTACTGAGCTTTGTCCCTATCATTACGTCCACTGGAGCCATCTTCCCTTCCAAAGACCATATCAAAAGGGTCCTTTGGCAGGTAACCAAAGCATGTCTCAAACGGTGAATGCTGTGTAGATGAATGCACTGCTCGGTTGTAGGAATGATGTACATAGGGGAGATGTTCATCCCACAACTTGGGATGTTTCCCACAATAGCCTCGTAACAAGTGTACCACGGTACAGTTTACAACCTCTGTTTGTCCGTCAGTCTGCGGATGAAATGCCGTGCTTCTTTTCAATTTGGTGTCCATCCTCTTCCACAAACTGGTCCAAAACTCTCCGAGAAAGCGAGAGTCCCGATCTGACACAATAGATGTGGGTAATCCAAAATGGACCCAAACATGCTGAAAGAAAAGAGAAGCAGTCTGCTCTGCAGTAATCTGCTTTTTACAAGGCATAAGAATACACATCTTGCTAAAACGGTCAACGACAACATACAAGTAGTCGTGACTCTTTCTGGACAAAGGCAAACCTCCTACAAAGTCCATTGACACACTTTCCCATGGATGACTCGGAATAGGGAGTGGTGTGTAGAGCCCGAGTTTTCTATTAGAGGGCTTTGAAATAGAACACATCACACAACCCTTTACATAGCAAGTCACAATGTTTTCCATATGAGGCCAAAAACAAAATCTTTGTACACGACATAAAGTCTTTTCGACACCAAAGTGTCAAGACATAAGAGAGGTGTGGGCCTCTCGAATTACATGTACTCTTTCTCCTGTGGGAATACACAATTTACCAAGGTGATACAACAATTTCCCCTATAAGTGATAGTTGTCCACCTGTGAACCATAGGTTAGTTTTGCATAAATTTCCTTAAAGTCATCATCGTCAGCATATTGTTCAACATAACTCTCAAAAGACAACGAAGCATTATGCAAAATAACAGAAGCAGAAATAGGAGGGCGAGATAGCATATTGGCCACTTTATTGCTAGTGCCCTTCTTATATTTTATTACTAGATGAAACTGTTGAAGAAAACTCATCTACCTGAAATGACGAGATTGCTGTAACTTGGTTTGTGACTGAAGGTATTGCAAGGGCTGATGATCCGTATGGATGATGGTCTCCTTGCCGATCAGGTAGTGTTTCCACTTTTTCACACTTTGCACCAAGGCATAAAGCTCCTGTCATAAGTGGGATAGTTTATCATAGCTTGAGAAACTTCTCAGAATGGTAACAAATCGGCTTCTTTTGCTGCATTAGTACAACTCCCATGGCATAACCGCTGGCATCAGTTTCGAGCTTGAATGGCTGTTGGAGATCGGGTAAGGCTAAGACTGGCGTGGTGCTGATCTTTTCCTTCAATTTTTCGAAGGACTTCTACTGTCTTCCCCCCCATTGGAAGACTTGTTTTACACTTGTCGACGTGTGCAAAGGTGCTGCAATAACAGAGAAATTAGCAATAAATCTCCTCCAATACTGGACTGCACCTAAAAAGCTACAGACCTCGGTTACACTAGTAGGCTTAGGCCAATTTAAAATTGCTTCAACTTTAGAGGGATCAATTTTTAACTGACCATGACCAACAATATGACCTAGGTAACCCAAAGAGGTTTTCCCGAACTCACACTTTGACAATTTTACAAAGAGTTTTTCTTTTTTCAGTACATCAAGCACTTTCTTTACATGACACACATGCTCAACCCAACTCTTACTAAAGACAAGTATATCATCTAAATATACAAGAACAAATTCATCAATGTAAGGCCGAAAGAGATCATTCATGACCCTCATAAAAGTGGCTGGAGCGTTGCAAAGTCCGAATGGCATCACCATCCATTCGAACAACCCCTGTTTGGTCTTGAAGGCAGTTTTCCATACGTCTTGCTCTGTGATTCGGACCTGGTGATAACCACTACACAAATCCAACTTGGTGAAATAAACAACATTCTTTAATTGATCTAATAAATCATATATGCGTGGAAGGGGATAGCGATTTTTCATCGTAATTTTGTTGAGCGCGTGGTAGTCCACGCACATCCTCCATGTGCTATCTTTCTTTGGCACTAAGACAATTGGTGAGCCACACGGAGAGGTGCTCAGCCTGATGACCCCTTGGTCCAGCAATTCTTGCACTTGTCTCTTAATTTCCTCCATCTCAATAGTCGACATCCTGTACATGCCAATATTCGGCAGAGGAGCATCATGTTGCAAATGGATCTCGTGTTGGATTTACCTCTTTAGAGGTAATCCCTTCGGTCCCTGAAACAACTCATCATAATTAGAAATTAATTTAGATAATTCCCGTTTATGTTCTTGATCGCAGCCCTAGAAAGCATCAAAGAATGCCGCCTCTTTTTCCCTTACAACCATAAGCATGCAACCCTTACTGGAATTCACTAGTATTTTCATTTGTCCAGCGCTTACAAGGTTGGCATTGATTTTATTTTGATGAGCCCTTACTATATATTCTACCCCATCTTTTGTGATTTGGTATTTGTTTTCATGACGAAAGAAGACTGCCTTTCTATCATACATGTATGGGCTCCCTAACACCATGCCACAGATATCCAGTGGTATTACATCTAGTTCTACTTCGTCTACTAGCTTAGAAGCAATTACAAATTTGACCTTACACTGTTTGGTTACATTCAGTTTTTCTTTATCATGTATCCATCCAAGTGGGTAAGGTTTCGGGTGTGGTTTTGTTTCTAAGCCAAGTTTCTTTACCAGGGATTCTGCAATTAAGTTTTCTTGGGACCCAATATCAAACAGAGTTTCAACTTTAGTGTGATTTACAACAACTCTGATATGAAACAGTTCAATTCTCTTTCGATCACTAGGAAGGGACTCATTTACAGAACTGGTGCCTTCATGCGATTCAGAATTGACATGAGGTGTAAGAGTACCTTTTGTTCCTGCTACTGTGATCAATGCTTCATCTCCCGAATCTGATCCAAGGTCTTGCTGCGCTGTTGCCACTGTCTTTTGCTTCCCTTTTCCTCCATACTTCTTTGGACGCTTTTCTGGGTGCTGCTTCCAACAATGATCGTCATCGTGGCCTTCCTTTTTGTAGTGATTGCAATACGGCCGTTCTCCTTCTTTGGATGCTGTTGTTTTCTTCTCCTTTCCCTTCCATTTTTCTTTAGATTTTTCATTGGGAGGTTTGAACGATGGTTTTCTGGAATGATCATCTCTTTCATTTTTTCCCCTGTTCTCAATATGAATTGCCTTTACACTGGCTGAGTCAATAGTGGTTGGTTCAAACAACAACAATGAATGCCTAATATAACTGTGCAATGAGACAATATACTTAATTACAACTTCAGGTGTATCAAGTGTAATACCCAAATTCAGTGCTTGCTTTCTAAACCTTGTAAAACTCTGAACATCCTGACCTTTGCCTTGCCTTAAATGCTGCCAATTCATTAAAGCTTTTTGCTTGTATCCTAAAGGATAAAACTATTCCTTTAACGCAGAAATAAAATCAGGCCATGAGGAAAAGAGTTTACCCACATTCTTACTGCTCTGTAATCTGCTCTCCCACCAAACGAGAGCGGTGCTGCTCAGCCGTAGAGACTGAATCTTTGCCTCATCCTCCACAATCTGCTAAATCCTGCAGTAGACCTCAATCTGCCTAATCCAATTATCAAGCTTTTCTGCATTGCTTTCACCATTAAACACGGGAAGATCAAATTTAACATCTAATTTAAAGAAAGGCTTCTTAGATGCATCCTTTGAATTTCTATGATTATGGTGGTGAGAGGAAGGAGAACCTTCACTCCCGGAAGGAGAAGGACGGGGTTATTCTCCACCATTCCCATGTGCTGAACCTTGTCCTTCTGGGTTTCTTTCTTGTGCTTTCTCCAGCCATAAAACCAGCTGACTGATATTCTCTACCATTGAATAGAAAGTCTTGCGTAAATTGCACTCCTCTTCAAGATGAGCTTCATCTTCTGCCATGTTTCTCCTTCAATGTGCATGCCCCGCTTCAGGATCAAAACGCTCTAATTCCCCTTCGCCTCTTCGGAGTCTATCTCTTGTTAGCATACAAACATGCAATTCACATCTAAAAAGACCTGCTCTGATGCCACTTGATCTAGGATACTTTTGCTTATAGATTTATGAAAATAATCACATGTAAAAATTGCAGCTTAACACATAATTATAATGTACACACAAGAAAAGAAGAAGAAACGCATAAAAAGCATGAAGGAAGACACAAAGACTTGATAACAGAGTTCGTCCAACTCGGACTACGTCTTTGGGCCCTGCTCGATCAATGGGGAGGCCTTTATATTAAATGGCATAAAAGGAAGATAATGCAATCATCTGATACATCAAAAGAGGTTTACACCTCCATTTTGAAAGATGGCCGAGAACAGAAGAATTCAAATGCAGAAGTGGGAAGCACTAATGCGTCCGTGGCATTGAGAGGGGTTGAAAACATATAAACTTGTCCAAAACAGACAAAATGCACTATCGGCCCCCTGAAAGCTCTCCTACCTCAAACAATGTGCCGAAAATCCTCTCCCCCCTTGCTTTTCCCAATCATCGAACTTTATAGTGCCTTTGTTAGGACAAATCCCTCTTAAATTGGGGTTGTTTGTCATAAAATAGAGGCCGTTTGAATGGAAGGGTCGGTGGGTGCAACGAAGCCTTCAAAATAGTCTTTTTATCGTTGAAGCGATAATACACTAAAATCTGACCAAAAACTGTTTACCTGGATTTCAAAAAATATTAAATCGGGCATATATACTTATCGGGTCTGGGCCTGATATCACAATCGCAAGTCGCTGAAGTCCAAGGCCCTATATATTGGGGAACTTTGCTGACCGCTGATCGCCAATATCGGTGTTGGTTGATCGAACTGCTTATCGCCGATGTTGAGAAGGTAAATCCCCTCTACGGATAGAGGCGATCCCTACTAGCCCAATAGGGGTCTAGCAACAATCACACAATGCGGCCACGCATGTTCCTAGTTACAATTAAACAAGAAGTAAAGAGCACCTACTTGGATTCCTGCGCTGTCGTGTGACGAAGAGATGTTTCCTCCGCTCCTTCGCTTCAGCTGGTCACAGTCCTCCGCGATCCCCGCGAACGGACACCTGCACACACGAAGAGAAGGCAAACGCAAGCGTAAAATCTAGTAAAAGTAACTATATGCCAGTCAGAAAAGACATAATTCACATTTATCCATTGCATAAACAAACGAGAATGGAACAATAATAGCAGTCATCTATTATTAATCAGAATAGAGAAGAGTACAACCAAATGTTCTGACGTCGGTAAACTCCTCAGGAGGGATCAGTCAGCATGTATCTCAAGCATTCACCTTTGAGGATGGTTCTCCCAAGACAAACAACTCTCTCTCTCTCACACAAATGTCACAAACAAACTTCCCAAAGCAATCAATCACTTCCACTCCTAACACACCACACCTATAGCAGCAATCTGAGCACTACAAGCTCTGTACAATCCAAGCTAAGTCTAGCTAGTTTCTAACCAGTTTCTAACTATCCAAAAACTAGCTGCTCATGGTAATGGTGGAAGTTTATATAGGAGAAGGAGTCTCCTAAAAAGGTGGAAGGATGAGCTTATCTTCAAGGGGAGTAGTTGCAAAGGGTCGAACAGACATGCCATAGAAGGGAGTCGATATTCACAAAGCTAACAACCAAGCCTGGAGAGATCTGGAAGGCTGGTTGTTTGAACAAATTCGCCCAAACTGGATCAGCGCGGATTATATAGAGACTGCCGCGCTGTCAGCACATAACAATAACTGAACAAGTCATGTCAGCGCGGAAGAACACGGGAAAGCCGCGCTGTGCGTCATCGCGGAAAAGTGATGTTCTTCCGCGATGGCAGCGCACGAAATACACTGTGAGGCGCTGGTCATCGCGGTTATTTTAGGAACAGACGCGCTGATGCACAAAACTTTGGAAAAATGGGTTTTAAGCCAGTTCAGGGATCAAACACTTAGTGATTGTGACTTCTGGACACAGCAGGGTGACTGACAGGAAGGCAGTGATAAATTACTGTGTAACAGATGCCCCTAAAGCATGAAGACCGAGAGAGTGGGAGGGGTGAAATGCTTTACAACACACGCCGAACTGGAACACCACCAGGAAGTACCGAAAAATCTCTGACAATCATATACATGCAGTCTAGGCATGGGCGCAGCCATCCAAAAGACATGCGAGACTGGTCTATGGTATGGACGCAGCCACCCAGCTAAAGAGACCATAATAATGACAAGGTATGGTCGCAGCCATCCACGAAGACTCAGGTATGGGCGCAGCCATCCATCAATGAGTCATGTAATGATTATCCGCAAAATCGCAACCTGGACCACAGTGAGCAAGGATCCAGGGTCTTGCGCTCCATCTCGACCCGAACAGAGTACAAGTCCACACATGTGAATACAGGGGTTGGAGTCGAACATGCATGAACATCGTCTGATTACCGGCCAATAATGAGAACCGTTAACAGACGCGAGAGGTACCACCAATAATGACAATGGCCCTCAAGGTACTATAGGTACAATCCGTGGCGTGTGAATCAATGAGCTGGTGTCGAACACCCACGGAATCATTCGATCGTAGGTCAATGATGTAAACCTTGCGTCGAACACGAGGAACCTGCCATTGAGGCATGCAGGCTCCAAGGCACCTGGAAAGAGTCTCTAAGTCACTTTCTTGGATAATGAGTTGAAGTCGACGAGAAGTGGCCTTGATCGAAGGTGGGCCATGACGATTCCCTCATCATCGACATGAGACAGAGGTATAATAATTTGTGATGAGATAGCGAACGAGGTTGCATTGTGGCAGAGGACAACTTCTCTTGAACATATAACGGCACTGTAACGGATTTGGCAGTACTTGACATCAAATGAGCAGCGGATAGGATGATGACGGCAATGAACAGATGAGAGGTCAAATAGGATATCCCAAACCCATGGAGGCTAGTGAAAACGAGATGAGATGACCCCACCCAGACACGAAACAGCGGAGCGCCATGTTCAAGAGTGACGTACTGCCGAGACGACTGTAATCAAAGTTCCATTTTCCCCACCTTTGCAGGCAGGTACCCCGATTATTTTTGGATGACAAGCTTGACGGGGGTAACATATGCTTGAAGAGTGTCATTTCGACGGTGTCCGATGTCATCAAGTGTTTAACGAGCCTGACAAAGGAAAAACTCGGCGTCTTTTCTTATTTAGAGAGTCTGAAAAGACAGCGGAAAAGGAGACTCCAGGGGGGGTCCTTTTTCGTAAAGTTGTGTCTCTCGAGCCCGAAAAAGTATAAAACAATGCCCGAAAGAACTGCCCGACCATTTCGATCGAGGAGTACTTTTCGTAAATAGTAACTTCGACCCGAAAAAGTAAAAAAAAACAGTCGGAAGTACGTCGTTTTGGAGCCAATAACGAGTGCGAAACGACAAACACCCGGCAATCTTTTTAGTTTAAACGGTCGAAAAAAGAGCTTTAAAAGTGACCGCCTCTCGTTCCGTTAACGAGTCGAGAGGGGGACTCGGCAATCTTTTCATCTTTAAACGGTCAGAAAAGAGCTGAAAGCAGACCTCCATTTTTATTCTCTTTAACGAGTCAAAAAGGGAAAAATACTCGGCAATCTTTTCACATTTTACGAGTCAGAAAAGAGCTTAAAGGTGACTCGTCCTAGAGGAACGAGTGGTATAAAGGATAGCAACTGGTTCCGGCAATGGTGGAACTGCTCGAAACATGTAATGGTCAAGAGGCTGGCTAATAAAACCACTCATCGCTGCGGTTCCTCAGGAAAGGATAAACAACCAAGTGAAAGCATATGATCGGCCAAAGAGATGGTGGTGATGGAATGAAACAACCAAGGCTCATCTAGCAGAATTCAGCGGATAAAAATGGCAATCACGAGATGTAAATCGGGTATGGGTTCATTTTTACACAAGCTTGAACCATGGAGAACTCTGCTTGGATTCGGTTTCATGTTTACACAAGCTTGAAACGAAAAACTATGCTTGTTATAAGTTCGCATGCCCCCAGCATAATAATGCAAATCGAGGTACATGCCCCCCAAGCTTCATTGCATTCGACAAAGTGGATGGAATGAAGGTTCACTTTCGAGATCTTGGAAAGACTCGACTGGGATTTTACGAGATCTTAATCAAAGACTCGATCTGAAAAGGGAGTTGTTTCATTTTTTTTTTTTTAATGAGGTTGACACAGTAAAAGAACTATCCTCATAACCCTTGTTGCATTTTTTAACGAGGTCGCCACAAGATCAAAACTATCCTCGGCCAAACCGAGTTTCATTTTTTAAGGAGCTTGACACCGGAAAGGAACTATGCTCCAACCAGATCTAGTTTCATTTTTTAAGGAGCTTGACACAGGAAAAGAACTATGCTCCACCAGACCTGGTTTCATTTTTTAAGGAGCTTGACACCGGAAAGGAACTATGCTCCAACCAGACCTAATTTCATTTTTTAGGGAGCTTGACATAGGAAAGTGAACTATGCTCCGACCAGACCTAATTTCATTTTTTAGGGAGCTTGACATAGGAAAGTGAACTATGCTCCGACTAGACTTCATCATAATGAACGGGAAGTGGAGGCCCCCAAGAAAGTGGCTCCGGAGGGAAGGCCGACATCTTGGAAATCAGGACCTAATGCCCCCAGGACACTATGCACGATGGTGTCATCACTGGGTACGGGCACGGGGTAGGTGGCCACGTAGTTGATTTGCGGCGAGGCAGATGCAACTTGTGGATGAAAACCGGGAGGGAAGGACGAGTGCGCCGGAGGGGCTTGTGGACGAACGAACGATAATTGATCGAACGTCACGATTCTTCCATCGTGTGGAAAACAAACCACACGGAAAAGTGAAGAAACAAGGGCTCCCATGGCATACACATAATCACGACCAAGGAGAAGACTGAAGTCTAAAGAACCTTGGGTAACTGAGATGTCTATATAGACAGTCTTGCCCCCCAAAGTAATAGGAAACTTTGGAAGGATCCCTAATGGCTGACTCGTTCCTCCGTCAAACGCGGTGAGATGCGGTGCGACAGGTACAAGCGATGGGGAACCCAAAGCTCGCCAAGTAGTAACGGGCATAAGACTAACCGATGCTCCTTCGTCTAACACAGTGCCAGGCAGTGCCTTATTGCAAGCATAGGCGGTGACCCAGAAAGGCACGTGGGATGGAAGGGGAGGGGTAGTCAAACGACTCCAATCAAAGGAAATGACCGAACTACTTGGTGGGGGAACCATATGGTTGCCCCCCTGCTCGGAAAGAACCGAATCTAAATTCTCCGGAGAGGTTTCAGGAGAACCTTTATCAAGCTCAGGAGAATCTGAGGAGACGAGAAGAACATGAGAATTTTGCTCTTCCGAAACAGAGTGCTTGAGAGGAGGTGAACTCGAATCAACACTCTTTCCGACCAACGGCGGGTCTGGAACAGACTGGGAACAGCCAGGTTCGGGAAGAGGGGCTTGGACAAAAGAGGAATCTGAAACAATCTCTTTGTCAACAAGGGCGCGATCTACAGTTGTAGAAAGACGTTGATAACCGGCGGGAAATGGATTCGGAGGAGCAGCAAGACTTTCCAACACAGCAGAGGCTTTATCCATGAGGGGACAAAGGTGAAGGGGATGTTTGCCTTCACAAAGTCGACAAGGGATTCGAAACTTCCTTTTCTCCTTACCATTCCCAACTGATGAGGTAGCATCGCCATGATCATCAGTGGACGATGAAGGGTGGGCCGGATCGCGAGACCATACTTCTAGTACCCTGGGAATGCCAGGACAATCACGAAGCAGATGGTCCTCCTTGCATAATCGACAAGGAAACTTAACCTTCCGCGGAGGAGCAGAAGGTGACCCGACTTCAGGTGTACTGGAGTGGATAGCTGGACTTGAGAGGGGGACTGTGTGTGTAGACTCTCCCTTAGGAGACTTCTTCTTCTTGGTCTTCTTCTTCTTCTTCTTAGCCACCTGGTTAGTCGAGTCAAGACTTTCACCAGGCGAAGTAGAAGATGAGGACGTAGAAGTAGGCGTCGAAGGGGAGAGGTCCACCTTTGGATCAACATGATGTTGTTCAGGTGGAGGGACTGATGGACTAACAGCCGATACGGTAGAGACCAAAGAGGTTGAAAACAACCACACAGGCAACCCGACAGTTAACCCTGGTAGGGACAACGTCGCCATATACGGAGCACCAACATTCCCAAGAGGAGGGAATTGTCCTGGGTTCCCATCAGAGGTGGAACCTGGGTTAGTGAATCCTGGAAAAGTTGCCATAGCAAACGAAAACGAAACCTACTCAAGCTAACGCACACAAGATCTAAAACAGGTGATGTTATCGTGGCCAAATAAATTGTTAAGACACTGGAACCAAACTTGACCTTTTCATGTTTCAAGAGTCGAGAAAAGGACGAAAAGATGACTCTAGTCTCCTTCGAATGTTTAATGAGCACGAAGTGACAAGACGCTCACAGGCACCTTTTCGTTTAGGGAGTCCGAAAAGGATCAAAAGTGACTGCTCTGGAACTCTAGGTAAAGGGTGTGCCAGACTTTTCGCAAAACCACAGAATACTTTTTAGGGTACGGGTGGTCAATCTTCGTGAATGCTGTGTTCACTGCATTGCGAATCGTAAGGCGGCAGACTCGGCTTCCTATGGATCAAGGATAAAAGCCTAGTGGGGTCTCCCTGTATACTCGACGGTACGTGGGAGCGCAGTCCGTATTAGACCACTATCGAGTCACAGAAGGAGGAATCACCCAACCTAATGTGAAACAACAGTGACTATGTTTTAAGACGCCGGAACACGTCTCTAACCTAGACCTCTAAATATTTGCGTTTAGTTCCAATGCGTTTTTAGATTCATTTGGTTCATTTTATAGTTGATCTTGAGATTAAGTTTCGATTTCAAGCTCTATCGTATGTTCGCTCACAATTACTTAGATGCAATCTATATGCAAAAGAATTTCGTTTCGTTCGATGAATTCTAGCTACGAGAGAGCAAAGAATTTTTTAAACAAAACGAATACAATCAAACAAGTAGCTAAATGCAACTAAAGCGAGGAAAGGAGACTTTTCTTTTTGAAAATGTAAATCAATGAAATGTTCTTTTCCTTTTCGAATTTCTTAAAGCAAGCTACTAATTTGATTTCTTTTCAGTGACATAAAGCACCTAAAGGAATTTGGAGGAACCTGAACACCAAGTAAACTACTTAGTGAGAGCACACAAAGTTCCCGAAAACACTCAACCGAAGTCTCGAAATCAAAAGGAAAATCAAGCTCTGCACGAGCTATGTGATCTAAGCTCGGCAAGACAAGCAAGGATTCAAACAAGGGGGAAGCGAGAGTGAACTGATCGATCCAAACAATCGTAATCTATGCTTGGTAGTGAAGAAATCGAATCAACATAAAAAGTGGTTCAATAATCGACACTAAAAATCAACCAGCAACAAGCAGTGGAAAAGCCTCAAGCAAATCAATAAGAGGGTTGTGGATGAACCTTGAATAGACAAGTAACCCAAGCAAATGGTTTCTCGATGAAACTTCTAAAGGGCTAGGTCACATGGTCTAAAAACACAAGACTCAGTCGAATGAAATCAAAGAGAGAGCGTCCCTTAACCAAAAGCAATCAAAACAAGCTAATGAGGGACAAGAAACAACAGGGGATAAGAAAGATTGATGAATTCAGGAGATAAAGTTATAAAAACAACTTTTTAGGAATCAGCGCAAGTTTTACACTGAGCACCCGAGATGATCAAGGGTCAGCGCAACTTTTACACAGGCCACCCGAGCTGTCAGCGCGACTTTTGCCCAAAAAACCGAGCTGATCTCAGAAAAACACAGTCAGCGCGGAATTAAGCTAGAAAGTCGCGCTGACATCGCGGATATACATGTCTTTCCCGCGCTGATCCGATTTTCAGCGCGACTGTTAAAATTAAATCCGCGATGGAGCTCAAAAATAGTGACAGGCAAATCAAAACTCCCAAATCAAAACAGCCAATCTTTCAATCAAACAGGGGCATCTCCCAGATCAACCCAGGAAACACAAAAGACTGATAATTAATCCCCAATTTCAAAAAGAGAGCAATCAAATTCAAACACAAAGATGGACTCAAGAGACAAAAAGGCTGATCCCCAGCGGAGTCGCCAAATTGTCGAGAAGGTAAATCCCCTCTACGGATAGAGGCGATCCCTACTAGCCCAATAGGGGTCTAGCAACAATCACACAATGCGGCCACGCATGTTCCTAGTTACAATTAAACAAGAAGTAAAGAGCACCTACTTGGATTCCTGCGCTGTCGTGTGACGAAGAGATGTTTCCTCTGCTCCTTCGCTTCAGCTGGTCACAGTCCTCCGCGATCCCCGCGAACGGACACCTGCACACACGAAGAGAAGGCAAACGCAAGCGTAAAATCTAGTAAAAGTAACTATATGCCAGTCAGAAAAGACATAATTCACATTTATCCATTGCATAAACAAACGAGAATGGAACAATAATAGCAGTCATCTATTATTAATCAGAATAGAGAAGAGTACAACCAAATGTTCTGACGTCGGTAAACTCCTCAGGAGGGATCAGTCAGCATGTATCTCAAGCATTCACCTTTGAGGATGGTTCTCCCAAGACAAACAACTCTCTCTCTCTCTCACAAATGTCACAAACAAACTTCCCAAAGCAATCAATCACTTCCACTCCTAACACACCACACCTATAGCAGCAATCTGAGCACTACAAGCTCTGTACAATCCAAGCTAAGTCTAGCTAGTTTCTAACCAGTTTCTAACTATCCAAAAACTAGCTGCTCATGGTAATGGTGGAAGTTTATATAGGAGAAGGAGTCTCCTAAAAAGGTGGAAGGATGAGCTTATCTTCAAGGGGAGTAGTTGCAAAGGGTCGAACAGACATGCCATAGAAGGGAGTCGATATTCACAAAGCTAACAACCAAGCCTGGAGAGATCTGGAAGGCTGGTTGTTTGAACAAATTCGCCCAAACTGGATCAGCGCGGATTATATAGAGACTGCCGCGCTGTCAGCACATAACAATAACTGAACAAGTCATGTCAGCGCGGAAGAACACGGGAAAGCCGCGCTGTGCGTCATCGCGGAAAAGTGATGTTCTTCCGCGATGGCAGCGCACGAAATACACTGTGAGGCGCTGGTCATCGCGGTTATTTTAGGAACAGACGCGCTGATGCACAAAACTTTGGAAAAATGGGTTTTAAGCCAGTTCAGGGATCAAACACTTAGTGATTGTGACTTCTGGACACAGCAGGGTGACTGACAGGAAGGCAGTGATAAATTACTGTGTAACAGCCGATGTTGATCGCTGATCGCACTCGCTCCTCGGTCCTGCCTGGTTCCGATATCGCGCCCGATCGCTTGCCTTCCTCCGACCCGATAGATCGACGATTGCTGATCGGGGGTTGTGGAATCCATCCTCTGCACATTTTTTGATGTGATTCCCTTTTAAAGGCTTTAAAAGTCCATTTTGAAAGGAAAATGCCTAATTTTCCTAAGGAACAAAGCAACCTTCTTTTCGCGATAACTTCATCGTCCGGACTCGGATTGAAGTACCATTCATGCCATTGGAATCAAGACGACGAGATCTATGCTCTGGTCTTAGGTCGACTTCATTCTGAGCACTTTGATTTTGGAGCTTTTCCATGCCATTGTATCTGAAGATCCACCTGGATCATCCAGGCACATACATCACATCTCTCATGGTGAGAGGAGCTCCATGCTCCCTCTGAAAAGCAACTGTGTCCACTCCTGAAACACTATACCTTCCTTCATCACCCATCTCTATGCGCATCTTGAGGTCTTTCTCCTCCAAGGCACTGAATAAATTTTTATTACCGGTCATGTGGAATGAGGCTCCACTGTGAAGATACCAGACACAACCCATCATCGATGACACCATGCATGCGATGAGGGTAAAGTCTATTTCGAACTAAGAGGCTAATTTCTCACCTTCCAATCCTTCCAAGGATCCCTTCTTGGACTTCTTCAATGGGCAATTAGTCGCATAGTGTCCCATCTTGTGACAATTAAAGCATCTTACTTTAGACATGTCACCCTTCTTCCTCCATGAGAAGAATTCAATTTGAAATGGGAAGCCTTTCCCTTCCCTTTCCTTGCCTTACTTGCTAAGGCCAGATTTTCTTCATCATCATTCTTGGATGAAGAACCATCTCGTGTGCTCCTCCTGATCTCCTCTTGCATATGATTCGACCATAGTCGTTCCCAATCCGGTAGTTTCTCCCTTCCATTCACAGAGTCCTAGTAGTTATTCCAACTCTTTGGAAGGCCAAGGAGAGCGAGGCTCACCATATCATCATCGACAATAGTTATTCCCACACTGCCAAGCTCATCTCTGCATGTGGTGAGCTTGTTCAGATATGTGGAAATAGTATCGCCCTTCTCCATCTTGATTCTTCGAAGCTTATCCTTGAGCGCCAATTTCCTCTGGTCGCTATTGTTTGTTGGAAATAATACTGAGAGGGGGGGGTGAATCAGTATTATCAGATCAGATAAAACTTTTCAATTTCATACTCAGAAACATATACGCGACTTCAGATAAGTGAACCCGCGTGTACACGCGACTGTGTCTAATGCAACTAGCGTATACCCAGAGATCTTATAATTCAGTTAGCTTAATCTTCAGTAAATGCATCAGAACATTATTAAGCAATTTAACAGTAAACAGGCGCAGTATAACAGAACAGAACATCACACAAGAGCCACACACATGAACACCATGATATAAGGTGGAAACCCAATGTGGGTGAAAACCACCTGCTGCAATTCGTCTCTTTCTTCTTTAATGAGAAACTTCTTTTACAATGTACTGGTGCAGTCCTTTACCAGTACGCAGGCTACAACCTGCAGAGGGCTACAACCCTCTCTCGTTTTCCAACTACTTCTGGAAGGGAGTTACAACCCCCTCAGCTCTTGTACTAGCTGATCCATTTACTAGTACGTAGGTGCTGACCCTACAACCTTCAGGGACCACGTTTCATCAATTTTCAGACTGGATCCAAGAATACAAAGCAAACATTCCCGCAATACAATCATCAACTTATACTTGCATCATAATTCATTAAACAACCCAATACCGAATCACTGAAACCCTGTCATCAAGAACACAGAACCCAAACCAGAATCCAGAACTCTGTAACAACCACCAGAATCAGCAGCAACCTGAAATATTAACCCTTATCATGCATACGCTACTTCACTGTACCAAAACCGCGTGTATACGCGCTTTCTCCAAAGGCAACCCGCGTGCAGATCTAGAAATGATTACTTCTGCCTTCGCTGTCAGATCCGACCCTTGCCAAGCGTCCCGAACAGATAACCAGCAATACCAGATCCTCTCACTGCGTCAGACACTCACAATCCATACCCCTTTGCCTAGTGATCTTCTCCTTATATAGCCTTAGGCCTTGTTCAATACCAAGAGCCAAAACCATAGAAACACAATACCATCAACCTCGAAACTAGGGATCAACACGTCCGTCGAGACATTATGGTCCAAAACCATAGGCACAACTTCCAAGGTCAAACTACCACGGACCAAAGGTACTTTTCACATGTACGCGCTTTTACTGAAGCCAACCTGCGTGTACACGCGGATTCTCCTTGCTGAACCTGCGTATATCTCTTTCTTGTCTTGCTGTACTGAGATCTGTCCTCTGATCAAGTTGCCATCACCTGTACCAACCTCTGAGCACCTGTACCAACCTCTGAGTGAGTTGCCATCAAGGACACCACTTGAAACATAATGCCAACATTGTTTTGGTAGAGGTCCTTCAATGTCTTCCACATTGAAAATGGAGTATCCTTCCCATGGAGACTTGAGACAATATGGTCTTGAGCTCCCTCAAGGATGATCCGTCTCGCCTTTGCCACACACTTCTTCCACGCAGCCAACTTTTGTGCATTAGTTGAAGATGGCTTTGGGATTTATTGATCAAGAACTACTCAAGTGTTGAGGACAACGCTTTTTGAAGGAGAGGGGCATGTTAGGCCCCTATACTACTAGTGTAACCCCTTATTGTTATTAGTACAACTCACTTATTATGTTGATGTACCCATGTAGTACCCATATTGTTACTATTGTGCCACATAGAAGCCCACTATTGTTATTATTGTGCCCTTACATTATTATTGTTATGTCGGCTCTGATTATGTTATGACCCCTTAGACTCCTATATATAGAAAGGAGGTCTTTTCATTTGTATCATCCAAGAATTGCTCATTTGTGTAATGTAAAGGAGGTTTCCCCCTCGAAGAGGCTAAATTTTAAGGCGTTGATCTCTCTTTTCTATATTTTTGTGAGCTGGTTTCATAACATTTGGTATCAGAGCTTTGGATTTTAGGGTTTCACTGCTCCAAACAGGTCATAGTGGCATTTTCACTATAACTTTTTTCTGCGATGTTTCAGAAGCTAAAAAAAAAAACCCATTTGAGAAGAAATTGCGCTGAATCTTGGATCCAAATCTCAGAGCTATTCGTGCTATATTTGCGGAGATATGATCTGAGGAAGTTGGTCTTTTTGCAGACTCCTGAATTACATTCCAAACAGGTGACCTGGGGAAAATTGTCATAACTTTCTCTTTGAGCATCGGATTGAAATTTTCTAAGAAGGTACAGAAAGAGGACGGACTGTAGTTTCTTGTTTATAACTTTTAGAGCCAAAGGTCGAAACAGTGACACGTGGAACTTCGTACAAGTTCGATCTTTTCGAAAGGTCTATAATCAAGTCATCTTGGGAGATTTTGCATAACTCTTTCTTGGAGAATCCAATTTGGATTAGACTAGTGTCATTGGAAAGAGGACGCAGAGGGCTACTACAAGTCACAATTTCAGAACGTAAAGATTTGAAAGTACAGAGTTACAGTCGTTTCAAGATCGAGCTCCTAAAATTAAGAAAAAGCAAGATGAGGAAGTTTGATGGCAAGGATCCGATAAATTGGATACTTCAGATGGAGCAATATTTTGATCTACATGGTGTACCACTGTTACAAAAGGTATGTATTGCATCTTCATATTTAGAACCAGATCAATTTTTATGGTATGAAGGGCTTTGTTCTCGTAAACAACTTGTTACGTGGTCAATTTTCACGGAGGAAATGATAGCACATTATGAAGATACAAAGAGCAACACCTTCTTTAGAGCAACACCACAACAATTGGAACGAGTAAAAGGGCTTTGTGACATAGTGGAAAGTAAAATTATGGAAACCAGGAAGCATACCCTTCACAACTATAAAGATGGAAGTGTTGTTTCTCCCAGCCTTCCACAACCTACAAGGGTTACACCACAACAATTGGAAGAAAAAAGAGAAAAAGGGCTTTGTTACAATTGTGATAGCAAATGAACTAAAGGTCATAAGTGTGCTAAGAAGAAATTATTTTACATAGAATATGAAGAGGAGGAAGAAAAGGATCAAGAAACATCAAAAGAAGAGGATATACGCCAAGACCCCACCCCAGAGAAAGAAGAAATGAATCAGACCATATCTTGTAAAGCATTGGCAAGAATTACCACTCCTCTGTTGGAAATAATACTGAAAGGGGGGGGGGTGAATCAGTATTATCAGATCAGTAAAACCTTTCCAATTTCATACTCAGAAACATATACGCTACTTCAATTAAGTGAACCCGCGTGTACACGCTACTGTGTCTAATGCAACCAGCGTATATCTAGAGATCTTATAATTCAGTTAGCTTAATCTTCAGTAAATGCATCAGAACATTATTAAGCATATTAACAGTAAACAGGTGCAGTATAACAGAACAGAACATCACACAAGAGCCACACACATGAACACCATGATATAAGGTGGAAACCCAATGTGGGTGAAAACCACCTGCTGCAATTCGTCTCTTTCTTCTTTAATAAGAAACTTCTTTTACAATGTACTGGTGCAGTCCTTTACCAGTACGCAGGCTACAACCTGCAGAGGGCTACAACCCTCTCTCGTTTTCCAACTACTTCTGGAAGGGAGCTACAACCCCCTCAGCTCTTGTACTAGCCGATCCATTTACTAGTACGTAGGTGCTGACCCTACAACCTTCTTTCCTTCAGGGACCACGTTTCATCAATTTTCAGACTGGATCCAAGAGTACAAAACAAACATTACAGCAATACAATCATCAACTTATACTTGCATCATAATTCATTAAACAACCCAATACTGAATCACTGAAACACTATCATCAAGAACACAGAACCCAAACCAGAGCCCAGAACTCTGCAACAACCACCAGAATCAACAGCAACCTGAAATATCAAATCTTATTATGCATACGCTACTTCACTGTACCAAAACCGCGTGTATACGCGCTTTCTCCAAAGGCAACCCGCGTGCAGATCTAGAAATAATTACTTATGCCTTCGCTGTCAGATCCGACCCTTTCCAAGCGTCCCGAATAGATAAACATCAATACCAGATCTTCTCACTTCGTCAGACACACCTTGCTTGCACCAACTTGCCTAATGATCTTTTCCTTATATAGCCTTAGGCCCTTTACAATACCACGGTCCAAAACCATAGTAACAAAATACCATCAGCTTCAAAACTAGGGATCAACACGTCCGTCGAGACACCATGGTCCAAAACTATAGGCACAACTTCCAAGGAATAACCGCCACGGACCAAAGATAAGTTTTCCACATACACGCTCTTTTACTGAAGCCAACCTGCGTGTACACGCGACTTGGTATATAGTGAACCTGCGTATACGCGACTTGGTATATAGTGAACCTGCTTGTATACGCGACTTGGTATATAGTGAACCAGCGTGTATATATTTTCTCTTCATACTTGTAGTCTGATCATCAATTCCTTGCTGCTATCCTTCTGCACTATGATTTGTCATCAGTGTGAGTTGCCATCAAGGACAACACTTGTCTCATAATGCCAACATCCTCAAACTCTCAAGATAGAAGGGCATATCAAGAAGAAAAATGTGCAAGAAGTGAAAGATCACATAGAGAAAGAAGAAATGAATCCAACCATATCTTGTAATTCATTGGTTGAAATTACCACTCCTCAAACTATCAAGATAGAAGGACATATCAAGAAAAAAATGTTCAAGAAGTGAAAGATCACATCGAGCATCAAGAAATGAATCCGAGCATATCTTGTAAAGGATTGGAAGAAATTACCACTCCTCAAACTCTAGAGATAGAAGGACATATCAAGAAAAAAAGGTTCAAGTGGAGAAAGATCGTATCGAGCATCAACAACAAGTTCTCCAACTTTTAAAGGATAACGCCACTTCAGTGAAAAATCAAACAAAACAATAGGTAGATCAACATCGTAGTGAAAAATGTTTTGATGTAGGTGATTGGGTATTTTTACTGCTACATCTCAAGCAAGCTATTTATGAGAAGGAAATGTTGGCAATACTACATGCACTTAAAAAATGGCGACCTTACCGAATGGGAAGACTCTTCAAGGATGAGGATGTGGAAGCATTGTTTTGTGCTATTTCTATTATCCAACCAGATTGGATAAATGAAGAAAGGGATGAATGGAAGAAGGACGAAGAAGTATGGCCACTTATTCAAAAGTTGCAAAAGATCCCAATTCAAACAATATTGCTAGAAATTGAAGAGGAAGGAAAAATCATATTGGAACCTGGAGCAGTCACAAAAACAAGAACCCGACAGCTATGAAATCGATCAATTTCAGAGTATCTCATCAAGTGGAAGAACTTACCCACTGAAGATTCCACATGGGAGGACAAGAATTTTATATAGAAGCATCAAGAACTACTCAAGCATTGAGGACAACGCTTTTTGAAGGAGAGGGGCATGTTAGACCCCTATTCTACTAGTGTAACCCCTTATTGTTATTAGTACAACCCACTTATTATATTGATGTACCCATGTAGTGCCCATATTGTTACTATTGTGCCACATAGAAGCCCACTATTGTTATTATTGTGCCCTTACATTATTATTGTTATGTCGGCTCTGATTATGTTATGACCCCTTAGACTCCTATATATAGAAAGGAGGTCTTTTCATTTGTATCATCCAAGAATTACTCATTTGTGTAATGTAAAGTAGGTTGCCCCATCGAAGAGGCTGAATTTTAAGGCGTTGATCTCTCTTTTCTATCTTTTTGTGAGCTGGTTTCATAACAATTCCTTCATGCCATTGTTTTCTAATACAGCCTCCATTCTATCTTTCCATGCTCTGTAATTCGAGCTACCTTCTAAGGCATACTCGAGTCTCAAGCCATAGAACGACATTGGCCAACCTTGAAGTATGATATGAATTCGATTTGCACCTGCGACCTCGAACTTCAAACTTCGAATTCTCTTCTCAGTATATTGTTCACAGCTCCGATACCATGTAGAAAATCTGGGATAGGTTAACTCGATAATGCAATATAAATCAAAACAGAATACGATAACCTACTTCTACTATCAATTTACGGAAACTTAAAAATCGAGTTGAACAATATAACCAGAAGAAGAAGAATCAATGGCACAATACACATGAAAATACTTTGGGGAAAGTCTCAGATAAAAACCCCACACTACTGTATTATCATACATGGTGGAAATACATAGGAATTATACAACGCCTTAGATCTCACAACTAGCCAGCTCTCAGTACAATCCTCACAGATGCTCACAGGCAATCTTGGCTTCTCTCCAGCCTTCCTCTCTGCCCTCCAAGCTCCTATTTCCTTACGCTGTTCCTTGTGGATGATTAGCCTATTACCAAGTGGAAAACCAAGTCTTCAAAACAACGCAATCCTCAAGGATGAATCCTTGACTACATGCATGAGTTTTGTCCATGAGAAAACACATGCAACTGATAATACATTATCTTTGAACATTAATCTCAACTGGTTCTTTCTTAGAATAAACATGCATGAGTTTCTGATGAGGGAATCTTCAGTTAACTGGAGTAGCACTAATTGAGTGCATTAATGCATCAATTGACTGTTAACTCACTATTAGTTCCTCAAACAATTTGGAACTAATTTAACTAGACTTAACTCAGTAAACTGAGTTAACTAATTACAACTCAAATATAACTCAATCTTATCTCCTTAATTTAAGGTATAACTCTTGCATGACTTCAAAAAGACATCTAAATTGAATTTCTCCAACTAATTAATTTAAAATAAATAAATTAATAATTTCCAAGTAGCTGTTAAGACTAAATTCGATTTTAATTCACAACTTAGTTCAAGGACAAATTAAATTGGAATATTCTTGTTGCCATATTTCAACACCAGAGGCTCATGGTTGTACTATTTTCCATGTGAGTGATCTGATGTCGACGATTTCCAATGAATTCTAAGGAGCTAGCTAAAACTTTACCAATTGGGTAGATGTTTTTAATAGGATAACTGTGGAAGAAGTCACAAAATCTGATGGCATCAAGATAATTGTGGAAGATGTCACAAAATCTGATGGCACCAAGAAACCGTTCTACAAGAAGTAGTTGTTTGATTACTTTTTAAATATGCTTATTATATGCCTTAATTATTAGTATTCTCTTAACTATTCACTATTAATGTGACAGCCTAAATGATGCAAGAGCATTCTTCAAGGTTTATAAGACCTAGGAGTCTTATGACACATTTACTAAAGGGAGTGGGTTTCCTTAATTATTTATTTATTTTCCTAAGTTTATATTGAGTTTTAAAGAGATTGGAATGTTATTTGATTAATAGGGAATATCTCGTGAGTTGTAGAGTTCTTACGAGTGAATGAGTAATCCTAGAAAGAGTGAGGATTTTAGGGATTTGAAATATCTAATTTAGGATTTTGTTGGGGGAAAAATGGAGCTGAAAAGATACTTTAGGAGAATGTGAGAGAATAATTATTGTGGGATCAGAACTAAAATGGTTCATGAATCCTTTTCTTTTATATATTGTAAGCTTTAGAAACATTGGAGAGGTTTTTTTCAATAAAGAGTTCTTCCTTTTGGGAAGAGAATTGGAGGTTAGCTATAGGTTAGAAAGAGTAGTAGAGGGATTTTATGGAAAGAACTGAAATAGTCGAATGTGACGGTTTCCTTTATACATATTTTATAAATACCAAAATAGTGTGGATTCGTATATATCTGTGTGACAATCAGGGTTTCTTCGCTTGAATAGTTGAATTTGTGCACTGGTAGCAAGAGTCTGTGATTATTAATTTCCTAATTGGTATCTTGCGACATCTCTATAATTTATACGCATGAATGGTCAAATTCCGGAGGTTTTAGATTCCCTATGAAATGATTGAACCTGTGTTCCTTATGTTTCGAACTCACACGATTCTGTGTTCGTTATGTTTTGATTATGTAATAATCCTTTTGGTGATAGAGGTTTATGCTGGTAACTACCTTTGGCTTGGTGGTTGGATGTTTTGTAGACTGATGTCTGGTTATTGATTAGCCCCAAAGGATTAATCGTGACAGTCTAAAATCTGGTGGATTGAAGATAATCGACAAAAATTGTGTGAATTCGGAGGAGTATTGTGGCCGTAGAGTGCAGACTGGAGTCAAGGTAAAAGTGGCGGATGAGAAAGTGTTGACACCTAATCATCAGGATTGGGTGAATAACTGAAATTGATGTAAATAAATAATGGAGAATATGAATAGTCACCGGGAGATGAAATGAACAACCTCTCCCTCATGTATATAATAAACACCAACCTAAATGAAATCAATGAATTGAATTTCGTGGAGTTACTACCTAGTCTGACATGGTATCAGAGCCAGCTCCCAAAATAGTTGTAACTCCCTTCTGCCTACTGCTCTCTGTCCTCTGTCCCTGTGGAGTCTGCCTACTGAGCTCTCTGTCCACTGTCTACTGTGCTCTCTATCCTCTCTGTCTACTGCGCAGTCTATCTACTATTCTCTAAATTCAGAAAGCGTTGAGTATAGCAGCAATTGTGAAGAACGCTGGTGCGGTGAGCGATTTTGAAGAATGCTGGTGCGGTGAGCGATTTTGAAGAATGCTGGTGCGGTGAGCGATTTTGAAGAACGCTGGTGTGGTGAGCCATTGTGAAGAATGTGGCGACCACAGTGGGAGATGAACCCACGAACGCTGGTGCGGTGAGCCATTGAACTGTTTGAATAACGTTGCGTTGAACTATTGCTTTTTTCCATGTAAAATAATTCAAGTTCTCGTCTGAGCGTTTACAGCGACGGGAGTGTGTTTGTATGGCACGAGGTGCCGCTTTATTCATCACCTGAATCTCAACAATAAGAACAGACACGAATTCAATTTGCCAGCAAGCGTGGACGACTTTGTGGCGTGGGTAAACCCCTTTTACATTGCACATGTTGTAGATGGAACTAGGAAGAAAACGATAATTCTCTTAGGAAGCACACCGCAGTCGATTGGCCCGGAAGGGGTTGCTTTTTTTTGGTAATCTTTACACTTTCGAATCGATGCTCCCGTCATCATCAATTAAATGCTCTTTGTTCTTCACAAAATTGCGTTAGATGCAAACCACCCTATATATTTATGACCAATTTTGGTTGAGCAAACAAGCGAATTTTGAAAAATCGTGTCGAATGCCCCTTTGAATTGTAATTTTTTAAAAAATTACCACCAGAAGTACAATTTTACTGTATATTGGCAGAAGTATTTTTCTATTAGCAGAAGTATATTTCTTTTTATAGTACACAATTTTTTTTACAGCACAAGATTTTACAATGCATTCAATCATATCCATTGTGGGAATAGTTCTCACTGGTAAGGAGAACTATCCTGAGTGGTCCCGTATGCTAAAACACACCCTTATTTTTAATGAGTTGTGGAAAGTAGTGTGTGTTGGAGACAGAGACAAAGAGCCAGAACAACCTACCTCAGACAAAGAGATCATCATTTGGGAAAACAAGAACAACAAAGCTTATGCATTAATCGCAACATCTGTAAATGAAGTGGTGAGTCACCATATTTCACCATTTTCAACTGCTTTTGTAGCCTTACAAAAGCTGAAAGAACTCTATGACTCACATTCAACACTTGAAGTTGTTCAACTCATGATTAAACTCTTCACTCTTGAACTACAAAATAATGATCCTCTTGCTCTTGCATCTGAAGTAAAGACTATAATGCATGATATTAAATCCACTAAGGTTGAATTGGATATTCCTCTTATCGCTTTTCTCAAGGCACTTTATCCTACTTACTCCAATTATCTTGAGTCATTGCAAGTAAATAGAAATCTCAAAGATATCACCTTTGACTCTTTTGTGAAAAATTTTGCTAAAAGAGAGAAAGATTTTGGAAAGAAGACAACCCCTGAATCTTCTGAAGAGGCTGTGTGCCTTGCTCATAAAGAAAAGCATCCTGCTCAAGATTCTTCAAGAGGAAGAGGTGGTCGAAGAGGAAGAGGAAGATATTTCAGAGGCAAGGGGGGCAGACATTCTCAAGGAGAAAAGGCAGATTTGCACTACATTCGCTGCAAAAGAAATGGATCACATGATGCCTCTACATGCAAGCTACCATGGGACAAAATTGAGTAGCAAAGCAACCAGCAGAAAGGTAAAATTGATGATACAGACAAAGGTAAAGCACCTGAATCCGCTCACTATGTTGTGGCACAATGTAACATTGGAGTAAATGAAGATTTGTTTATTGATTCACTTGCTTCTTGGAAAAATGATTGGTTGCTTGATTCAGGAGCAACCTGCCACATGACTCATATAAAAGATTTTTTTGAAGATTTCACTGACAATGTTGATGGAGTAGTATACTTTGTAGGCCAATAAAAAATCAAGCCATCAGGGCTTGGCACAATCAGGCTTAAACTGCCTGGTCTTCCAGACTTTCTTCTGCATCGTGTTCTATATCTCCCACAGCTCAAGAGAAACTTGCTGTCCTTGGTCCACATCCGCAAGAAAGGTCACTCTATTCATATGTTTGATGGCAAGCTTGAGGTAAGAAAAGCATCTGAGCACTCACTTGTCATGAGGGGAATAGAAGAAGAAAGGATTCTCAAGCTGCAAGGAACCTCTGCTCGTGCACAACATTTCTCATACAATTCTCATCATGAAGAAGGTACACTTCCATCAAGTTTATTATGGCATGCTAGATTTGGACATTTGAACTATGAAAATCTCCACTTGTTGAAGAAAAATGGTGTTGCTAGTTTGCCTACAATTCCTAGGAAATTTAAACAATGTGATGCTTGTATTCTAAGAAAGCATAGCAAAAAACATTTTCATGATTCACATTTAAGAGCACATAGAAAACTTGAACTCATTCATTCAAATTTATGTGGTCCAATGCCTGTTCCTTCTGCAAATGGAAATAAATATATGATGACATTTATTGATGACTACACCAGAATGTGTTGGGTTTATTTATTGAAGAACAAATTTGATGCTTTCAATAACTTTCATAAATGGATTGAAAATGATGCACAATATCATATTGGGTTTATTCGCACTGATAATGGAAAAGAATAAATATCAAATGAATTTGAAAATTATCTTCGCCAACATGGGATCAAACATCAAACCACTGTGCCTTATAGTCCCCAACAGAATGGTGTAACTGAAAAAATGAATAGGACAATTTTAAATATGGTACGATCCATGTTTTTCTTCAAAAATGTAAAGATAATATTTTAGGCTGATGTTGTTCTATGTGTTGCATATATAAAGAATAGATGTCCATCTAATTCTATTAGAAACAAGACTCCATATGAAATGTGGCATGGGCATGTTCCTTTGGTAAAGCATCTCAGGGTCTTTGGTTCCACCTGTTATGCCTTGATACCAAAGGTACATAGAAACAAACTTGGTGCAAGAAGTCGTAAGTGTATCTTCCTGGGGTATTCAAACACCTCCAAAGCATATCATCTCTATGATGAAGTAAATAAAAAGTTTGTTGTATCTAGAGATATAATTTTTCTTGAATCATCCAAAACTGACAATGTTGTTGAGCGGCAACTTGATCGCTTGGATAGATTCACAAATGCAAAATCATTTCAAGAATTTGATAATCAGATTCCACATCTTGAAGAGAGGATTCCTATACTAGATCAACATGTGGAATCTTCTTCTGAAGAACACTCTCCCCTGCATGAAACCCCAACAACGGAGGATGCTTTAAGTGATGTGATTGATAGAATTGGGAGACTCAACCTTGATTCAGTCCCAACTCAATCAATGGAGCAGCCTGGACCATCTGAGAAAGGTCCCCCAAAGTGGCTGACAAAGACACTTGAAAGTGTTCATTCGGATGAGATTGGAAAGACAGGAACTAGAAATTCAAACCGGCAAAATGGAGGTGATGTAGATGACTCTAATTCACCTGTTGATATGGATGTTTCTTATGATTGTGAATTGAACTTGTCTACAGATTTTGAACCAACTTCCTTCAAAGAAGCTGCTTCTCATGATGAATGGAAAGAAGCAATGCAAAAGGAGTATGATGCCCTCAGAAAGAATGGCACTTGGAAGCTGGTTGATCCTCCATTAAGAACCAAACCAATTGGCTGCAAGTGGGTCTACAAGAACAAGTATAAAGATGATGGCTCACTTGACAAGCACAAATCTAGGCTTGTGGCAAAAGGTTTTGCACAAAAGGAAGGGGTTGATTATGAGGAGACTTTTGCCCCCACAGAAAAATGGGCTACTATCCGGACACTCTTTGCCCTAGCAGCTCAAAACGGTTGGAAAGTCCATCAAATGGATGTAAAAACTAATTTCTTAAATGGATATCTAAATGAGAATGTTTTTATGTCTCAGGCTGAAGGATTTGCTGTGAAAGGACATGAACATAAAGTATGCAAACTTGTGAAGTCCTTGTATGGCCTCAAACAAGCACCGCGAGCCTGGTATGAAAAACTAACTGAGCATCTTCTGAAACTCAATTTCAAACATTATGATCTTGATGATGCAACTTTATTTGTCAAGAAAGTTGGCAAAATAGTTGTATATCTTGTGGTATATGTAGATGATCTTTTGATGACAGGGAACAATGAAAGCTACATTGCATCCATAAAGAAGGAATTGGGGAAAAGTTTTGAAATGACTGATTTGGGCTATGTTCATTACTATCTTGGCATTGAAGTAACCCAACATCCTAAGTCCATATTTCTTTCTCAAAATAAATACATTGGAGATCTGTTGAACAGGTTTGGCATGACAGAATGTAATCCTCTTACTACTCCAATGGAACAAAACTTAAATCTCACATCTATTGAATAAAAAGAATTTGAGGATGCAACAAAGTATAGATAGCTTGTAGGAAGTCTCGACTACCTAACTACTACCAGACCAGACATTTCGTTTATTGTTGGAATCCTCTCCAGGTTTATGCAAAAGCCTTGTGAGGGACATTGGTCTGCTGCAAAAAGAGTTCTAAGGTACTTGAAGGGAACTCAAGACTTTGGAATCAAGTATACACAGGTGGACGACTTCAGCTTGATTGGATACTCAGATTCAGACTTCGATGGAGACAAAGAAACTGGGGTATCTACTTCTGGATATGCTATGAGTCTTGGATCAGGCGCTGTCTCTTGGAGATCATGCAAACAATCAGTTCTAGCAGATTCCACAATAGAAGCAAAATACGTGGCAGCAGCTGAAGCAACAAAAGAAATTGTGTGGCTCAGGAAAAATTCTTGAATATTTGCAGGTAAAACAAGTACAATCAACTCCACTCATGATTGACAATACCTTTGCAATAAAGTTGGCCAAGAACCCAAAGTTCCATGATCGAACGAAGCGCATCAATACTAAATATCATCTGATTCGACATCATGTTGAGGCCAAGACAATGCATCTCCACCATTGTCCCACGAATGAGCAAATTGCAGACATCTTCACCAAAGCGCTTGGAAGAGAAAAACTTGAAAGATTCAGAACGATGCTTGGACTCACAAACATCCCTTCAGATTAAGGGGGGGAATGTTGACACCTAATCATCAGGATTGGGTGAATAACTGAAATTGATGTAAATAAATAATGGAGAATATGAATAGTCACCGGGAGATGAAATGAACAGCCTCTCCCTCATGTATATAATAAACACCAACCTAAATGAAATCGATGAATTGAATTTCGTGGAGTTACTACCTGGTCTGACAGAAAGAAATTTGGTAGACTACTAAAATTGATGGAAATCGCGGGGAAGCAGTGATCATCCGATCAGAGGATATCGACGCATATCGCGTCAAAACATGCAAGTAGGTTAACATTTTAAACAGACGTGATGTGTTTATTAAAAAGAGTTTAAGGTTCAGAGTGATCGGACAGTACGTTTAATGGGTGATCGAACGCATATTGTTTCCGAAAGTGCGCACAGATTAATGTTAGAAATGGACATGATAATGTTTTATACAACGGGATTAAAACCTCGTTGAGTTTCGGCCATCAAGACCATTCGTTGGTTGATTGATCGGACGATAATCGCGCATGAACATGTGCGTGGGTTAAAGGACTTGTTGTGACCCAATATATGTTATCAAAGAGGATTAAATTTCATTTGAATTCCGGTCATACAAGTCAAACGATCGTTTCATTTTGGTTGTGTTTAAGCATATTTCATGCGAGAGGAGTCACACGATTGTGTGAAATGCAATATTGTGAAGGATTTTTGTGAAGGAAACCATGGGCCACCACAACGAAAGTGTCTCACGATAAAAATTAAACATACAGTACAGTGGGCCCATAACCCACTAGCCGAGGATCAGGGCAAGAAAGATGCAGCTTTGCTACATCATTTTTGGTATCAGCCTGACTAATGCTCTATGGAGTTTTTTCAGAGATTGAATTTTATTCCCAGCAGGTATATAATTTGCATTATAATGGATCTGATATAGAGAGATAACATGACACAATGATTCATGCATAGAGGAAACCTGAGATGTTGCAAACAATGAGGACTTCAACATTTCATCAAAGACAGATTGTTGAAAAAATTTGAGAAAGATAGAATCAGGTAGAGGTTGTGTAGGTTTTAAAATTTCAATGATATATATGAGAATGCAAAGTAACAACAGATGTTCCACCAAGTAGCTGTGACAAAGAAGCGAATGAAGAAATTGCAGCAACTGAAGTGAATATGGATGTACTCAGCAAGAAAAGAAATTTAGTTGAAAGAAGAATTGAAGTGCAGACAATGAAAAGAAAAGCAGAATGTGTATTGCCCAAGCCGGTGAAAGGTTAAAGAGATATATCATTTGAATATCTCTCAGGTATGAGTTATATTTTGATGTCGGTTTCATTTGAATTGTTTTATAGGGAAGAAAGTGATAGCAACAACACACAATAGCAGACTATGTAAAGAAAGAGAGGAGTTGTGTTAGTGGTAGTGAACCTAAATATTCCAGTTGAAAGTTGGACAGGGAGGACAGTTAAAGTGTTCTCAAGAGAGGTGAGTTGAGGATATAAGCCTAAAGAGAGCAGAAGAGAGTGCTCAAGGGGTTCCAGAGATAGAGAACCAGTGTTTAACAGAAGACCAAGTCCAGAGAGGGGATTGGTGAGGTAAATGACGACAGGGAGGACTTGCTGTTGCAAGAGGCTTAGTGCAGCTCATAGTGAGTGAGGAACTCATAGAGTGAGATACGAAAATGACTTCTGAGAGTCATAGCAACGGTTCAGAGAGAAGCCACAATAGAAGAAAGAAAGGTGCCAAGAAAAATGGCATATGGAAGCAGTTGACTGATGAAGAATATGAGAGGGAGAAGGCTGAGATAATAGTCCATCTTGAAGTACTGATGTAACTGTTACAGAGGAATGAGAAAGACCAAAGGTATGGTTGGACTATGAAAAGAAAGAAAATAAAATGGAAGCTGCTGCAGAGATAGATAAAGAGGAGAATGTACATCAGATTAAGTGAGGAACTCAGAGCAACTGAGTTAGAGGTGAAAGATAGCTATTGTAGACCTGAGCAAGAGGTTTACCTTGCTGAGGAAGGAATCATTGATGATTTTCTGAACTGTTGGACAAGTTCGAATCAACAGAGAGATGTAATGATTGAGACATCAAAGAAAGAGGAGCCTAGTGTTTTTGAAACTGATGATTTGTGTATGTATGCAGGTAGTGAACAACCTTTAGAAGATATGTTTATGCAGGTTGCTGAAGAAATGAAGCTGTTAGAAGAGATGGTCGTAATAGAACAGTTTTTAATTGAACATGTGTTCAAAGACACTGAAGATGGACAATTGTTGAAGACTAACATGGAAGTTGAAGATGATGAGTCCAGTAAGACTTGGAAAAAAGATGGCAGACAGTCTAAAGACAAAAGAAAATTGCAGATTGAAAAAGGAGAAGTAGAAAAGAGGTATGAAGATAACCTTATGACAGGAGCAAACAAGAGTATATGTGCAGTACAAACACTTGAGGTAATGGGATTATCTCTTCAATTTTTATTCAAAAATTATGAACCTGTATTGATAGTTAATGGGCAAGAAATTGTCTTGGGAGGATATAATGAAGCATTAATGGAAAGGACTCTTATTAAATATTGCACTATGGAAGATGACAAAACAAAAATTTATAAGGAGAATTCAGTCCAAGGAGGTACAGTTAATCCATTAAAGGTTGTGAAGAAGAAAGGAAAAGAGGACAATCAAGAACTTAAAGAGAGGTTGATAGAGACTGATGCACAACAGAAAATTGAAGACAATGTTATTTGTACAAATTGCAAAAAGAGTAAGGGTGAATGTAATCAACAACTTGGAAAGAGATAGGCAATCTCAGAGGATGAAGGAAAGGATGCTTTTGTGAACTATGCATTTACAGTAAGTAGCAAAGGAGTTCAGTGGAGTGTGATATTCATGGTGTTGACAGTAATTTTTACTGTTGTAAAAGGGAATTTACAGTGGAATGGAAATTTTGTTGTATATGGTGATTTTGCTTCCTGTATAGGAACAAAGAGAACTTTAGGTTCTAAAATCAGAGATTGGAAGATTTTGATTGAAAAGAAAGAGGAATGGAAAAGGCAACTTAGTGGCTTACAGATTTGTAAGGAAGAAACACGAAGAATGAAAAGGAGTGTGAAAGGAAGGAAGGCCAAAGAGAAGAGCAGAGAACAAAATTTGGAAATTAGACAACATTCAGGGCAAAGTAAAAACAAAGAAGACTATTTCAAAATAAGACAATATGGAGGAAGATATGACAAGTTTGACATGTCATATGTGCATCAGGAGGATGACAAATCAGAGAAATTATGGAGAAAAATTAATGGAACATGTAATGTATTTTCTGATTTTGAATTATTAATTGTTGAATGTGGTTTTCAGGATGAAGGAAAAATTGCTCTTGGAGATATGTTTATTTGTGCAAACATGAAGGAGTATGTAAGTTCCAGAATTGCAGAAAGATAGTTTTCCTTATGGACACAAGAAGATGGGAGAAAGCAATTAGTTAGCTCAAAAGCTTGGAATAGAGGAAGGAGAGTTGGCATAGCTCTTAAACAAGTCATTGTAGAAGAGAAAGAAGATTGCAAAAGATGTGAAATTACAGTCCATGAACAAATTTTGTTTTTGATACAAAGAAGATTTGAATGTCAAGAGTCTATCTTGAGTTTGCAATTGGAAAATTGGGTGAACAGTTCAATTAAATTTAATATGAATATGGAGACAATTGAACAAGGTTCAATAACTAAATTTTTTGTAGCTGGTGGACAATATGTGGGTGAAAGGTTATATGTTCTTGTATCAAACAAGAACCAATCTTCTTTTGAAATTGAGAGGGTTCTACTCAAGCTATTGGATAGGTGGATGATGAAAACTACAAAGGTGATGAGCATGAGAAATTGTCAAAGTCAACAAGTCAAGGAAAGATGGAAGGATATACAAGACATCATAAAGGAAATGGTTTATAGATAGAAGAAGATGTTGGTGATTGAGTCAGAATTTAGAATATACAGTTAGGTAGAAGATAGTGGAAAATACATAAAGTTGGAGCTCAATTCTATTGAGATGATAACCAGACAATAACAGACAAAGGAGCAGAAATTTATGTTGTTTGAGTAGTTGTTTATGCAGGATATCAGCATCAAAACACTATGCAATGGATATGCTCATGACAACAGAGCACAAGGACATCCACAATACAGAGTTTGGCATCCAGGAGAAGGAGAGGATGGAGCAAAAACACCTGCAATTGGAAAAGGTCAGACAACCAATTGGAAGATGAAATCTGATAAAGTTTACAATAGAGGAAGTGGGAAGACTCATGAACAGGAGTCCATGAATTATTTCAACCTGGAGAGTCTGATGCAGGAGCATTCTTCAAGGTTTATAAGACCTAGGAGTCTTATCACACATTTACTAAAGGGAGTGGGTTCCCTTAATTATTTATTTATTTTCCTAAGTTTATATTGAGTTTTAAAGAGATTGGAATGTAATTTGATTAATAGGGAATATCTCGTGAGTTGTAGAGATCTTAGGAATGAATGAGTAATCCTATGAAGAGTGAGGATTTTAGGGATTTGAAATATCTAATTTAGGATTTTGTTGAGGAAAAAATGGAGCTGAAAAGATACTTTAGGAGAAAGTGAGAGAATTGTGGGATTAGAACTGAAATGGTTCATGAATCCTTGTCTTTTATATATTGTAAGCTTTAGAAACATTGGAGAGGGTTTTTTCAATAAGGATATCTTCCTTTTGGGAAGAGAATTGGAGGTTAGCTATAGGTTAGAAAGAGTAGTAGAGGGATTTTATGGAAAAGAACTAAAACAGTCGAATGTGACGGTTTCCTTTGTAAATGTTTTATAAATACCAAAACAGTGTGGATTCGTATATATCTGTGTGACAATCGGCGTTTCTTCGCTTGAATAGTTGAATTTGTGCACTGGTAGCGAGAGTTTGTGATTATTAATTTTCTAATTGGTATCTTGCTGCATCTCTGTAATTTATACGCATGAATGGTCAAATTCCGGAGGTTTTAGATTCCCTATGAAATGATTGAACCTGTGTTCCTTATGTTTCGAACTCAAAGATTCTGTGTTCGTTATGTTTTGATTATGTAATAATCCTTTTGGTGATAGAGGTTTATGCTGGTAACTACCCTTGGCTTGGTTGTTGGATGTTCTATAGACTCATGTATAGTTATTGATTAGCCGCAAAGGAATAAGCGTGACAGTCTAAAATCTGGCAGATTGAAGATAATTGACATAAATTGTATGAATTTGGTGGAGTATTGTGGCCCTAGAGTGCAGACTAGAGTCAAGGTAAAAGTGGCAGATGAGAAAGAAATTTGGCAGACTTATAAAATTGATAGAAATCGCGGGGAAGCGGTGATTGTCCGATCAGAGGAGATCGACACATATCGCGTCAGAACATGCAAGCAGGTTAACATTTTAAACGAACGCGATGTGGTTATTAAAAAGAGTTTAAGGTTCAGAGTGATCAGACCGTCCGTTTAATGGGTGATCGGACACATATCGCTTTCGAAAGTGTGTGCAGGTTAATGTTAGAAATGGACGTGATAAGGTTTTATACAACGAGATTAAAACCTCATTGAGTTCCGGCCATCAAGACTGTTCGTTGGTTGACTGATCAGACGATAATCGCGCATTAACATGTGTGTGGGTTAACAAACCTATTGTGACCCGATATGTTATCAAAGAGGATTAAATTTTATTTGAATTCCGGTCATACAAGTCAAACGATCGTTTCATTCCGGTTGTGTTTAAGCATATTGCATGCGAGAGGAGTCACACGATTGTGTGAACTACGATATTGTGAAGAAAAACATGGGCCACCACAACGAAAGCGTATTACGATAAAAAATTGACCATACAGTGGGCCCATAACCCATCGGTCGAGGATCAGGTCAAGAAAGATGCGGCTTTGCTGCATCACTAAAAATCTTCAATGGTCTTGCATTCCATCCAATGGCTCACACTAGTACATAGTGGGAGCTAGGGACATCTTTACTATAATGGGAAACTAAGTTATGAACCTCAAATATAAAACAAAAAAACTAATAAAAGGTGAATAGGGTGAGGGGAAATCTTAGGTAAAATATAATATTACAATATTATATGTTACTCAATATTTATTACCACCCCCATCCAATAAAAAGTGGCGAGGGGTGGGGGAGAAATACTAATTAAAATGTAATACTATTACATTTTATCTAATATTTCCTGTCATACCCCAGCCTAAATATTAGATTTAACTCAATATTCCCCCTCACTCTTAATAATTTTAAAGATGAGTTTGTTTAATTTTAAACTTCAAATATAAAGAAAAATTACAATAAGAATGAGGGTGTTAGGTTCCTATACCAATAGGTTTCATTTTTCATGATTGACAGTGGAAGTGCCAAATATGTTCATCTTTTCATGCTGCAAAGGTTCCATATTTTGTAAAAGAATTAGAGAGAGTTAAAAAATGTGAAGAGGCTATGCCCTAAAAGAATTATCAAAGGGAAAAAGGAGTAAATTGGTCAGAAAAAATGGTAAAAATGAACTCCAAAGGAAGACCAGGAAAGTGGTTAGTTCAAATGCCACTGCTAATTTGATGGATGACCCAACAGTTCAATCTGGACCATGCCATGGTTTAAATTGCTTGTTCTAGACTAGAGAATGAATATCTGTCCAAACAGTTCAAGCTTGATAGATCAGTAGCTAGGTAGAGAAATTAAGGAGCCCAACTGCTTAATCTGGGCCCTTGGAAGAGATAAGGGTAGATTTAGATAGGAGGGCAGTCAAAAGAAAATAGGATAATCAGGGTCTGCAAGTCTAAGTGCACCCATTCAAAAGGAAGAAAAAATGTTAGGTGTATTAGGCTGGGTAGGTAGTTTGAGGTTGCAGAAAGCAAGGTTTTGATCACCTGATGTATTGTCAGTTATAGCTTGTCTCATCAATGAAAGAAATGCCAAAGCAATGGTTTGATGGCAGAATGATGGAAGCATGTCTAACTCCCTTTCACACCCCCCCCTCAAAAGTTTCTTACTAACACCCCTGAAGGAGCTTGGGATCTACCCAACCAGTCCTGTTATCACTTCATTTTTTGTAAAAAGACTAAATCAAGCTTTGACTTTCTTCAATGAAAAGAAGCCACATTTCTTGTGTAAAATCATTTCTCCATATCCCATTCAAATCTCATGTCTAAGTTTCAAATCATAAACTTGGCATTATTCCCCTTACATTTTCATTTCGCAAAATCATATTAACTTCTAATCCTATTATATAGCTCCCTAACTACATCTTCCCATCCCTACTTCTACAAAAAACTATATAAAATCCCAAAATGTATTAAATATCCCACCCTATGGCAATATAGCCATATAAATATAGTTCAGGGGAATAATAGTCCACCCGGGACTACTATTAACCCTTCTGTGTCCTCACCCACAGTTAATTTAACCTCTGGTTAAATTAATAACCACTCCCCTTTACCCTTAAACCTTAATGTTCTACCCTTTTTGCGCTCTTTGTTAATATTGGGTGTTCAAATGTTTATTTAAACATTAAACACTTCCAGCGCAAATAACCTACAAAACCCACAAACCTAAAGTTTTGAACCCCGCCATATAAACAAATGATTTAAATACTCGGCGGGCCCCTCAGATTATCGTACCCGCAGCTCTGCGCTCCGTCAACCCTTCAATCCGCCCTCCCGGATCCAACGACCCACATGCATGTCGGAGCCGCCCCGACGTCCGACGCTTAGCCTCCGATAGGCTAGCGGTTTCCCCACCGTACCAAAGACGCGTGTCTCCACGCGATTGCATCGGAGCCCCTCTGACAAATACCGCTCCGTACAGAAGGCGGTCCGATAAAACCAGAAACCGCCTTCTGTCTCTCCGCCCCCGACCTCAGCGCCACGTCGCCTCTTACATCACTCTTGCTTCAACCGACTGTCGCCCCGTGTCATGTGCCACGTCGTCGGCCGAGTCAACTGCTACGTCATCTTGCCGCACCTGGGACCCGCCGATGACGTCATGCTGATCTCATATCAAAAAAGGGCCAAAATGCCGCAAAAGCCCAAATTTGTGTTAAAAGGGGTAAAAAAACGTCGTTTTCGTTTGTTTTTTATGCAAATGAACGTTGCAAACTTTTGCATGCCACTTACGACCAGTGCGCATTCAACGTGCCCGACAGTCACCAAGGCCTATTCGACTTGCAATTCGACCTGTTCGGCCTCTGCCTGTAGCTATTCACCACATCATTTCTCCAAGTGAACAGGTATTTACCCGAAAAGCACTAGTAACCCTGTTTTTCATGATTTCTCTGCAAAATTAGCCAAATACACCTAAAAATCCACATTGAAACATATTGGCACCTGCAACCTTCTCCTCTCTGCCCCACGTAACTTCATTTGCAGCCAAAACCTGGCATCTTTGCCCCCCCTGATAAAACTGCCACCGCCAGCTCAAATTGCAGCTCCAGTTTACCCGCGGAATCACTAAGAACAGGTTGCTAAAGCCCTTTATTTTTCCCCTTTCCAGTGTACCAATTGCAGAGCCTTGCACAGTCTTCATTTTATTAAGTTTTACTCCTCAAAAACAGCTCTGCACAGAACTTGAAACTGTGAGTTCCTTTCCCAGAAGACCGTTATCAAAACTCTGTTTTCTGCTCAAATACAGGCCTAATCCAACTGCAATCTTTGTCGAAACATGGAGGCCCCAGTTGCCCTTAACGTTGCTCCACTAAATGCACCCCATAGACAGCTAGAATGGCTTCCACTGGTAGATAGGGATTATCAAATCGACGATATGGAAGGAGTGAAGCCTGATCTTCAAGCCGTTTGTGAGATAAGGAATAAGTTCAGAAACAAGACTGATCCATTAAGAATATGGGAATCCAACATGCCCATGTACTATTTGCCCTCAGTAAATGTTTTTCCTGACCTCATTCATCACTGCTGTTCTAATTATGACCCTGTTCATAGGGCAGTGATGAGCCCTGCTGGTAAAGTCCTCTTCTACATTACCCATAAGTGTATCAATGAGATGTTGCAATTCAAACCAACTCAGCCATTGGTCCCCCTTTTCCGAATCTGATAGATCAAGCATCAAAATTGCCCCCTGCAGAGATTGACCGAATTGCTAAGTTGTTTATGCCCCCAGACTGTTACTCTAGATTTACAATTCCTTATCTCCATGTTGCATTTATTGAGGAGGGAAAAATGATCATAGATATGATCTCCTACATCTTGGGATTCAGAACAAGTGAGATTGTAGACAGTACTAGCTTTGCCTTGATGTCTATCTTCACTCCAGGATAGCCCCCTGCTGTCCAGTATGATTATGCCACCTACATTGCTGATAAGATTCATGAGCAATTCATGAGCCTAGAAAGGGAAAGGGTATTCAAATACACCTCATACATCTATCATTTGCTGCTGTATTATCAGTCTGAGAGTTTCCCAGTTGTCCTCAAAAAGTTGGATGCAAGAGGGGAGAGGAGGTCAGTCATATTTTGGTCATCAGTATTCCATCATATTAATTACTCCCCATACACATACTGTGAGTTCATTGACCTGTTTATCTATCTAGCTACCTGCTTGTTGTCAACAGATCCTCCCCCCAGACTCACTGATGAGATGCAGAAGATTCTACAGCTTTCCAAAAGCTACAGCATCGGTGACTGGTATTTCTACCAAAACCACACCATAATCAGGGTCTATGGCTGTGAATTAGCCCCCTACCAACTGCCCAAATATGTCCCCATGAGACTATTTGCCTTAGAATACTTTTAGCAATTTGGTAATGCAGATATGGTGCATTTCTTTGGCAAAAGAAAAAAGGCACAGCTAAAAGTCAAAAATCAATTGGGTCCCTTTATTTTCAATAAGAGGGAAGAAGCATGGAAGGATGCTGACCAGATTCTAGGGGAGAAACTCAAGCTAAAAACAAGCTTTTATTGGGCACCATATGACCCCAATCACTTTATAAGCCTTAGAAGAATCAAATACAGGCTTGCAGCATATGAACACTGCACTATCCCTCAAATTGAGCAATTTGCTAATCAACAAGAGTGGGTAAAGGGCACTCTAGTTGAAGAATTCAATGAAGAAGAAATAACAGAAAAAGCAATCAAGAATCTGGAAAAATCTGTTGACTTGGAATCTTGTGAACAGGTGTTTTTTACAGCGCCTCGGTACGTTGGAGAAGGCACCTCTACTGCCACGTCCCACCAGCAACCGGCCCAAGAAAGTACCTCACCTGCAGTAACGGATAAAGGCAAAGAGATGCAACGTTCAGAAGAACAAGTGCACGATTTGGGACAACAAGAAACAATTGCAGATCAGCCAGTTTCTACAGATGAACAAAGCCAAGGGAAAGACCCTTCTACACAAACAAATGTGACAGAGATTCAAGTATTGCAGACACCTCTAAATGAGGAAAGAGCGAAGAAGAGAGATAGGCAAGAAGAGACCCCTCCAGGGACATCTACAGATCAGCAAGGAGAAAAGAGACAAAGGTTAAATCCTTTTTCGGAGGAAGAGATGCCAGAGGGGCCCACAGAACAGCAAATTCCCACAGGCATGGAGACATCGGCCAACTCTTTTCAGTAGGAGCAAGAGAGACAACAGGGAGTGGAAGTAACATCCACAAGGCAACATTGCAGACAACCCTCTGATATTAAAAAAGCATTTACTGATATTAAGGCTAGGAATGAGCCAGTGAGACTACAGCTGTACAACCAGCTAATAAGGATGGCCCCTACCAATCAGCAAAGGCTAATGGCAGCCTATGACATCCAGGAAGGAAGAATGACCCTCGGTCACTTCAGACCTACAACTCAGCAACCCCAATCAGCTGCTGATTACATTAGAACCAATCTGGAAATGTTTTCCAAGGATATCCATCCGATGGACCAGATTGAATTGCACAAGCAGATTGGGGAGATGGTATATGCTACTCTAGCAGATAAGACATTGTTAGCCCACAAATTGCAAAACTCTTTGCACAACACTGCTGCCCAACTTGAGTTGGAGAAAGCTTCGTCACAGGCCAAGGACAATAGAATCAAGTCCTTGGAGGAGATTATCATAGAGCTGGGACATGATCCCTCTTATCCCAAGGGTGTGCAAGCTTTGATTAAAAAGAAGGATGAAGACATAGCTGCCCTAAGAAGACAAATCAGACTGTCACCCACATTGCATCCTCAAGCTACAGAATGGCGCAACAAAAAGAGAAGCAGGATGTGGTAGCTTTGCTTACAACCTTACATAAAAGGTTGATAGAGACAGAGAGTGCCTTAGAGGCATCATTACAGGTGAGACAGGGAGAGTTGGCCCCTCAGCCAATTCAAACAGCTCAGATTCTTACAGCTGCTCCTCCCACAGCCACCACAATAGTCCCTTCCACTGTTACAACATCAGAAGCAGGCCCTTAAAGTTCAGTACCAATTTTAGCCACTACTTCAGCACCTACAGAGCAAGGCACCAGCTTGAAAATGGACAATATGATGAAGGAAATAGAAGCTCTGGAATTGCAAATGACAGAATTGAGAGAAACCAAGGAAAAGCTGGCTACAATTGAGGGAAAATATGACAAATCAAAGCAGGATGTAGCTGAGAAGACAAGAGAAGTCAAAGCCTTGGAAAGAAGAATAAAGGAGCTAGAGAAAGAACTCACTTTTGATAGGACTCTAGTAGATATCAAGAAAATTTTGTGGGCCAAAATTGGCCAATCCGTTACAGACCAATGGCAATCCATTGAAACCATTCATGAGCAAATGGATTTGATAAACTTGGCTCAGTTTGAAAACCAAAAGGCTAGAGCATCCTTAAGAAATATGCCCGAGCAAGCAAATAGAATGATCCAATTTTTGAATACTCGCACCAAAGGGCAGCAGGCAACATTAGGAATCAGTAACAGGACTGAAACTATTTTGCTAATAAAAAAGGTGTTAACCCTTAGGAATTTTGTGCAGGCATTGGACAGAAAATGCCAAGAAATGCAAACAGAGGTGGATGAGTTCCAGACAAAGATTATGGCATTACATAGCGGAGGGCTACCAAGTTTATTAACCAGTGCTAGAAGACTGCTGTCACATGACCTTTATGCCAACAGAGTGAATAATTTTGCTGCCAACCAAATCACAGCTTCCTCAAGTACTTCAGAAGATACAGGGCCTCCATCAGGATAGAGTGTCTTCGATAAATTGGAAAATCTATTCTACATTGCACATGAGATAAACCACCTGTTCGAATTCCAGCCCACTTTTCATAGATGCACAGAAGCTGAGGAAACACTGATAAAGATACAAAGGCATCAGCTACCTACAGAGGATTGGTGGAACGGGATGATAGAGAGATTGCTCAGGTGATTTTGTTTATTAATTCTTTTTTGATCAAGCTACAGTTCAGCATATACAGATGGCATGATACACTTGGCAAAGGTAAATCCGCATAAAGCAAAATTGAAATGATAACCACAGCTCATCAAATGCTAAGGAGCCGAGCACACAGGATGAAGACCCAGACAGCAACAGGCAGTTTACCAGCAGCAGGCCCAAAAACGCAAATTAAATGCGCAGTAGGCAGCGGACTTATTTAGCCCAGAAATTCAAAAGTTTTCTGACAAAATAGACAGCTAGCAAGCCAACATTAACTGCAGTGTTTAATGCTTCATTTACTCCCTGACAAGAGTTGGTGATATAATTTATTGCTTGAAGAGTCATCACCTAGATATTTTGTTTCTTGTATTTGTATACATACCTCCCCATAGGATGTATTTGGGGTTGGTTGGTTGATAATCCTCATTCAAGACTTGCGCTGTATTTTTGAGAAGCTCTGTAATCAAAGACTGCTAGAATGCTTTGGATGAAGAACTGACTGTTGTGTTATTTAATGGTCAAAGAGTGACTGTGGAATTCCCGTGCTACTACATGGCTCAATAAGTGTTTTCCTAACTCTGTTTACTGTTTACATATGTTTATGCACCATTGTGTTACCATCTAAATAGCAAGAAAAAAGAATAGCTTAGGTTTTTCTTGACTGCACCCTATGCTCAGTTCTTGTTATTTTTATATGTTTTCTTCAGAAATGGTTATGAATATGCATACTTAAATGATCATGTTTACCCTGTTTCTTTCACATATGACTGTTGTTTTAGGAATTCTTGACTGCTCCTAGACAAACTTTCATCCACCTTCCCTCTCTGTTAGCTAATGAAAGATTCTTAGTTGCCTTTCATCTCTGACCTTCATTCCATCTTTATTCCAGCCTGATATTGTTCTATGTGTAGCTATCCTGCTCTATATTCCTCTTGTGACCAAGAAAACGCAACAGCAAGCCCTAATCCATGACTCCATGTTACAGGGAAAAGTGTCTATATAGAACTGCTCTATCCCACTAAGGTGTGACAGCTGCCTTAGAAACAAACAGAGAAAAGCTAATTTTGTTTTTCCTTTATGAATTATAGATAGAGAGGAACAGAAAGACCAACCTCTGTCTTGCGCTAATCCTTTGATTCGATCCCTCTCTTCTTTGATAGTCCTCAGCTACCTGCTCCCTTGCACGCCCAGCTTCACAAAGTACCTGTAAGATCATAGAAGCATAGCACTATACAAAGACATGGATCTATAATCATAAACAATCTAGGATCAGATGTAAATTGACCATACAAATGTAACAATCATCAATGATACAAAAGCATGGAGGAAAACTCAAATAGCTTTTATTGATAAACAAGAAAAGATCCAGGAGGAGTTACAACCAGTTGTTCTGACCCAGCATCAACCTCCCAACAAAGAAGCCCCTCTTCACCTCAAACAAAGCATAGATCACCCAACAATCTGATGTTTGTCTCTAGAAACCAACAACAATTCCTTACAATATGAAAAATTCCAGCCTCTGGATCTCTGGGATGAGGGATCCATATATAGATATCTGTAAGGGGGATGAGTCAGCTTGTGTTTTCATTAGTGTCTTCTCTCGGATAGTTCTTGCTTCCACTTGGAGACTGAGGGCCTCTTACTCATCCTTGGTCGAATTCAATGAGGCAAGTGTCACAGGAGAAGATTTTGGAAGCTTCCATTGCCTCTCCACCTCGCGGAATGACACTGCCATTTGTCATTTCTCGCCCATCGCACCCTACAGAAGGGACTTTTGAAATGCAACGCACCCTCACAGTGTATCTAGGTGAGATGCAACGCACTTAGCCAGTGGAGCAGCTGCAATGATCCTGTTTTGACCAATTCTGAGTAGTTTCTCATGGAGAACTTCTGGGAGAAGCTGTAATCTGTTGACCTTGTTCCTTTAGGGGTTAGAACAACACTTTTAGGGACTTAGGAGCCCTTGGTTTATGGACATTTCATGCTTGGGGTTGTAGGGCACAAAAATGTCTATAACAGTTGCCCCCTAAAGTATGAGGCCGTTAACCTTTTGGTGTCGGGTGAAATGCTTTATTATGAGGATCCGAAGTTCTTTCAATGCTGGGAGGAGACCTGTAATAAGATACAATACAATACATTATCTTCATAATATTTTCATGATCTAGCTGAGGCGGGCATTCCCATGCTCAGCTTTATAAATTCATTTTCATGTACATAGGACAGACAATCGTCTGAGTATAGACTGATGATTCTGATAGAGCCATCGTCCTTTTGGTAGGATGATTATCTGTGCTGCAATGATGTACATTTAATGTTTTTATTTCCCTGAATATATATCGCAGCCCGGATGGATGAAACTAGATCCGGGGTCTTCAATCTCGTCCGATCTTCACTCGAAGTACAAGTCGATCCATGTGAGAAATGTTCTGAAGTCGAACATGGAAAGACATCGCTTGATTACCAGTCAATGATGTAAACTGTTTACAAGCACGAGAGGAATCACCGATAATGATAATGACCCTCAAGGTACTGCAGTACAATTCACGTGGTGTGAATAAAGGACTTGGGGTTGAACACCACGCAAAATCTTTTGGTCGAAGGCCATTGATGTAAACCTGTCGCCGGAAGTGAGAAACTTGCCATTGAGGCATGCAAGCTTCAAAGTACTGAATGGGGTGTTCCTAGATCAACTTCTTGGATAATGAGCTGATGTCGACAAGAAGTGATCCGTCACAGGAGGGCCTTAACGAATCCCACATCAATGACACGGAACGGAGCAAATGATTTTAATGGAGGTGAAAACGATCTGGTGATATAAGGTTCAGGGTGGCGGTCATGAAAGAATGGAGTATAATGTATGGTAGTGGGTGAGACACAGGTGAATCCTCTGAATGACTTCTCTTGAACATATCGGCGACACTGATGTGATGGATCGGTAGCATTAACCCCAAATATGGATGGTATGGCGTGACCATGGTGATGTGACCGGTGAATGAAACAACCCAACCCGACTCGGACACGGAGCGGAAGTGTCATGTTCAAGAGCAACTTGCTACCAACAAAGTTTCTTTGAGTTTTCTTCCCAATTTTTCCCCAGTCATTGTTGACCAGTACCTCTTTATTTTTGTCAAGCTTGAGGAGGATAACATATGCTTGTTCTATAATTTTCCCTTCGGGAAAACCCATCGCTATGTTTTAACGAGCCTAGCGATAGTGAAACTCGTTCTCGTCTATAGACAAGTTTGTCGCTATTAATCTTTTTAACGAGTTTAACGACAAAGATAACTCGGTCCTTTTCAATTTTAGAGAGTCTGAAAAGGAACGTAAAGGTAACTCCAAATTTCCTTTTTCGTCATCTAATCCCTTAAGTCTGAAAAAGTATAAAACAATACAGAAGGGATGAATTTTCGATACTTTTAACGAGCCGAACAAAACAAGCGCTCGATATTTTTGTGTAATAATCCCTCAGGTCCAAAAAAATTAAAATCTAGAGGAGAGATAGTACTTCCTGTCCCTTTAACGAGCTAGAAAGGCCAATGGCCAGCAATCTTTTCATATTTTACGAGTCAGTTGAAAAGAGCTTAAAGGAGACTCGTCTTTTGAGGAACGAGTGATAAATGGGTAGCAGCTGATTCCAGGTAAGGTTTGGAATTTTCCAATCACGGCAGTGTCACAAGGATGGCTAGTGAAATCACTCTTCGCAGCTGTTCCTCAAAATGGGTAAACAATCAAATGGAGGTGAATGATCGGCCAATGAAAAAGTGGAGGTGACGGTGCAAACACGACCAAGGCTTTAATGGCTAAAGTACTACATTCACGATGGTTATTTACCGGGGAATAGTTCATTTTTTAATGAGCTTAAACGCGGGTGGAAACATTTGCCATGTCTTATGTTTATTTTTTAACGAGCTTGAACTATATGATAAAACTGCTCGATTAAATGGTCCCTTTTTTGATTTTACCATAAATAGCTCTGTTCTTTCAAAGATTGTATTGTATCTTTAACTGCTTCATCAAACTAGTCAGAAATGAACAATATATGCTTGAAAATGAGTTAGAACACAAATATTTTACTTTGAACTACGTAAAAAGTAATGAAAAAGTGTTTTTACCTCTCATTTTACCATTTCATTTGAACTTTGGTTTGTTGGAGCTTTGGAGGTGCTTTTTCCCCCTTGATTTTCATCAGCTGATTTCGGGAGATTCTGTGGACGATTCTTGGCGCCGTCTGGACCAGGTAGGAGCTAAACCTGAGCTCTTTCATTTCATGGTTTCCATTTTGCATTTTGAGCTTGATTCCTAGCTTTTCTGAGCCCCTGGGGTTTGAAGAACTCGTTTTGCCTTCAGCGCACCCTCTGTGTATCGAAAGCTGCGTTGAATGTTGACCTGTCTAAAGGCTATCTGACATTCAACGCACCTAGAACACTACTGCAGGTGCATTGGGCGCAAAAAAGGAATTTAGTGCACAATTTTTTGATGGAAATTTTGCCTGTTTCTTACCAAAATTAGGATCTAACTCTTCTCTTGTTTGTTTTTCAAAGATATTTGGAGTAAGATGACCATTACATGGCGAGAACATGAGCATGAAGAAGAGGACATGCTTGCCCTACATGATCCGGTTACAGTAAACGCACTGCGGAACTGTGGCTTGCTGAAGTTTTTCCGCATTTCTAGCATGAGACAACAGATCAACTTACTGCAGTATTTGCTCGATGCTTGGGATCCTACCAACCAGGTTTTCCAAATCAGGGGCAAATCTATCCCCTTGACTGTAGTAGACATCTATTTCTTGACTGGCTTGTCGAGGCGGGGTGCCCCCATCTCTTTGTCAGGTTCGGCCCGAGGAGGCGACTCTGTGAGAGATTATGTCCGCCGGTACTGCAGAGAAGGATCTCAGCTGAGTAAAGACGGCAAGATCATCATCCGTGATGTCACTGACAGGTCCCTTAGGACTATCCTGTTTACTTTTGGTAGGATGGCCGGTGGTGCGACTCTTCATGTAGCCAACCGATCTTACATGCAGCATGCCTTGGAATGCCTCCAACCGAAGGTGTTCAACTGGTGCGATGCAGTACTTCTTGTGATGAAAGAACAGTTGACCAAGATAAAGAGCGGGAGGTTGAAGAACTTTGGGTATGGTTCTATTTTGACCACCTTTGCCTTGGAGAAGATACCACTGATGCAGCCGCAGTACATTGCACTCGATTTACCTTCTCCTACTGAACCACGTATGCAGAGATGGGCTGACCATATGTCTAGGCATGCTGGCCAGTCTCAGATTTCATTTTCTGATACCTTCTTCAGGTGGTTTGATCGTCAGGAGATGGTTTATTCTGAGTATCCATATGCTGGCATGGACTTCTGGGGTGATCCAGATTTAGTACTGCCGGATGGCGAGCAGTGGGGCGCCATTGGTAAAATCTTTGACCATATCCCTGTTTATCGTTTTTTTGTTTATAATGTCCTTGTGCTTTATTCTATCAATACTTTAATCAAACTCGTGTGTACATGCAGATGTTGGTCCTGTTCGTCCAGTAGTTCGCCTGAGAGTACCGGCTGCTGTCCCAGCAGGAGAGGCCATCGGAAGGGCTATCCTTCATGACCTCGACGTGGCTGAGACTCTCACAGCATTACAGGAGCAAGTTGAGGGCCTCACTCTTGGTATTCCAGATGTGAGGACTGACGAGCTACCTTTGAGGTTACAATGGCATACTACTGGTGTGCCCAGACGATGGACTCGTCTCTTACGCATGATCGCACAGGCTGTGAATTGCTATCATGAGCATCATTAGACTAGGGTGCCCCCTAGCATTTTGAGTTTTTGGGTCATTTGACCGATTTTGTCTTGGTTACAGAACATTATGAGTAAACCATAAACAATTATATATATTTTTGATTTTCGGAGTTTTACTTTGGTTAAGTTACATGATCCAAATGCAAATATTGATGGTATGTTTCTTTTTATAAATGTTGCAAATGTCTATCTAACACATAATTTGCTAATGAGTCAGTTAATGTGTTTAAGTTTCTGGAAATATGTTGATATTGAATAAAATCAAATTGTCTTTCCAAAATCTTAACCCTTAGGAACATGCCATAAATAGCTGGGTTTCAGACGGAATATATACCATTGAGTTGTAGTATTACGAGCTGTGAGTCTAGCCTGACAATTAGTCGGTGTATACCATGTGTGATGGCATCAGAGAGAAGTTCTATCAACGCGCTATATTCAGCGATGTTATTTGTTGATCGACCAATACATACCCCTCTGAAACTTACTAACTCCCAGTTTGGATAAAAAATAGCCCAAGCTGCTGAAGATAGGTTCCGCGAACTACGACTCGCTTCGTCGGCATATCCAACACATGACTCCAATAGGTTTGACATCTGCAACAAATGTAAAAAGTGGATTACTTGAACAAAATAAACACTTTAGCGAAAACAAAAACATAACAAAAGCACACAGGTTACCATTACGCATAGTAACGCTTGAGGTACAACCCATTACGAGGTTGCGCCAGTGGAATTCCGTCATAATCAATTAACTCGTAGGCTCCTTTTGCTAACACTCATTTAACAATATAGGGGCCCATCCATAAAGACTTAAATTTACCTGCTCCCAATTTATCGGATTCTTGGTCGTAAAGCAAGACCAAGTCACCTTCTGAGAAGACACGGGGTTTGACATTTTTGTCAAACTGCGCCTTGACTCGTTTCTTATGGGCTTCGTTAGCCAAAGCGGCATCACGACGGGTTTCATCCAATTGGATTAATTCCAAGAAACGAGCTTCTTCTTCTGAAGTTCCGGGGAGGAGATCAATTGCGAGTTTGAGAGACGAGATTTCACACTGGATTGGTAAGACTTCTTCCAGGCCATATACCAGTTGGAAAGGCGTGAACCCGGTTGCATTCCTTACCGATGTTCGGTAAGCCCACAAAGCTGAGTACAGGATTAGGTGCCATCTTCTTTTGTGAACTCCAATCATCTTTTGCAGCATGCATTTGAGGACCTTGTTGATTGCTTCAACTTGTCCGTTGGCTTGCGGATAATATGGATTAGAGATGTCGTGAGACAACCCTAGTTTGGCAGCTAATTTGACCATCATGTGATTGCGAAAATGCAATCCATGATCTGTGACTATAGCCTACGGCACGCCGAATCTGGCGACTACATGATTGAAAAAGAAGAGGGCAGCTGTTTCACCAGTATTATCTAATGTAGGCATCGCCTCAGCCCATTTGGTAAAATAGTCAACTGCGACTATGATGTATCCATGCCCCCCGGTCGAGGTGGGGTTACATGTCATGAAATCGATGCCCCATTTGGCGAATGGCCCAACAACAACTATTGGTTGTAGAGGTGCGGGTGGTCTTCTGGTTTTGCTATCGAAAATTTGACAAGCATGGAAACTTCTGACTGCGGTTATGCAATCTTTGAACATTGTTGGCCAGAAGTATCCTGCTCGTAAGATTTTTTGCGCTGTAGCATATCCAGATTGATGCTCCCCACACGCGCCTGAATGACAATCATTCAGGACTTTTTCGGCCTCCTCATGGGTGAGGCACCTTCTGAGAACTGTATCGATACCACGACGGTAAAGTGTATCACCGACGATCATGTAGTCTTTTGCTTGGTATCGAATACATTTTTGTTCGGAGTGGGAGGTGTTTGGCCTGTATTTTTGGGTTTGGAGATAAATGATTATATCCCCATACCACTCATTGCTTGCAGATATCAGAAACAAACTTTCATCCACGATTGTTTCTTCGGATGTGTCATTGTTGGATGACGATGGGAGATCACACAATAATTCTGCTAAAACTAGAGCTTTCTTTGACTTGGATTTAACAAATTCCAGATCAAACTCTTGTAGGATTGATATCCATTTTGAATATTTTCCCCCCAGCAACTGTCGCGACAATATATAAGTCATGGGGTTGCAATCTGACAGAATGGTAGTTTTCCGAAAGAGGACATATTGTCGAAATCTCTGTATCGATTGAACAGCTGCAAGTGCTAGCTTTTCAACGTAAGAATATTTGCTTTCTGTATCATTTAAGTTTTTACTTAAATAATATATAGGATGTTCAATTCCATCGACTTCTTGAACTAAAACCATTGCGATGGTCGTATCTGCTGCAGCCAGATACAGGTTAAAATCTTTTTGATAATCAGGAGCGTACATTAATGATGCTTTCATTAGGGAATCTTTTAAAGCATCAAAGGAAGCTTGCGCAACCTGATCCCAGACAAAGGGTACTTCCTTTTTCAAAAGACGTGTATAACCTTTAACAAGTTCGGCGTAATTTGGAATGAACCTCAGAAAGTTCGCTTTCCCTTGGAGTTTCTGAATCTGAAGCAAATTCGAAGGTGGAGGCAAATTTATGATTGCCTGGACCTTACATGGGTCGAGACGAATCCCGTCCTTTGAGACTACAAAGCCAAGTAAACGACCAGAACTGACGCAAAATACACATTTGTGTGGATTGAGTCGTATCTTGTAGTGTCGGGAACGTAGAAATATCGCTCTTAAATGCTGTGGGTGATCAGTCTGCTTTCGCGAATGAGCCGGAAGGTCGTCGAGGTATGGTTGAACGATGTTTTTGATGTCATGGAAGGCATAATTCATTGCCCTCTGAAACGTCACCCCTGCGTTCTTTAAACCAAAGGGTAATTTTCGATATGCGAATGTGCCCCACAGACAAATAAATGCAGTCTTTGACTGGTCCTGTGGGCGGATATTTATTTGATTATACCCGGAGAATCCATGCATGAATGAAAAGATTTTGCATCCGGCGCATTCATCAATTATCTGGTCAATGAAGGGTGTAGGGTAGTTGTCTTTTGGACAAGCTTGATTTACATCCCTATAATCGACGCACACTCTAATTGTTCCTTGTTTTTTCATAACAGGGACAATATTCGATACCCAATCGGTTAGAGGAACCGGGTAGATGAAACCAACATGGAGAAGTTTTTCAACTTCTGCCTTAATGGTAGCGGCTTTCTTGGGGTGCACCTGCCGTAGCCGTTGTCGTACTGGTTTGGCATCTGGATACATCTTAATTTCGTGTTCAACGATACTCGAGTCAATGCCTGGCATTTCATCATATGACCAAGCAAAGACATCTCTCAATTCGCGAAAAAGAGCGTTATATATCTCCAGTTCTGAAGGAGAACAACATTTGCCAACATAAATATTCTCTACAACATCTGTTTTGGTCGAGATATTTATGGCTATAGTCTCTTCAATGTTGGACAAGTTTCGCTCGGAATCCACCGTGTTTACAGTATTTGATAGAAATTCAAAAACTGAAGGATGATAAAGGTCATCTTGAGTATCTTCTCCACAATCCGGAAGAAGGGAACGATGGTGGGAATCATTCCATGGTGCTCCTTCAATTACCATTGATTGGACAATTCCTTCATCGGTGACATACACTTGCGACCAAGGATCTGAAGGGGTACCATATTCTTTAGACCTATCTATCCAAACGCTTGATGAGCGTTGATTTGGGTTTGCCTCCCATGTTAGGAACATTGATTGCTACAATATTTCCGTTGGGCTTGGGGGCAAAACCATTACATGATCCATGTCGATATCGTTTTCTGAGATCTTTTTAGAAGATATCATGTAGCAGGTTCCTATCGACGCCACTTCTTCTAGGTTGATTGGTGGTGGAAGGGTAAAGTTCCCATTAGTATAGGATCTTTTAATAGGCCTACTCTGATATTTTGAAGCTAATGAGGGCTTCCATGGATCATGGGAATGCTTCCTGTAACTTGAGAACCATTGGGGAGGAAGTTTTGTTGATCGATGATTGTAATCCCTCCTTGAAAGGGAAATGCAATCTTCCTAAAATAGGTCAACACAACAGCCACCATAACATATATCCATGGCCTTCCTAGTAGGATGTTGTAATCAGGATTTCCATCGATTACTTCAACATCTATTTCTACCGTTTTCCCTCCTAGTTCAACTTTCAAGTTACTTAGAATACCATATGGGGTATATGTCCTTCCGCCGAATGCTTTTAATGTCATCGAAGATCGCGACAAGGTTGGAGATCCTAATGTTTTCCAGCAACTCATCGACATAATGCATGTAGATGCCCCCTCATCAATAATTGTTCGATGAACAGTTTTGTTGAGGGGTTTCGCTTGAACAAGGAAAGCTAGTTGAGCTGGTAATTGAGGATCGTATCCTTTATGATCGAATGATACAAGATTGGAATCCTTTGGGTCTATCCCACCAATGGCTGATAATAAAGCCTGCCTTTGGGATGGGAAATTCTGTAGTACTTCAAGAGTCGACATAGCGGATGGCGATTGGGCCAAATCTTCCACTATATTATAATGCTGTGCCGCTCTAGCGCGGGGATTAAATGTCGACTTGTGTACTACTCCCTTTGGCAGTTTTATCACCAATTCAGGAATGGTAGATGGCGCAACTTCTGTCGAAGTTGTTGTCGAACTACTAGGTTGATCTTTATCCTTGTTGTTCGACAGATGTGGATTCCCATAATCTTTGTTCCTTGTCGATATCAAAGTATCATTTTGTTGTTTTGAAACCGACAACATTAGCACTTGAGACGGGGAAACATTTTCACTTTCAACCAGATTTGTTCCTGGATTTGGAAACAGATTAGTTAACACTGCGGAGGTTTTTGAATTCTTGAAGAATTTCTTAACCTCAGCTCTGTGTGGACAATTTGCGGTCCAATGATCCTCATCGCATATAAGGCATGGATTTTTTGGTTTCCTATCTCCAGGAGGGTTTGAAGAAGATTTTTCAGGTGATGATTCCTCCTGTTTCTTCTTCTTTCCTTTGCCTTTCTTCTTGCTCCCTGGTTGTTTGGTTTCTTTGCCTTTATCTGTCGATACGACATTTACTTCCGAAGCAAGAAGTTCATCTTTTGCATTTTGACTTGAAATCTTACGGGCCTTTTTGGATGTAGCCTTCGTCGATTTCGTGTCTGTTGTGCCAATCTCGCCATCGTCGGCATGAGAGTCATTGTTTGATTTAGGAGGAGGAGGAATTGAGAATTCCGGTCTAGGGGCGTCAGGTATTTTATCGTAGAGCGTGCCGGACTGAGTGTAAATCAAGTCCAGATATTGTGCACGAGCGATAACTTGCTCTTCTGTTACGACTCCCCCCTTTGCCACATCTTCTATGATGGAAGGTAGTAATGACTTGATAAACCATTCAGCTAAGAGCTGATCGGGGACATACGTTTTTACCATTCTACGACGACGTCGCCACTCATGTATATGATCAGATATGTGAGTGGCCGTTGTCTGTTTGAAATTGGTAAGAAGTTCTGTTCCCGTTTCGTACCTTATTGGTAACTGAAAATGGGTTAAAAAGGTTGTGGCTAAGGCACTGAAGTTGTCGAACGAAGCTCTAGGCAATTCGATGTACCATTTTGCCGCCGGACCTGTTAACTTCCTCTGAAAGAGGCGAAGTCTTATCGAATCATCATTTAAGGTGTTTGATGAACACCATAGATGAAAGGTCATCACATGATTCGATGGATCTTCACCCGGATTTCCATTAAATTTAGGAATATCTGATGGAAGTTTTTGCGGAATTGCTGGCCACCAAGGGGTGTAAGCGATTGGATCGTTTGTTAACCGATTTAAATCAGGTAACTCTAAAGTTGCCACAAAGGGTAACTGTTGGTTCAGGTTAGGTGAAACATACCCAGGATAAGATGGGATTGCCTGAGCAGTTGGTCTTTGCATACCAGCATAATGCATTTGATGCTGGTAACTTTGGTAAGGTTGGTGGGCATGACCATTGTAAAATGGTTGATTTTGACCGTTTTGAATATACGGCTGTCCACTATTTGCAAAGATTTGTTGCTTAGAACCTTGGTATACTTGTTGGAATTGCGGTTGTTGGTATTGTACTAGCCATGGTTGTGAAGCCATGTGTTGTTGACCGATACTAACATTTTGACCAAGCTGAGGGGTAATTGTACCCCTCTGAACCTGTGTCATTCCACCAGTTGGCGATTGTGGTTGAGTTGCAGGGTTAAGGGGCTGTTGCATTACAACCTGAGAAACCTGAGGTTGGCATACAACAGGAAGCGCTTGAACTTGCGACACCATCACAATAGCTGGCGTAGTTGGTATATTTGACATAGGTAAGCATTGTTGCATCGAGTATACAACTCTTGGTTGTTGAGGTAGTATAGGTACCCAACCGCTTGAGGTAATTCCAGTATAACCTGAATGTTGTTGTGAACTCACGTATGGATATCCTCCCGAAGGGGATAATGAAAGGGTATACTGCCCCCCATATGGTGGTAATCCAGAACTCAAGGCAATGGTTTGCCCTTGGGGGCCGGACTGCCCAAATTGACTTCCAAATGGATCAATTTTTTGAGACTCAACATAAGAGTTTCCGGATGAACAAACAGGAACAGACCATACTGTTGAAATAGCCCCTGAGTGGGCTCCTTCTCGCGGTTGAGAGCTAGTCGGGACAGATGGTATACCGACGAACATTGTCGGAGTGATAGCAGGGAGTTCTGCCGTCGCCGTGTCAGACGACACAGTCCTAGATGTTGATGGTTGTTCAGACATTTGTAGTCTATCCAACAGATTACCTAGCGATTCTATAGGAGCTTCCGCTTGTGGTAGACTAACTTCTGATGAAGAAGGATATAGAGTGATCCTGACTTCAAATTGGGTTGGAGTACTTGTTGGAGGATCTTATACAATTTCTTCTATGGCAATCAGACCAGGTGGAAGGGGAAGACCGTCAGGCCCGTAGAATATTTCTGGTGCCGACGAAGGTATGGAATCGGCAGCAACAGATGTTTGAAGAGCAAGACTTTCCGAACCGGTTGTAGATGGAACTGGTTCAGTAACACAAGTGTTTACTCTTAGACTAGGATCAGTATCACTGTCCTTCTGTGGCTACTGAACTTCTTCTGTAGAGGCAGGGATTCCAGAAATGTTTGGAGTAACTGGAGTCTCGGATGTCGTTGGAACACTTGTTCTAACTTTAATAGGAGATTTGGAACCGGTTAAACGAGTTCGCTTTGTCCGTACTGGCTTCGATTCCGGAGACAAAGACGGTTGACTCGTAAGCCTCCGCGAATGACGGGGTTTCAATTGACTTTCTTCCATGATTGCGGATTACTCGATCAGCTAAAATAAAGGGGAAGTATGTTTCCGAATTAAATGAATTTTAGACGCTTTGACACAACTTGTTTTTTCAGTTTTTAAGAGTCGAGAAAAAACAAAAGATGACTCTAGTCTCCTTCGATTTTTAATGAGCCTGAAGTGACAAGTGCTCAGATGGACCTTTTCCGTTAAGGAGTCTGAAAAGGAACGAAAGGGACTACTCTGGAAATCTAGGTAGAGGGAGTACCAAACCAATCATAAAACTGCAGAATACTTTTTACGGTACGACAGTCAATCTTCCCGAATGCTGTGTTCAGTGCATTGCGATCGATAGGGCGGCAGACACGACTTCCTATGGATAAAGGATTTAAGCCTATAGGGGTCCCCCAAAATATACTCGACGGTACGTGGGAGCACAAGTCCATACTGGCACTTATCGTCTCAAAGTGGAGGAATCACCCAACCATCAGTGAGAACAACAGTTACCAGGCTTTACGACGCCGGAATACGTCTCTAGCCTAGACCTCTAAATGTTGTGCGTTAAGTTCCAAAGCGTTGTTAGATTCATTGAATTTATTTTAAGTTGATCTTGTTTATGAAGTTTGCCTTTCGGGTTCACCACGAGATGTAGATGTAATTCCTAAAATGCAATCTAAGATGATAAACAAACTTTTTATCTCTTTTATGAAATGAAAATCCTAGCTACTAGGGAAAATAAAGACAGAATATTTTCACAAAGAGCAAAGAGCACACTCTAAATGCACTTTCCTAAATCAAGCCAAACAGACTGTCTATATGCAAATGCACATGCATGTATTTGTTTTTCGACTTTCTTAGTATATGGATGCTAAAAAGAAAGCTGATGCACAAATCTGAATTTCTTTTCAAGCGACAAATATAAACAAGATTCTTTTCGAAATAAAAAATGGAGACAATTACGACACCTTACAATCTTGAAATGAATACTCGTTCTTGACACTAGAAAATTACAAATTCATACCAAAAGCAATAGTAACAGGATAATCGACCATCAACAGCAATCAAACTCTTTCCTATGATTGAAATCGACACTTGCGACAGATTCAAATCAAAGGACGACAATACGATTATGCTACTTTTGCAAAGGAGAACTGTAAATGACTCAACAAACACACAAAAACATCTACAGTTCTTTTGTACAAAGGAGGCGGAATAACAGCAAGGAAAAGGAGTTTCAAACAGACATATACTGATCACAAGCAGCAAAATTCAGGAATAGAACTGGAAAGAATGAAGCACAGAAGCCACAGTTGCACAGAGCTAGTCTGATCAGCGCACCTGTAACACAGAGAATCTGAAATGCAGCGCAGGTTGTCCACTCGGGAAGTGTGCTGAAATTCAGAATCTCTGAACAGTACCTGTGCTGGGCTAGAAACGAGACTCTGTTCGGGTTCCGGGTCACAGTTTGCAGTTCAGTTCTTGGGTTTTGGCCGAGTAAAAAGCAATCAGTAATGCAACAATCAGGGGTAGATCTAAGGAGGATCTAAGAGCTATCACAAGGGCAATCAGATAGTTTGTGAATCAGCTGTTTAAATCATAAACAGATCCAGTGAATGGATTGAAGCAGCAGTTATCTACTTTGCATTTGTTATGGCAAATGCAGTTCGAATGCTACTTGTAAGTTTATGAAACAAACAACAAAGAATGATAAACAAACAAACTAATTAGTTCCCCAGTGGAGTCGCCATTTTGTTACAGGGAAAAGTGTCTATATAGAACTGCTCTATCCCACTAAGGTGTGACAACTGCCTTAGAAACAAACAGAGAAAAGCTCCTTTTGTTTTTCCTTTATGAATTATAGATAGAGAGGAACAGAAAGACCAACCTCTGTCTTGCGCTAATCCTTTGATTCGATCCCTCTCTTCTTTGATAGTCCTTAGCTACCTGCTCCCTTGCACGCCCAACTTCACAAAGTACCTGTAAGATCACAGAAGCATAGCACTATACAAAGACATAGATCTATAATCATAAACAATCTAGGATCAGATGTAAATTGACCATACAAATATAACAAGCATCAATGATACAAAAGCATGGAGGAAAACTCAAATAGATTTTATTGATAAACAAGAAAAGATCCAGGAGGAGTTACAACCAGTTGTTCTGACCCAGCATCAACCTCCCAGCAAAGAAGCCCCTCTTCATCTCAAACAAAGCATAGATCACCCAACAATCTGATGTTTGTCTCTAGAAACCAACAGCAATTCCTTACAATATGCAAAATTCCAGCCTCTGGATCTCTGGGATGAGGGATCCATATATAGATATCTGTAAGGGGGAAGAGTCAGCTTGTGTTTTGATTAGTGTCTTCTCTCTGATAGTTCTTGCTTCCGCTTGGAGACTGAGGCCCTCTTACTCATCCTTGGTCGAATTCAGTGAGGCAAGTGTCACAGGAGAAGATTCTGGAAGCTTCCATTGCCTCTCCACCTCGCGGAATGACACTGCCATTTGTCATTTCTCGCCCATCGCACCCTACAGAAGGGACTTTTGAAATACAACGCACCCTCACAGTGTATCTAGGTGAGATGCAACGCACTTAGCCAGTGGAGCAGCTGCAATGATCCTGTTTTGACCAATTCTGAGTAGTTTCTCATGGAGAACTTCTGGGAGAAGCTGTAATCTGTTGACCTTGTTCCTTTAGGGGTTAGAACAACACTTTTAGGGACTTAGGAGCCCTTGGTTTATGGACATTTCATGCTTGGGGTTGTAGGGCACAAAAATGTCTATAACACTCCATGCCTAATGGTTTGAACTTCTCACACTATGCATCCCAACTCTGCTTGAAAAACATCATCCTTCCCACCAAAATGAAAACAAACCCCATGTACACCATAACTAGCCTAAAATCAACCCAAAACAAAGTTAAATTTTAAAGAGAGAGCCCTCTCTGACTGCAGGTAGGCTAGGACCTGCAACCCAAAGATTGGTTTGTGGTTACCTGGGCCGTATCCCTTAAGGAGCCAAGGGACAACTTGAGTGGTAACATCATTGGCGACTCCACTGGGGACGAACGAATGAATTGTTGCAATTGCTGTCTATTCCTTAAAGCTACAGATGAAGTCTGAATGTCTGCCAGGAAGCCTTTGAAACTGTTCTTGCTTTGCATCTACAGGAGTAAATAAAAGCTGCTTCAGTCAATCTTCATGCTAGTTTTAAGCTACAGATAGCTGTTCCAAAAATTTGATTACTTCCTTGCTAAATTCCAAAAATTTCTTACAAAAATACCAAAAACAAATTCGGAAGCTGGCTCCAAAGAGGAAAGCTCGTTATACCAGGTCAAACCCTGACCCAGATCCTCCAGCTGTTTTTGACAATCCTAACTTAATCCCAAAGATCCTTAGGAAGCAAGAGGAACAAGAACAGTTTGTTGATTCAAGCCCTGAAACAGTTCAGCAAAACTATATTCCGACCCCTGTTAAACCTTCAGTTCATCCTCACACTGCTCCTTCTTCTCCTTCTTCCTCATCCACCTCTCAAAGCACATTCCCCACACCTCCATCCACTGCACAAATTTCCATTGCTGTCCCTGCTGTCCCAGCTGTTCCATTCCTTCCTGTTGTCCCATTGATCACTGTCAATATGGCAAATAGATATGCCCCTTTGCAGCTCCCTGCAAATCCAGGGGCTATGCCTCAGGATTACCAAATTAACATCACTTATTTTGATGGTACTGGTACATATACTGCCCTACAGCATACAAAGAAAATGCAAGATTACTTTGAGAATTATGAGATAGACGATGATGGTGTGAGAATGAAAATCTTTGTCCAAAGTCTAACAGGTGAAGTAAGAACTTGGTTTAGAGCGCTCGCTGCAAATTCCATAGCCAACCCGGATGCTCTTTACCAATCATTTCTCGACAGATGGGAAAAGAAGAAAGATCCACTACACATTCTATCTGAGTATGACACAATAAAAAGAGGACCACAAGAAACTGTCCTAGATTACTGTGCAAGATTCAACAATGTTTACAATGCCATCCCTCAAAACCTTAGACCTCCACCTGACTTAGCCTTAATCAAATTCCCTGATGGATTTGATTCTGATATGGCATATCAACTGAGGGAAAGAGCCCCGCCAACCTTAGCAGACATGCAAAACATCGCTGTTAGTGTAGAGGCAAACCTTATTGCTAAAAGAAATCGGGCAAGAGCTGAGAGAAGAACTACTTTTAAAGAAGAACCTTCGGCATTTGAAAAAAAATTGGATGCAATAATCAAAGGTATGGACAGACTTGGGGATAGAGTGGAAACCATCGAGAGAAAATCATCATGGGAAGGTCAACCAAGTGCTGCTAGAAACCCAAACTTTAGAAAGAATCAAAATCCAAATGTTGGAAGGGCTAGTCCTGATCAGAACATCAGACCTCCTTTTCAAGAAAATTATGCCGAGGCCTCAACATCTAGTGAACCAACAGAGGACCCTCACATCAATTTAATGGGTTTGGATGGTGAACACCAAGTCTTTTTAACACAAGAGGATCAAGAGGCCCATAATTGCAACCAATTTCAAACCAAATCAGGAGAATCATTTGATTTTAGAGAAGGCTATGATGCAGCAGTTTATGAGGTACATAAACAGTACAAATTAAGGAGCAGAACCATAGATGTGCCAAAAACGAGCAAACCAAAGGATGCTAAATAGCCAAAGAAAGCAAAAGACAAAGCTGTTCTCCCAGAATCGTCTGATAAAACAGACCAACACCTAAGAGAAGTTACTGTGGAGGATATATCAGACAAACAACCCTCTAAAAATTATCCATCCTCATCGCTCCCCTCAAAAGTAAGTTCAAACAGCATTCCTAAAAATAAATTCAAAACAGATTCAACTCAAAATCATACCCATGATGAAGAAAAGGTCACTGAAAATTCAGCTGAGAAAGAAAAATCTGCTACCCATAATACAAAGACTCAGATAGAGAGACCCTTCAACTTGGAAACAGAAATAAGTAAGCTGAAGATAGCTGTTCCTCTTTCTGAATTGGCCAAACATGAAGTGTATAGACAGCAAATCAAAAGGTCACTCCAAATATCAGACAAATTGGATGCTGTGAATGTTCTAGATGATCAACCTGAATTATTGTTTGGTCCTAAGGTTAACGGAAAGACAGTAAATGGAGGATTTCCACCTTTCTGTGTCAGCTTAAACATTCATGACAAGGTGTTACATAATGCAATGTTTGATTCAGGAGCTTCACACAACCTAATGCCCAAATCTGTGATGGAAAAACTAGACCTAGATATCACAAGACCGTACAAAGATTTGTTCTCATTTGATTCAAGCCAAGTTAGGTGTCTAGGCCTAATTAAAGATTTGTGTGTTTCCTTGGTCCAATACCCAACCAAAACAATTTTGATGGATGTGGTGGTAGCTGATATTCCACCCAAATATGGCATGCTTTTATCCAGATCATGGGGGGCCAAGCTCCAAGGATCCTTGCAATTAGACATGTCCTATGCCACTATTTCAGTCTTTGGGCAACCAAAGAGATTATACCGAGAAACACTAATGAAATACGTGGTGAGTAGTCAAGAAAAGCCCCAAAACTTCCCCATCTACTCAATACATTCTGATATGGACTCATTCATCTTATATAATGCTGATATGTGTACCACAATTGATGCCAAATTACTTGTAGCATCACAGACAGAGGGTCTGAATGAACAATCTGCTGCTCAAAATAAAAAAAATGTTGATATGATTGATGCAACAAAGGAAAATGATACATCAAATGACTTACAAGAACCCAATCTGCCCATGGTGCAATGTTCTAAAACTCTCAATGCAAACCTTGATCATGAAACCTTATGGTATTTAGAGTTTGATGGATCTGTAAACAAATTAGGAGCAGGGGCAGGGGTTTGGATTCACAACATGCAAAATGACCAGGCTGAAGGTCATGCATACAGATTAAACTTCAGATGCACAAACAATATGGCCGAGTATGAAGCCCTCTTGTTAGGTCTCAAACTCATCAAAAACCTAGGTGCAACCAAAGTCTCAATTTTAGGGGATTCAGATTTGATCATACAGCAGATGAAGGGAAATTTTGTCACAAATGATCTTAGGTTGAGGGCTTATAGAGGTGTAGCCATTCAAATACTCGACACCTTCTCAGAATCTCAGTTAACTAAAATTTCCAGAAAGCTCAATCTACATGCACATAGCTTGGCAACCTTTGCCAGCACATGTAAGCTACCTTTTGAACCCAACCACAACTTCACTGCGGAAATCAAACATAGGCCTGCTGTCCCTGATAATGTCAAAAATTGGCAGATCTTTGAAAATGATACACAGATAAATAACTTCCTCACTTTGAAAGAGGAATTCTCCAACATGAACATTGATACAAGCACGGTGGAAGACCAACAACAAAAGCCCAAAATTGAACAATACATATCAGCTGAAACAACAAATCTGATGCTGCATCCAACTACTTTTGATCACAGCAATGTGCAGTAGCTGAAGCAAACAGATTTTGATGAAATAGCTGAAGCAGAAGCTGAAGTAATTGATCTAAAAGACAATTTTCTGCCCATAGGCTTGACCCCTTTGGAGGATTTGTTTGATTCAAATGATATCTCAAGGAAACCAAAAATGCAACCACTCAATGCTGAGATTGAAGACTGTAACATTGGAACCATAGAAAATCCTAAAATGGTAAAACTATCCAAGGCATTACCCGCTGATCAGAAGTTGAAATACATTGACTTGTTCAAAGAGTTCCAAGATGTCTTTGCTTGGGGTTATGAGGACCTCAAGTCCTATGATACCTCAGTCATCCAACACACTATACCTTTGAAAGAGAATCAAAAACCTTTTAAACAAAAGCTTAGGAGAGTGAATCCCGTCCTCCTTCCCCTGATTGAAAAAGAAGTTAAACGTATGTACGAAGCTGGGATCATTGCTCCAATTAGGTTCTCAGAGTGGATATCAAATCTAGTGCCTACTAGGAAGAAGACCGGAGAAATCAGACTGTGTGTTGACCTAAGAAACTTGAACAAAGTCTCTCTCAAAGACCATTACCCCTTACCAAAAATGGATCATATACTACAAAGGGTAGTGGGAGCCGCTAGAATTTCACTGTTAGATGGGTTCTTGGGATTCAATCAGATTTTAGTACACCCGGATGACCAAGACAAAACTGCCTTTACAACTCCTTGGGGAACCTTTAAATATGTCAAAATGCCTTTTGGGCTTAAAAATGTAGGGGCCACTTTTTAGAGAGTAATGGACATAGCCTTTGCCAAAGAAATCCATGATTTCCTAGTAGTCTACCTTGATAATCTCACTGCCTTTTCAAAATCAGACCAAGAACACTTAGAACATTTAAGGCAAGTGTTTCTAATTTGTAGAAAATATGGCATATCTTTGAATCCAAAGAAATCACTGTTTGGCCTAGAGGAAGGCAAGCTCCTAGGGCATATAATCTCAAAAGATGGCATTAGGATCGACCCGGACAGAATTCAAGCTATCCTTCAAGTGCCCCATCTGAGAAACATCAAAGAACTATAAGGCTTTCTAGGGAAGATTAACTTTTTGAGAAGATTCATTCCTAATCTGGTCGAGCTCATAAGATTATTAAACAATATGATAAAAAAGGATTATAAGGTAAAATGGACTATGGAAGCCAAACAAGCCTTTGAGGACATCAAAAGAGCTTTGACAAACACACCAGTCCTCACAAGTCCCAGGTTTGACATAGATTTTATCATTTTTTCCTTTGCATCTGAGCACACAATTGTTGTTGTCCTATTACAAAAAGATGACCAAGGATGCGAGAAACCCATTGCCTTCTTTAGCAAAGCTCTTAGGGATGCTCCCTTAAAATATCAGATTATGGAAAAGCAAGCATATGCCCTGGTAAAGGCCATCAAAGATTTCAGAATCTACATTCTGTACTCTCATGTGATTGCCTATGTCCCAAATGCTGTGCTTAAAGACATTTTAACCCAAGAAGGAATTGAAGGCAAAAGGGGCAAATGGATTGCCAATATCTTAGAATATGACATTGAAATCAAGCCTACAAAATTGATAAAAGGACAAGGGCTAGCCAAACTGATGACCGAAACCAATTTCCAAGCCCTTGACATCAATGAACTGGAAAACGAAGAGGAGATGGCGACTCCACAGATCAACCAAGCCTTTTTACAATCCCCGTGGTATGCTGGCATATGTTTTGTATTGTTAAACCTGCAAGCTCCCCCAGGGTTGTCCAGAACCAAAAAGAGATTCTTGAAAATGAAAGCATCAAATTTTTTTATTATAGACAGTTCTTTGTTTTGGAAAAATCATGAAGGAATTTTACTTAATTGCCTAACACTAGATGAAACTGACGATGTCCTCAAGGAATTTCAGGTGACTGTGGAGGACACTTATACTAGAAATCAACAGCTGATAAAATCATAAGGGCTGGATTTTATTGGCCCTCATTGTTTACTGATGTGAAAAAATTTGTAATGTCTTGTCATAAGTGCCAAATTTTTGAAGGCAAGAGGAAGCTGTTACCTTTACCACTTAAACCTATTTCAACTGAAAGACCATTTTAGCAATGGGGTCTAGACTTCATTGGTGAAATTCACCCTTCATCCTCCGGCCAACATAGGTGGATTTTGACTGCCACAGACTACTTTACCAAATGGATAGAAGCCATCCCATGTAGGCAGACCAATGACTCAATTATTATGCAATTTTTAGAAACCAACATCTTGTCAAGGTTTGGTTGTCCAGAAAATATCATTATAGACAATGCTGCTACTTTCAAATCCAAAAGAATGATCAACTTCTGCCATAAGTACCATATTACCTTAGGCCACTCCACATCCTATTACCCTCAAGGCAATGGCCTAGCTGAGTCCTCCAACAAAAGCCTCATCAACATCATCAAAAAGATCTTGGAGGAGAACAAAAAGAATTGGCATAAGAAGCTGGTAAATGCACTATGGGCAGACAGATTGACCACCAAAAGATCCATTGGTACAAGTCCATATGAACTAGTTTATGGAATGGAGGCAAGATTCCCTTCATCTGTGGGAATCCCTGTAATCAAGTTGCTGCAAGAAATACAAGCAGAGCCTAATGATATTCAAAGAAGGATCAATCAGACCATTCACTTGCAGCAAACAAGAGAGGAAGTGTATCATAGAACCCAAGTACTGCAAGAGAAGCTGAAAAAGATGTTTGACAAAAGAACCAAGGCTGAAGATTTCTTCATAGGAAACAAAGTGTTGAGATGGGATTCTAGGAGAGAAGAAAAAGGGAAACATGGCAAATTTGATTTTTTGTGGAAAGGACCTTATGTCATTCATGCTGTGCAAGGTAATAACACATATTTTTTGAAGAGTTTGGATGGCTCAAATACTGAAGAAGGCCCAGTCAATGGGTGAATGCTCAAGCACTACTTTGATTCCATGCAATTAGCATGACACCACTGTATATTGTACATAACTATATGTAATTCCAGCATTTTTATTTTACAGCGGTTAGACAAGGAACTAAAGACAACAAATTTTGAAGAAAAACAGGGAACTACACCATTTTTTGATATATATTCTGGCTCTATCATAAGAAACCAAGAAAAGCACTTGTGAAGGCTAAAGATGATGATGAATACTCAGAGAAACCAGCAAATACAGAGCTGTAATTTTACAAGCAGAGCAACTCAAAGGGTACTTCACATAGGTTACAAGAATTCAGATCAATGGTCTCTAACAGAAGGAAGGTGCAGACTGTAGCAAGAATTAAAAACAAGGCAATCTGACCTGCTGTTCTTGACTTTTCATCTGGAAAAGCCATCCCCAAGTGGAGCCACTATTAGGTTCCTATACCAATAGGTTTCATTTTTCATGATTGACAGTGGAAGTGCCAAATATGTTCATCTTTTCATGCTGCAAAGGTTCCATATTTTGTAAAAGAATTAGAGAGAGTTAAAAAATGTGAAGAGGCTATGCCCTAAAATAATTATCAAAGGGCAAAAGGAGTAAATTGGTCAGAAAAAATGATAAAAATGAACCCCAAAGGAAGACCAGGAAAGTGGCTAGTTCAAATGCCACTGCTAGTTTGATGGATGGCTCAGCAGTTCAATCTAGACCATGCCATGGTTTAAATTGCTTGATCTAGACTAGAGAATGAATATCTGTCCAATTAGTTCAAGCTTGACAGATCAGTAGCTAGGTAGAGAAATTAAGGAGCCCAACTGCTTAATCTGGGCCCTTGGAAGAGATAAGGGTAGATTTAGATAGGAGGGCAGTCAAAAGAAAAGAGAATAATCAGGGTCTGCAAGTCTAAGTGCACCCATTCAAAAGGAAGAAAAAATGTTAGGTGTATTAGGCTGGGTAGGTAGTTTGAGGTTGCAGAAAGCAAGGTTTTGATCACCTGATGTATTGTCAGTTATAGCTTGTCTCATCAATGAAAGAAATGCCAAATCAGTGGTTTGATGACAGAATGATGGAAGCATGTCTAACTCCCTTTCACACCCCCCCCCCCTCAAAAGTTTCTTACTAACACCCCTGAAGGACCTTGGGATCTGCCCAACCAGTCCTGTTATCACTTCATTTTTTGTAAAAAGACTAAAACAGGCTTTGACTTTTTTCAATGAAAAGAAGCCACATTTCTTGTGTAAAATCATTTCTCCATATCCCATTCAAATCTCATGTCTAAGTTTCAAATCATAAACTTGGCATATTCCCCTTACATTTTCATTTCGCAAAATCATATTAACTTCTAATCCTATTATATAGCTCCCTAACTACATCTTCCCATCCCTACTTCTACCTATATAAAATCCCAAAATGTATTAAATATCCCACCCTATGGCAGTATAGCCATATAAATATAGTTCAGGGGAATAATAGTCCACCCGGGACTACTATTAACCCTTCCGTGTCCTCACCCACAGTTAATTTAACCTCTGGTTAAATTAATAACCACTCCCCTTTACCCTTAAACCTTAATGTTCTACCCTTTTTGCGCTCTTTGTTAATATTGGGTGTTCAAATGTTTATTTAAACATTAAACACTTCCGGTGAAAATAACCTACAAAACCCACTAACCTAAAGTTTTGAACCCCACCACATAAAAAAATTATTTAAATACTCGGCGAGCCCCTCAGATTATCGTACCCGCAGCTCTGCGCTCCGTCAACCCTTCGATTCGCCCTCCCGGATCCAACGGCGCACGTGCATTTCGGAGCCACCCTGACATCCGATGCTTAGCCTCCGATAGGCTAGCGGTTTCTCCACCGTACCAAAGACGCGTGTCTCCACGCGATTGCATCGGAGCCCCTCTGACAAATACTGCTCCCGTACAGAAGGCGGTCCGATAAAACCAGAAACCGCCTTCTATCTCTCCGCCCCCGACCTCAGGGCCACGTCGCCTCTTATGTCACTCTTGCTTCAACCCACTGTCGCCCCGTGTCATGTGCCACATCGTCGGCCCAGTCAACTGCTACGTCACCCTGCCGTACCCGGGACCCGTCGATGATGTCATGCTGACGTCATATAAAAAAAACGCCAAAATGCCGCAAAAGCCCAAATTTGTGTTAAAAGGGGTAAAAAAACGTCGTTTTCGTTTGTTTTTTATGCAAACTGACGTTGCAAACTTTTGCATGCCACTTACGACCAGTGCGCATTCAATGTGCCCGACAGTCACAAAGGCCTATTCGACTTGCAATTCGACCTGTTCGGCCTCCGCCCGTAGCTATTCACCACAGCATTTCTCCAAGTGAACAGGTATTTACCCGAAAAGCACCAGTAACCCTGTTTTTCATGATTTCTCTGCAAAATTAGCCAAATACACCTGAAAATCCACATTGAAACATATTGGCACCTGCAACCTTCTCCTCTCTGCCCCACGTAACTTCATTTGCAGTCAAAACCTGGCATCTTTGCCCCCCCCGATAAAACTGCCACCGCCAGCTCAAATTGCAGCTCCAGTTTACCCGCGGAATCACTAAGAACAGGTTGCTAAAGCCCTTTATTTTTCCCCTTTCCAGTGTACCAATTGCAGAGCCTTGCACAGTCTTCATTTTATTAAGTTTTACTCCTCAAAAACAGCTCTGCACAGAACTTGAAACTGTGAGTTCCTTGCCCAGAAGACCATTATCAGAACTCTGTTTTCTGCTCAAATACAGGCCTAATCCAACTGCAATCTTTGTCGAAACATGGAGGCCCCAGTTGCCCTTAACGTTGCTCCACTAAATGCACCCCATAGACAGCTAGAATGGCTTCCACTGGCAGATAGGGATTATCAAATCGATGATATGGAAGGAGTGAAGCCTCATCTTCAAGCCTTTTGTGAGATAAGGAATAAGTTTATAAACAAGACTGATCCATTAAGAATATGGGAGTCCAACATGCCCATGTACTATTTTCCCTCAATAAATGTTTTTCCTGACCTCATTCATCACTGCTGTTCTAATTATGACCCTGTTCATAGGGCAGTGATGAGCCCTGCTGGTAAAGTCCTCTTCTACATTACCCCTCAGTCTATCAATGAGATGTTGCAATTCAAACCAACTCAGCCATTGGTCCCCCTTTCCCTGAAGAATCTGATAGATCAAGCATCAAAATTGCCCCCTGTAGAGATTGACCGAATTGCTAAGTTGTTTATGCCCCCAGACTGTTACTCCAGATTTACAATTCCTTATCTCCATGTTGCATTTACTGAGGAGGGAAAAATGATCATAGATATGATCTCCTACATCCTGGGATTCAGAACAAGTGAGATTGTAGACAGTACTAGCTTCGCCTTGATGTTTATCTTCACTCCAGGACAGCCCCCTGCTGTCCAATATGATTATGCCACCTAAATTGCTGATAAGATTCATGAGCAATTCATGAGCCTAGAGAGGGAAAGGGTATTCAAATACACCTCATACATCTATCATTTGCTGCTGTATTATCAGTCTGAGAGTTTCCCAGTTGTCCTCAAAAAGTTGGATGTAAGAGGGGAGAGGAGGTCAGTCATATTCTGGGCATCAATATTCCATCATATTAATTACTCCCCATACACATACTGTGAGTTCATTGACCTGTTTATCTATCCAGCTACCTGCTTGTTGTCAACAGATCCTCCCCCCAGACTCACTAATGAGATGCAGAAGATTCTACAGCTTTCCAAAAGCTACAGCATTGGTGACTGGTATTTCTACCAAAACCACACCATAATAAGGGTCTATGGCTGTGAATTAGCCCCCTACCGACTGCCCAAATATGTCCCCATGAGACTATTTGCCTTAGAATACTTTCGGCAATTTGGTAATGCAGATATGGTGCATTTCTTTGGCAAAAGAAAAAAGGCACAGCTAAAAGTCAAAAATCAATTGGGTCCCTTTATTTTCAATAAGAGGGAAGAAGCATGGAAGGATGTTGACCAGATTCTAGGGGAGAAACTCAAGCTAAAAACAAGCTTTTATTGGGCACCATATGACCCCAATCACTTTATAAGCCTTAGAAGAATCAAATACAGGCTTGCAGCATATGAACACTGCACTATCCCTCAAATTGAGCAATTTGCTAATCAACAAGAGTGGGTAAAGGGCACTCTAGTTGAAGAATTCACTGAAGAAGAAATAACAGAAAAAGCAATCAAGAATCTGGAAAAATCAGTTGACTTGGAATCTTGTGAACAGGTGTTTTTTACAGCTCCTCGGTACGTTGGAGAAGGCACCTCTACTGCCACGTCCCACCAATTGGAGATCAGCCAGTTTCTACAGATGAACAAAGCCAAGGGAAAGACCCTTCTACACAAACAAATGTGACAGAGATTCAAGTATTGCAGACACCTCTAAATGAGGAAAGAGCGAAGAAGAGAGATAGGCAAGAAGAGACCCCTCCAGGGACATCTACAGATCAGCAAGGAGAAAAGAGACAAAGGTTAAATCCTTTTTCAGAGGAAGAGATGCCAGAGGGGCCCACAGAACAGCAAATTCCCACAGGCATGGAGACATCAGCCAGCTCTTTTTAGCAGGAGCAAGAGAGACAGCAGGGAGTGGAAGTAACATCCACAAGGCAACATGGCAGACAACCCTCTGATATTAAAAAAGCATTTACTGATATTAAGGCTAGGAATGAGCCAGTGAGACTACAGCTGTACAACCAGCTAATAAGGATGGCCCCTACCAATCAGCAAAGGCTAATGGCAGCCTATGACATCCAGGAAGGAAGAATGACCCTCGGTCACTTCAGACCTACAACTCAGTAATCCCAATCAGCTGCTGATTACATTAAAACCAATCGGGAAGTGTTTGCCAAGGATATCCATCCGATGGACCAGATTGAATTGCACAAGCAGACTGGGGAGATGGTATATGTTACTCTAGTAGATAAGACATCGTTAGCCCACAGATTGCAAAACTCTTTGCACAACACTGCTGCCCAACTTGAGTTGGAGAAAGCTTCGTCACAGGCCAAGGACAATAGAATCAAGTCCTTGGAGGAGATTATCATAGAGCTGGGACATGATCCCTCTGATCCCAAGGGTGTGCAAGCTTTGATTAAAAAGAAGGATGAAGACATAGCTGCCCTAAGAAGACAAATCAGACTGTCACCCACATTGCATCCTCAAGCTACAGAACTGGCACAACAAAAAGAGAAGCAGGATGTGGTAGCTTTGCTTACAACCTTACATAAAAGGTTGATAGAGACAGAGAGTGCCTTAGAGGCATCATTACAGGGAAGACAGGGAGAGTTGGCCCCTCAGCCAATTCAAACAGCTCAGATTCTTACAGCTGCTCCTCCCACGGCCACCACAACAGTCCCTCCCACTGTTACAACATCAGAAGCAGGCACTTCAAGTTCAGTACCAATTTCAGCCACTACTTCAGCACCTACAGAGCAAGGCACCAGCTTGAAAATGGACAATATGATGAAGGAAATAGAAGCTCTGGAATTGCAAATGACAGAATTGAGAGAAACCAAGGAAAAGCTGGCTACAATTGAGGGAAAATATGACAAACCAAAGTAGGATGTAGCTGAGAAGACAAGAGAAGTCAAAGCCTTGGAAAGAAGAATAAAGGAGCTGGAGAAAGAACTCACTTTTGATAGGACTCTAGCAGATATCAAGAAAATTTTGTGGGCCAAAATTGGCCAATCCGTTATAGACCAATGGCAATCCATTGAAACCATTCATGAGCAAATGGATTTGATAAACTTGGCTTAGTTTGAAAACCAAAAGGCTAGAGCATCCTTAAGAAATATGCCCGAGCAAGCAAATAGAATGATCCAATTTTTGAATACTCACACCAAAGGGCAGCTGGCATCATTAGGAATCAATAACAAGACTGAACCTATTTTGCTAATAAAAAAGGTGTTAACCGTTAGGAATTTTGTGCAGGCATTGGATAGAAAATGCCAAGAAATGCAAACAGAGGTGGATGAGTTCCAGACAAAGATTATGGCATTACATAGCAAAGGGCTACCAAGTTTATTAACCAATGCTGGAAGATTGCTGTCACATGACCTTTATGCCAACAGAGTGAATAATTTTGCTGCCAACCAAATCACAACTTCCTCAAGTACTTCAGAAGATACAGGGCCTCCATCAGGACAGAGTGTCTTCGATAAATTGGAAAATCTATTCTACATTGCACATGAGATAAACCACCTGTTTGAATTCCAGCCCACTTTTCATAGATGCACAAAAGCTGAGGAAACACTAATAAAGATACAAAGGCATCAACTACCTACAGAGGATTGGTGGAACGGGATGATAGAGAGATTGCTCAGGTTATTTTGTTTATTAATTCTTTTTTGATCAAGCTACAGTTCAACATATACAGATGGCACGATACACTTGGCAAAGGTAAATCCGCATAAAGCAAAATTGAAATTATAACCACAGCTCATCAAATGCTAAGAAGCCAAGCACACAGGATGAAGACCCAGACAGCAACAGGCAGCGTACCAGCAGCAGGCCCAAAAACGCAAATTAAATGCGCAACAGGCAGCCGACTTATTTAGCCCAGAAAGTCAAAAGTTTTCTGACGAAATAGACAGCTAGCAAGACAACATTAACTGCAGTGTTTAATGCTTCATTTACTCCCTGACAAGAGTTGGTGATATAATTTATTGCTTGAAGAGTCATCACCTAGATTTTTTGTATCTTGTTTTTGTATACATACCTCCCCATAGAACGTATTTGGGGTTGGTTGGTTGATAATCCTCATTCGAGACTTGCGCTGTATTTTTGAGAAGCTCTGTAATCAAAGACTGCTGGAACGCTTTGGATGAAGAACTGACTGTTGTGTTATTTAATGGTCAAAGAGTGACTGTGGAATTCCTGTGCTACTACATGGCTCAATAAGTGTTTTCCTAACTCTGTTTACTGTTTACATATGTTTATGCACCATTGTGTTACCATCTAAATAGCAAGAAAAAAGAATAGCTTAGGTTTTGCTTGACTGCACCCTATGCTCAGTTCTTGTTATTTCTATATGTTTTCTTCAGAAATGGTTATGAATATGCATACTTAAATGATCATGTTTACCCTGTTTCTTTCACATATGACTGTTTTTTTAGGAATTCTTGACTGCTCCTAGACAAACTTTCATCCACCTTCCCTCTCTGTTAGCTAATGAAAGATTCTTAGTTGCCTTTCATCTCTGACCTTCATTCCATCTTTATTCCAGCCTGATATTGTTCTATGTGTAGCTATCCTGCTCTATATTCCTCTTGTGACCAAGAAAACGCAACAGCAAGTCCTAATCCATGATTCCATGCCTAATGGTTTGAACTTCTCACACTATGCATCCCAACTCTGCGTGAAAAACATTATCCTTCCCACAAAAAAAAAAAAAACCCATGTACACCATAACTAGCCTAAAATCAACCCAAAACAAAGTTAAATTTTAAAGAGAGAGCCCTCTCTGACTGCAGGTAGGCTAGGACCTGCAGCCCAAAGATTGGTTTGTGGTTACCTGGGCCGTATCCCTTAAGGAGCCAAGGGACAACCTGAGTGATAACAGAGGGGAAACATTGGGTAAAATGCAATATTATAGTATTATATTTTACCCAATATAACCTAGTAGAAAGTGGATGGAGGTAGGCAGAAATATTAGATAAAATGTAAAAATTACATTTTTCCTAGTATTTCCCCACTTCCAATTATATCCACGCAAATGCCCAACTTGAACATAAACATAATTGTTTTACCTTTACAGCCTACATGGATTCAACACCATTTTCTACAACTAATTATGTATGTAAATATAACATCAAACTAAGGTAGTCCAGGGTAGATTAATTTGCCCTTTAAATAAGTTATATTCCACATGAATACCATGGGTCAATACCATTGATTTTTAAAGCCATGAGTAATTTTTTTTAATTATTTAATTTTTATAGAGTTATTTTTATTTTATTTTTACCTAGTTAACATGTTTACATTACATTACGTTATACATTCCCAGCATATTATAGGCATTAGAACTCAATTCAATAAGGAATTACATATGTCCTTCGTACTAAAAAATAATTTATTTTTTATTTTTTATTTTTATTTTTAATTTCAATTGCTTTGTCTTACTATATAAAGATTGATGCAAAATAAAAGTGAAAATTGATGTATTTTATTTATCGCAGAGATTAATATTTAAAGTAAGGTTATTAATTTTTTTAAAATAACTTTACACACAACACATATATTAACAAATACACACATATATCTCCCTCATGAACTTCGCTGTAGGGAGCCTCTAGACACAACCAGTTTTGTCTAAATTGATCTTTGTAGTTTGAAATAGATTTTTGACTGTATATATGAAAATTTCCGAAAACCGTTGGATTGTGGAAAGTTCATAATTTAAACTTGTGATTCCAACAAATTTCTACTAAATTTTAGACAAATTAGACAAAAAAAGAGAAAGGTAGAAAAACCTTCCAAAACATATAACTTGTAGAAAGTTCATAACTTAAACTTGTGATTGAATCCAACAAATCTCTACCAAATTCTAAACAAATTAGACCAAAAAAAAAACAGAAAAAGAAAAAAAAAAAAAATAAAGAAACCTTCCAAAACCTATAATAAATAAACTACTTAAATCCATCCAATTACTTACCGAATTTATCCCACTTGTACTTCATTGAATGAGCAGTCAAAATACAATAACAGTCGAAGTGGCACTTCTCCATGATGTCCAAGTTGAATGAGACCTTCACTAATAAGACCAGTCCACTCATCAACAACATATTTTCATATCTGTGACACAGGGAGGACTGAAGCCTTTGTTATTAAGCCTGAACCGAGAATACACATGCATTGTGCTGTGTGGGGGAAATCGTATCAGTCCACATTGGTTCTGTTGTCTGCAATTTTACGGATAAATTGATCAGAATAGCAAAGTGACAATGAGTTTTCCTGAGATTGATTCTTCCAACATATGGTTCCCCAGAGAATCCGGCAAGTATTGGCTGTTGTGGTGTAGAGCTTCTGCTCTGTCTTAGTCGCAAGTTATATGGGAGCATGGGGAGGTTAAAGGCCCAGATCAGTCACACTCTACTCGATGGTGACTGCTGATGTGGCATGGTAAGTCTCGGCCGTAAAGACTCTACACGATGGTGACTGCTGATGTGGCATGGTAAGTCTCGGCCGTAAAGACTCTACACGATGGTGACTGCTGATGTGGCATGGTAAGTTTCGGCCGTAAAGACTCTACTCGATGCTGACTGCTGATGTGGCATGGTAAGCTTCAGTCGCAAGTTGTTATGGGAGGCTGGAAGTCCCGATCACTAAATATTTTGGTGCGTTTCGGGAGCAAGTAGTATGGGAGGTCAGATGACTAAATGTTTGGGTGCGCGGACCACTTCATTATTGCTTAGCTGGATAAAATAAATAAATATCACTAATATATATTTTTATTACTTTGTAATAGGTGTTTTAGAATTTTAATTTATTTGATTTTAGACTTTTGTGATCTATATTTATTTTTGTAGTCATCGACAAATCATAGTGATGGATGTGTGATTTGTTTACAAAATTTTTAATTTAATTAGGAAGATTATATGGATTTAATTTTATATAATAAGTTTTTTAAATTTTAATTAAACTAGAAAAATTGTATGGATTTAATTTTCATGAAATATTGTAGAATATTAATAATCACACATCAAAGGTTAAGGTTTATAATAATCTTGTTTTTGAGATTATTAGAGTGGACACTCCACTCACCTATTTTGTTTCATTTGATTCTTGAGATTGAGATGGGTTAAGTGTCCACTCTAAACGTTCGACATAATCCTCTCACCACATACACAGTAAATAATCCTCTAACCACATACACAATAAAATCTCCAAAAACATGATTATTTATTAATATGGACTATGGAAGCCTACATATAATGATGCTTATTTAGTCAAATTGATTATTTAAGAAAAATGTCACATGAAAGAGTTTAACATAAATGAGTTATGGTTTTTTTGTGCATGGGGTATTGATAAGTCATGATATTGGCCCATAGTATTATAACAAAGTTTGTTTATAGAATAAAAATCTCTATGAGAAAGTGGGGTGAATCTCCATAGTGTTTTTATAAATGTATATATATATCTAAGTCATATATTAAATATTTTATAATTAATAATTGTGGTGCTCTATAACCCAGTACGGGAGAGATGTTGTCACGTAACGTTATATTTAAAAATATTAAAATAATAATTTAAATTAACAAATTAAAAATAGTAATAATAAAAAAAATTAAGGCATAATTAAAATACTTCAATTTGCACCTTAATTTTACATAATTTTATATAGAGAAGTAACATTATATTTAAAAACATTAAAATAATGATTTAAATTAACAAATTAAAACTAGTAATAATAAAAGAAATTAAGGCATAATTAAAATACTTCAATTTGCACCTTAATTTTACATAATTTTATGTAGAGATATAAAGTAATGGAAAAAAAAAATTGTAATTTAAACGAGTAAAAATAAAAAATTACTTTTCAATAAATGTAATTTCTTTAGTACTTAATATGAAGATGATAGAAAATAGTATTATTAATATTACATATATGTAATTCATTTACATTTAGTTTACATGTGATATTTAAAACAAAAATATATTAATAACAAAAAATATTTAGCAAAATATTTAAATGTCCATATTAAATAACATAATTTTATATCTATTTTATATAGAGAAAATTAAAGTAGGGCAACCGAGGGAGGAAAGGAACGGATGGCTCTGACGGCTTTCGTTAGTCGCAACCGCGAAGGGTTAGGGTAGCCGCAGACCGCAGCTGCAGGACCACAGGCGGGAGAAGGAATCGGAAGATAGGGATCCGAGCTGCCGACAGATCGACCTCGACGACGGAAGGCTGCAGTCACTGACCGGATATGGAGCGTCAACGGGAAACGGACCTCGTGGATTATTCCGAGGATCCGTTAGAAGGACAACTTATTTTCCATAACCCTAAATTTGCTACCCCGGGTTTCGCTCCACCGACTTCTGAAGCATCACGCGCACAGGATTGCTTGCCGGTGGTCTCCTTGCCGGATCCTTCTTCATCGTCTATTGGCCTGGAGGCTCCGCCTCTCTCACCTGGCACAGCTTTACTCCTCTCCTCCCTATCACCAGACACCTTGGCTTTCGACCAGATTCCATCTCCGCTGTCCGATTCTCATACAACTCAAGTAGATTCGAGGGTGAATGCGTCTAAGCCTGTCCCGGATAATGGGGCAAAACCCTCAGGATGCTTCGGTACTCCGGTTATCAACATAAAACCCTCAAAACCCTCGCTGTCTGGGGACTCAAATCCGCTAGTTGATCATCCGTCGGCGCCTCGCTCTAAGAAGCGGAAATCGAAGTGTGTCAGGGCAACAACGAAAGACATCACCGTAACTTTCGGCAACCCTTCGGATTTTGAAGAAACTATGGCTATAGCTCGTACAGTTCTGGTTGGACATGTGCGGGGGCGTACTTTCACGGCGGAAAGGCTGATGCGCTGGGTGAAAGAAATCTGGGGAGCCCTGCTCTCACAGATGCCGGAGGTCCAGGTTCTCCCACGAGGGTGGTTCTCCCTCCACTTTGCAAATGAAGGGCACACGAATGCAGTACTTGAAAGATATTGGCATATTGAAACGGCACCTGTGCTATTGAAGCGATGGAGCCCGCTATTTGATCCTGAACGCGAACAAATCGCAGCAGGGCCTCTGTGGGTGCGTCTGCCAGGGCTTCCATTACAATACTGGAGCGAAGAAGCTTTCACCAGAATCGGAAATGCATTGGGGACATATTTGGATCACGATCGATCCTATATCGATACACGGAAGAGAACGGTGGCCCGAATACTGGTACACCTGGATACTCGAGAGGGATTGGAGGAAAAAATCACATTGCAATGGGGAAAGCACAGGCGTATACAGATTCTGGATTATGAAGGAGTCCCTTTCCGTTGTAATCGGTGCCACCAAGTGGGTCACCTCTACAAGGATTGCCCATTGATCAAATGTCCGGATAGCTCTCCAAAGATCTCCCCCATAGCATCCAGAGGGACCTCTCCATACATTCCTCAACCGTCGCATGGATTCGCGGCATCTCAAGGCGTCCCGGAGAGTCCAGAGCTGAACAAGAAGGACACGCCCTCGCCTCCTATGACTCGGGCTCGGGCAGCTGCAGCAGCCGCACAGGCCTCGGGTACAAATCTTATCTCTCCCTCTATCTCTATTGAACATTCATCTGAATTTGTTAATTCATTGACATGTTCCATGGCGCATTGCATTATCCCCCCGCCTCCTTTGATTCCTTCCACTGCTCCACCCTCTTTGTCTCTCTCTCCGTCGCCCCCCTCTGATTCATCCTCCAGGAAAATCCCCCCCCACCCATATTCCCTTCGCCCTCGGACCTCTCAAGCGGAATCCTCTGAACCTCAGATAGGGCTGGGTATTGTCCCTTCGGGTGCGGGATCATCATCCACTAGGGGAAGGAAATCTGATCTCAACAAAGCTATCAGACGCGCTGGAGCTGAAGTCGCATCAGGGCGACAATCCACCATTGACGGGGTCCTTAGAGCAACAAAACCCCCGAAGCGGGGTCCCCCATGAAGTGCCTCTCCTTTAATTGCAGGGGTCTGGCTAGCCCCCCCAAAAAACTAGCCCTCAAACGACTTTTTGAGGTCGAATTCCCTGATATCATTCTCCTTCAAGAAACCCTAGGCTCTGCTGAGTCCATCTCCCTTTCCCTTAGCAACATATCGTCTAGATGGAACTTCATAGCCATGGATGCCAATGGTAGATCGGGTGGATTGGCGATTGGATTCAACCCAAAAACCATCAGATTGGACTCTTCCTGGGGAGGACTTGGTTTTATGGGGGTTGACATCTTCTCAATGGATCTGGGTCTTACTCTCCGCATCGTCAACACATATGGTCCATGCCAACAGAGGGAAAGCTTTTGGAGACAGCTCCTCAGCAGAAGCCTGATGTCTCTGGATCGCATCATTCTGGGGGGTGACCTGAATTTTTCTTTGGGGTTCCGGGAATCATGGGGCTCTATGGCGCAGGTAGACTCCATCACAGATTTCATGAGAAGCATTCTGGAGCAATATGATCTCATTGACATCCCTATGCAGAACCCTCTCCCAACGTGGAGGAACAGAAGGGTTGGGACAGCGGCAATAGCTCGCAGACTTGATCGATTTCTGCTGAAAGGTCCTCTGATCCACCAGCTACACCATTACAAACAATGGGTAGGATCCGGGGGCATATCGGATCACTCCCCAATCTTAATGGAAATCATGGGCCCTCTTCCAAAGCCAAAAACCCCTTTCAAATTTAATCACCTATGGCTTCAGGATCAAAGCTTCTCCAAATTAGTCACAGACTTCTGGAAAGCTCATCCCATTGATAGAGAATCCTCGATGGCAAGGGGTTTTGTCAAAAATTTGACTGAGCTCAAACACATTGTGATCGAGTGGGCCAAAGCAAAAAAGATAAGAGAGGATGAACAACTCACTATGGTGGAAGAAGAACTTAAAACCCTTCTGGACGAGAGAAACTTGGGATTCGGTTCCGGGGAGAATAAGGCCCGACTGGTAGAATTGGAGAATCAAAAGATTAATATTCTCAAGATCAAGGAGGAATCGCTCAGGCTGCGGAGTAGGGCGCTGTGGATCAAAGCTGGGGATGAGAATTCAAGATTCTTCCATAATTTTGCTAAAGGAAGGAGAGTGGAAAATACCATTTGGAACCTCCCCCTCCCGGGTGGAGGTTTGGCGGATACCTTTAACAAACTCTCACACCTCGGCTCGGCTCACTTCAGAAGGCTATTCAAAAGTCCTGCTGGAACAAATCTAGCTGAAATCATCAACGTGGCCTCTCATTTCCCCAGATTTGTAAATGATGAAGACATTGGCGCACTCTCTGACCCTGTCACCATGGAGGAATTGGAAAGTACTATCAAGTGGTTTCAGAAGGAAAAGAGTCCGGGCCCTAACGGATGGACCATAGAGTTTTATATAGCCTTCTTCGACATCATTGGAGGAGATATCCTGAAGGTGGTTGAGGAATGTAGAATATCGGGCCAGCTCTATCATGCTATAAACTCCACCTTCATTGCCCTCATCCCCAAATCGGACTCCCCTTCATCCTTTGATGACTTCCGGCCTATCTCACTATGTAATGTCCTCTACAAAATCATCTCTAAAATCATTGCTAACCGGATCAGACCCATTCTGTCCAAGCATATTGCTCCACAGCAATTCGCTTTCTTGGAAGACAGACAGATTCACGAAGCCATTGGATCTGCCCAGGAAGCTATACACTCCATATGGACCAAGCGCCTCAAATGTATCCTCCTCAAGATCGACCTCTCCAAGGCTTTTGATCAAGTCAGTTGGCTCTTTATCAAGATGATCCTCATCCATTTGGGCTTTCCCCTCCCACTCATCAACTGGATTATGGCATGCATTACATCCCCTACTTATAGCATCCTGATTAATGGAGTTGCCTCACATTTCTTCCACTCAGAGAGAGGGCTGCGTCAAGGCTGCCCTCTATCACCTCTCCTATTCCTCCTGGTAATGGAAGCTCTAAGCCGCCTGATTATCTCAACAAAAAGGGAAGGAACTATCAGGGGCCTTAAAATATCAGATGAGTGTTTCCTTACACATCTCCTGTTTGTAGATGATGTTCTTATCCTTCTAGACGACAGCATTCAGGATACCTCTACATTCAACAAGATCTTAAAGCTATTTGCTCTTGCCATAGGGATGGAGGTCAACCGGTCGAAGTATACTATTACATTGGTTGGCACCTCAGTCAATGAATCTTATACAGCAAGCCAAGCCTTCCCATATACCACTCAACCCCTGGACAGGGGGTTAAAATACCTTGGTTACTGGCTAAAACCCACTGCCCAAAAGATTGCGGATTGGGTTTGGCTGGTTACAAAAGTGGAAAAAAGGATATCCTGCTGGTGTTATAGATATCTATCCAGAGCAGGCAGATTAACCTTGATCAAATCTGTTCTGGAAGCAACGCTGGTCTTCTGGATGGCTCTCACCTGGATCCCTCGAAATATCCTATCAAAGCTTCAGCAACTTTGTAACAGATACTTATGGGCTGGCAATAAAGAAAAGCGCACCTTCGCTTGGATCGGTTGGAACAAGATTGCCCTGTCCAAGAAATGGGGTGGCTGGGGCTTGAAGGATCTCCCCACCTTTGCTAGTGCCCTGGCAGCCAAAATGGGATGGGCCCTGCTGACATCCCATAGCTTATGGACCAACATCACCTACCACAAATACATATGGCCCCTCAACATTATGGAATGGGCCAGACTCCCAACATGGAACAAATCTGGTATATCTTCTATTTGGAAAGCTCTCCTTCACTCTCTACCACTTATCAGGAACAACATAGTATGGCGAATAAAGAGAGGAGACAGAGCACGTATTGGAATAGACCCTTGGAGTGGCAGTGGTGGCAGACATCTGCTTCCACAAGCTCTGGTGGAATTCCTTACAACACATGGCATCAAGGTGATTGAACAGATAGCGGATCAAGAGCAATCAGATATTTTCCATCAGGCTTGGAAGACAGCTACTCAACTAAACCTCCCGCAGAGATGGCATACAGCTTGGCGCGAATACTGTGCGGCCCTGTTGGAATCCCACATTAGAATAATTGAGGGATCAGATGAACTTGTCTGGCACCAGGCTGATAGCGGGATATACACTCCTAAGGAAGGATACATCCAGTTAATTAAGCAGAAGAAGCCTGAAGTTTTAGACAGTTGGTGGCAGAATATTTGGAAACTATCAGCCTCGCCTCGATCAAAGCTCTTTACTTGGTGCGTCCTCAGGAACAGAATCCCCACGGGTGATCATCTCATGCGCCGAGCTCAACATGGACCGACGAGATGTGCCCTGTGCAAAGCCGACACTGAATCTACAGAGCACCTATTCCTGCGATGTAGTATTGTACAGCTTGTATGGAATAATATAAAATCGTTTATACACTATACTGGGGAATGGAGTGGTATTGATATTATCAACACTTGGATGGAATGGGACAAAAGACACAAGGGTTCGAAGGCTGCTAACTTACCCATTATAGTAAACTGGTCCATTTGGAAAGCTAGGAACCATTTGATCTTCGAAGAGAAGGCCATCCACTGGCCTCTTATCGAGGCTGGCATTATCTCTGCATTCAAAGAGCTTCCGGATCCGCCTCCCCCAAAAGTTCGCCGGCTAAATCCTCCCCCCATCATTGACCAGGGTACCCCTTGGGCATATTTTGATGGAGCAGCAAATGAACAAAGCTGTGGGGGTGGCTTCATTCTGCACTTAACTGATAAACGCTCCTACAACATTAAAGCGGGATTGGGTGCTGGAACAAACAACTTCGCTGAGCTTATTACTCTGCACCACCTTCTACACTTTGCATTAAGTCATCACTGCACTAGCATCAACATATATGGGGATTCACAGATTATCATAAATTGGTTCAATGAGATTTCTACATGTCACATGCACACACTCAGCATCATTCTTGTTGAAGTTCTTCAACTCAAAGAGGCTTTTAACCATATCACTGTTTCACACATCTACATGGAACATAACAAGGATGCTGATAAACTGTCCAAGGAGGCCGAGCTAATGGAACAAGGACATTGGGAGATCACAGAGATTCTGGACCAACAGGAACAAAATTTTTACCATCGGCCTTATATAGACCCGGTATATCCTACAGCGGGTCTACATGCTACTTAATTATTTAGGAGTATGACAACAGCACTATATATGACAGTTTTTTGTATAGTCCTTTTTTGTAACAGACTGAAGGATGCCAAAAGGCATTAAAACTTTTAACAACCTGCATAGTATTAATCTGAGCGGTATAACCGAACAACACAATCATGCAATTTTTGTAAAATGTACAGATGTATCAGTGAACATGGCATATGCGATAAGAATCTACATATGTAATCTTTCATATTAATGAAATATTACGGATTTTTCCAGTGGAAAAAAAGAGAAAATTAAAGTAATTTAAATTAAAAATTCTTATATTCTGACTTTCCATAACAAGGAAGATGTGTAATTTATTTTATTTATAATATAGAGTTGATATATAATATTTTAAAAATATCAATAACAATGCTTAACATAGGTTGTAATAAGGGGAGAAGATTGAGTTGCTGTTGTGCGCGCTGCTGCCTCCCCTAGGTCTTCTTGCTGCGCGGTAGCCTTGGCCTTCGGCCTCCTGCCATGGCCCCTCCGGAAGCTCCACCGGAGGGGGCCGATCCTCAACAAGCCTTTTCTGATCTAGTCAAATCTCTGCCTCCACAGCGCCCTCGTCCAGCAGTCTCTAAGTTCGTCAAGAAGCTGGATGTTTTACAAGAAGTTAACTTGCCTCCAGCCCTTCCTCGCATGGCTGCTCTCTCTCTTGCAGAAAAAGGACTCATTGGTCAATTCACGGGCCTCTGGCCATCTCCAAAAACTGTTCAAAGATGGGTTGAAAGGAACTGGTCCGACAAAATTCAAGGAAAAATATCTATTAGATTCTGCGGGAAAGGGTACTTTACCTTTCACTTTGAATCCAAAGAAGATAAGGACCTAATATTCAGAAACGGGCCCTATTTCATGGATTCCAGAGGCCTGTATCTCAATAAATGGACCCCAGATTTTGATCCTGAGTTGGACGTTCCCAGTGCTGTTCCGGTTTGGGTCCGGCTCCCTCATCTCCCTCTCCATTGCTGGGGGGATGAATCGGTTCGTGCCATCGGGAACGCAGTCGGAAAATACATTGATCGCAGCGAACCAAAAGAAAACATGCAAGCCTGTGCGTGGATCTGTGTTGAAGTGGACCTTGGTAAAGGCCTACCTGAAGCCATCAAGCTCAAAGTGGATGACTGGAGCCATGTTCAGCAGCTGGATTACGAGCAGATTCCATTCAAATGCAAGGTATGTCATGAATATGGCCACTTCGCCAATAGATGTACTAAGCTTATTGATGTAGAGAATGGCCCACAAGAAGAGCAATGGGAAATGGTTAAAAAAAAGAAGTCGGCCTCTTCGTCCAAAGCTCCCCCTGAAGCAGGTCCTTCGGCCTCTATTGCAGCTCGCCCCTCCTCTTCCTACCCAGCATCTTCTAACCCTCCTCCCCTCTCCCATCCTCCGCCCTTCTCTTCAACCAATCCCTTCTCTATTTTATCCCCCCCTGAAAGCCATCCCCAGGATCCCACTCCCCCTTCTCTAACCCAAACTGATACCACTGAATCCTCTTTGCCCCTGATCATCTCCTCTCAGCCCTCTCTTGATCCTCCCCTTAACAGAATTACCAGGAGTTCTTCCAAAGATCACGGAGCCACTAGTGAACCATATAAGAAACCTGGTCCGGGTAGGAAAACTGCCAAGCAGCATAGAGATGAGAATGCACAGAAAGACATAGCAATGGGAACTCAGACCCCTATAGAATCTTATATTCTGGGGCAATATGATAAAGAGGCAGCTAACAAGGACCAAGGGGGGCGAGCACCTCCCCGTACCCCACATACCCAATGATGAAAGTCTTGTCTTGGAATAGTAGGGGACTAGGGCACCCCTCCAAGGTAGCAGCCCTAAGAGATCTTATTCACTGTGAGAAACCAGGAATTTTTCTGTTACAAGAAACAAAGCAAGGCCAGCAGGAAATGAGTGGAATTATTGAACAACAGAGGTAGTACAAAGGCAACATCAGTGATTCAAGAGGAGCCTCAGGAGGAATAGCAACAATCTGGAACCAAAGCATATGGAACTACAAATCGGAAACTGTCAATCAACATTGGATCAAAACGGTCTTGGAAAATAAAGTAGATAAGCAAATTATAGTCATCTACAACATTTACGTTCCTAATCATTTCAGAGACAAGGAGTGTTGTTGGCATGATCTTAAAGCCAACATAGATGCAGAAGAAAACTCTAACATCATTTTGGGAGGCGACTTCAACCTTATTCTTCATGCTAATGAGAAAAGAGGAGGTAGTTTCACCCCTGATCCTTATAGAACTCATTTAGAAAATATCATGCAAGATCATGACCTTATGGATATTGCTCCAAAAAATCGAAGGTATACTTGGAACAATCGCAGGTTGGGCATAGGTAACATTATGGAAAGGCTTGACAGAATTTTAATTAATGTCTCGCTTCTCTCTTCTTTTTCTGTTGGATATGCCAGCATCCTGCCATGTTCAGCCTCTGATCATTACCCTATAACACTCACGCTGGAAACCCATAGCTCTCTCGGACCCATTCCTTTCAAGTATAGTTCCCTCTGGAACTGCATTCCAGCAGTCACAGAGATTGTTCACAATTCTTGGAACCAGCACGTTGAAGGGTCTCCTGGTTTCATTTGGGAAACCAAATTAAGAAAAACAAAACAAGCTATAAAAGAATGGGCTAAAACCAGTTATAAAGAACCCGAGAAGGCAAAAAAGGAGATTAAGAACAACCTTGATTGTATCCAAAGAGCAATAGAGGAGCACGGCCTCTCTCAGGAGAATAAAAAGCAGGAAAGTGACCTCTATTTACAACTGTGTCAAGAAAACAGAGAAGAGGAATTAAAATGGAGGATAAAGTCGAGGCAACTTTGGTTGCAAGGGGGAGACAAGAACTCAACATTTTTTCACAAGCAAACTACAGCTCGAAAAATAAGGAATAATGTCAGCTCCATCCTAGATGCTGAGGGCAATCGACAAAACACACAGGATGCTATTCGAAAGGTTGCCACAGAACATTATCGAGATCTCCTAACTGAAACAAAAGAAGAAGAGGACTATACAGAGCTGCTACAACATCTTCCTATTGGGATAAGTAAGGAAATGAATGATAGTCTAAATAAGGAGATTGATGAGGAGGAAATCAGAAGATCGATCTGGACACTCCAACCTGATAAAGCCCCAGGTCCAGATGGCTTCCCCATTTGTTTCTATCGAGCATTCTGGGGAATTATAAAAAAAGATTTGACTAAAATGCTCAAATGGATCCAACGAAAGGGTAAAATAGGGGGATACACCAATGCTACTCATCTAGCTCTCATTCCCAAAGAAAATCGCCCCTCTTCCTTTGCACGATTCTGGCCCATCTCACTCTGTAACTCTTCCTATAAAATCCTGACCAAAATCATTGCTTCTCGCCTTAAACCCTTTCTCCCTTCTCTCATCTCTGAAAATCAAGGGGGGTTCCTGGCCAATAGACAAATAACTGACTCCATTCTCCTTGTACAAGAAGCCATCCACTCGAGTCAATCCAGAAATGAGAAAGGGTTTATCCTTAAACTTGATTTGGCCAATGCATTTGACAGAGTAAGACACTCCTTCCTCCTGGCCGTTCTAAAGAAGATGGGATTTGATGCAGTCTTTCTAAACCTCATCAAAGCTTGCATATCTGGGCCCTGGATCTCCCCTCTTGTTAACGGCAGACCGGGAGAAGCTTTCCAATCCTCCCGTGGTCTAAGACAAGGTTGCCCTCTTTCACCTTATCTTTTTATTTTGATGGCTGAATCCTTTAGCAAAGCGCTGGACTTCAATCGGAGGGTTGGCCTAATCACAGGCATAAAATTTGGGAATGGAGTTAAGAATATAAATCACTCACAATTTGCTGATGACACTTTATTAATTGGAGGAGCATCCATCACAATAGCCAGGCGCTTCAAGTCTCTCCTAGATAAATACATGAGGTACTCTGGTGGTTTGGTTAATCAGCTGAAAAGCTGCATTTATGGTTGGAATACAGCAACACAGGTTCTTCACAATATTGCCAACACCTTTGGAGTCTCATGCAATTATGACTGGACTCATTTTTCTTATTTGGGCATGCCTGTAAGTGCAGGTCCCTTGAAGGCAGAAGTCTGGGACACCGTAATTGACAAGATGAAAAGAAAAGTGCAGCAGTGGGGCTCCATTTGGCTCAACCCAACTGGTCACCTCATACTTCTTAAGTCAGGTATTTCTTCTCTGCCTCTATATCAATTCTCTCTCCATCAAGCTCCGGCCTCCTTTCACTATAAAATGGAAGTCATCCTCCGCCAATTCCTTTGGCAAGGAGGGAAAAATGACAAAAAGAAATTCAATTTGGTTAATTGGAAGTAGGTAATACAGTCCCAAGACCGAGGAGGTCTTGGAATCAGATCCCCCAAATTCCTCAACTTAGCTTTCGGAGGCAAAATTGTATGGAGATTTATAACCGACCTTCCTGCCTGGTGGAAAAGGGTGTTGGAAATTAAATATTTAAACTTCCCAAGGCAACAACTTCTTGATCAAGATATTCCCAACAGAGATTCTTCCAAAATTTGGCGTTTATGCAAAAGAGAAATCCCTCTAATGGCTCAGAACACTTCAAAAGTTCCTAAGGGAGGTGCCAATATTAATATTGGAGCTGACAAAATCATGGGCCAACAACCAATAAACAGTCAAGTTGGAGTCAATCCTATTCTCTCCTTTTTTGAAAGAGTAGGTATCCATCATCTGGATTAGATCTCCCAGTGGGATCCCCATTCCCATCTATGGTCTGGTTGGTCCTTCCCAGCCATCCCCAATGACCTCAATGCTAGCTTATCTGCTCTTCAATCTCATCTGCATAGTATAGCTCCAGTAAAAAAGAATGATTTAGATGGATTTCGCTGGGATCCATCTGGATCTATTTATACCATCCAAGCTGCCCATCAGTACATCTGCAACAGTAACTATCCCATGCCCATCTGGAATCACTGGAAGACGGTTTGGAAATCTGAGGCCCTTCCAAAAATCAAATTTTTCCTTTGGACTCTTCTTAAGGGGAAAATCCTTACTGCTGAAAATTTGCAAAAGCGAGGCATCAATGGCCCTTCTCGCTGCCCCAACTGTCAAGCTGCCGAGGAATCCATTCATCATCTCTTTATTGATTGTCCCTTTGCTATCAGCTGTTGGAGGAACTTATCCCATAACAATCATATTCCGTGGAACAATCAGGATTCTATAGGAGAAATTCTTCATCAATGGAAAAAGAATTATCCTTGGCAGCAAAGGAAGAATAACATAGTTAAAAGGGTCTGGGATACCCTTCCTTACACTATGTTATGGAACATTTGGCTGGCTCGAAATCGTAAAGTTTTCAAGGACAAGGATTCGACCATCAGAAATCTATGCAATAAGGCAAGGAGTCTCGCCCTTGAAACTATATCAGTTAAGAACCAGAGAAACATAGATATCACTGAGCTCAGTGTTGAAGAGCGAAATTTCATTGGTTACTTGTTGGATAAAAACAACAATAATCAGAATGGCAACACTGCTAGTAACAGGCATAGTAATGTTCCTCATAACTGGAAAATTAGATTAAAGGAAGAAGAGTTTGCAATATGGATTAAAAATTGCAACAGACATTATCTTTTTTTGATGGGGCTTCAAAGTCAAATCCTGGAGTTGCAGGAGCAGGAGGAGTTATTTTTAATGCTAATGGGGATCACATTCTATCTTATGAATGGGGACTTGGACACATTTCCAACAATAGGGCAGAAGCTTTGGCCCTTTATCAGGGACTCATCCAGCTTAGGGAACTTGGTATAGGCACAACCCTGATTTTTGGAGACTCGGCGGTTGTCATCAGTCTAATGGCACAGAACAGGGAATCCTCCAACGCTCTCCTTCAACAGACCATTAATCGATGCCAAATTTTAGGCCAAACTATGACAGATTTGCGCTTCCACCATATCCTGCACTCCCTCAACAAGCACACTGACAACCAAGCCAACAGAGCATGTGCCAGGCCATTGGGCAGCCTACTTTGCAACGACGTGGAGACTCTACACTATTTACCATGACAAAGATCTTTTATGTCTTCAATCAAAACTACAATAAATCTGAGATCCTTGACATGTTGGAATGGTCAAAGATCCATCAAATCCTCTTCATGACTAAGATCTGTATTGGGATCTGGAAATCCCTTGAAAATTTCAATCTCACACTCTTCGTCAGTCGATCGGCCGTCCTTCTTCCAATCGGCCATCCCTCCCTAGCTCCGCCGGATCGCCTCCTTGATCTCCCTTGTCCCTCCTCTGTTCTTCCCTCATGTCCTGTGACAGACCTCCCGCACTCCTCCTCTTCTTTATATGTCCCTCCTTCCGCCCCCTCTCACACTCATCCTTTTTTCACTTTGAATCCTTGGTCTGCTCTCTCCTCACAGTCTCCCCGGCCCTCGCATCTTTCCTTCGATTCAGCTCCACATCAGATTCTGGAACCTCTGGTCTCTCCTACTTTAGTGAATCTTCTTTCAAGCAGCAACTCTCGTTCGTGCCATAAAGTGCAGCGACTCACACCTGTTCCTAGGTTCATTCAGTTCTTTCAGTCTCAGCCTACTTCTGCACCAATGGCGAGGAGCGAGGATTGCCTCCATTGTGCTGATCTTCAAGCTGAGTTGGAGCAGTTAAGAGCCCACCAGAAGATCTTGGACGCCAAGATTGACAACCACCAGAAGATCATGGAAGCCAAGATTGACAACCAAAACCGACTTATCAATGAAAAATACGAAGCTGATATTAATTTGTTTCTGCACAGAATCTCTTCATTGCATGAGCAGTTCAACCAGCTATCCAACAGGTGTGCTCACGCTGAAGAATCCATTGAAATACTGAAATATATGATGGAAAAGAGAAATGCAGTACCTACAAGCTCTTCAAGCATCAAGCAAGCTGGAGAAGATGATAAGCCTGAAGAATCTACAGACAGCATGACATATCAGCCACATCAATATAGATTGACTATGTTTTGCAAATGTTGTTTTTTATTGCTTCAGTTTGTTAGGATTTACTTCTGCTCAGTCTTTTCTTCAAAGCCTAAAAGGTAGGAACAAGGAGGATTTTGTTACTGTAACTCCTTCTCTCCTAGCACTTCATGGCATCTCATTATGTACCTCAGGGGAACAACCTTCTCCTCTTTTTTTTTGAAATATAATACAGCAACCGACGATGTTGAAAAAAAATAAAAATGTTTAACATAGGTTGTAAATAGAATATTTCAATAGGTCGCTGGTTGAATAAAAGATTTTAACATGAAACATATATAGAGAAAAAGATTGAGAGAATTATTATTCCATTAATAGCTACTTTCTAATTCAATGTATGAGGGATATTCATAATTAAATGTAATGTGGAGAATGTGAATTACGATTAAAATATTTCAATTTCAACTATATATATATATATATATATTCAATGTCAACTACACATATATTATACCAGCCATAGATCCATCTTAACTCCGGATCTACCAAGGGTTGAGAGAGATCAAATCTCGTTAGTCCAAAAGATGTTTTCATGTCAAGAGAGTTGATCTCTCTCAGCCCTTGGTAGACCGCGAAAATAAGATGGATCTATGCTAGTAATAATTTTTCGTAGAGGTGCTCTACAACCCAGTATAAGGGAGATGTTGAAAGAATAAAATAATACTTTCATTAACAAATTAAAAAAATAGCAATGTAACATAAAAAATTCAATGTCAACAATATATAAAATATTCAATTTCCATCTAAATTTTACATCAACAACTTTATATAGAGAGAAACTAATTAAAAGTAAAAATTAAAAATAAAAAATAAAAAAATTACTTTTTAGTATGAGGGAATTAAGTAATTCCTTCACTACTTAATATGGAATTGACAAATGGCATGTAAAACTAATATTTTTGATATCACATGATGTGTAATTCAAATGTAATATTTACTAGCATAGATCCACATCTTAACCACTGATCTAGACTTATGAAGAACACAACAAAATACACATATACACATAAACACAGAGGTGCAACAGAAATATACACATAAACACAGAGATACAACAGAAATGTTTATATACATAAATGGAAATAAACTAGCTCGAGAGATGGTAGCTTATCTCTGAGAAGACATGTGGCATCTACATGCATCTAAACTATGTTACAATGAGGTTCAAATGCATATTTATTATTGAGAAACAATGGAAAACCCTAAACATCCAAAAAACTAACCCTAGGAGAGGAATTGTCAAATTGTGGGCCCCGTTTGGGTAAATTGGTACATCAAATTCAGGGGTCATAACTTTGGGATATGATCTTGGTTTGGCTATCATAATACCTCATTTCAAAGATCTCAAAGAAGAGGCCGAAAAAAAATTGGTCAACCAATTTGGTACGTTTTTTGTCTCTCTATTTTCCCTAAAAACGTATTTTAGTCCCTCAAAACGGCTCTAGAAGTTTACGACCCGAAAAACTGCCAAAAATAGTAAGTTGTTCTACAATTAAGGAAACTGAAAAGAAACAACAATGGGGATCCATGTGGAATAGGCAGGTGGCCACCAATATCCACCTGGATCAGTCCTCCCTCCTTAGGAAGCAATGGTCTCCATTGCGTTGAGTGCCTCCATGAGATGGAGAAACTTCTGTTGAATTTGGTCTTTGGTGAGCTACTTGCCTTGGTGGAGGAGTTGGCCAGATTTGACAACCCGATACAGTTGGACCTTTTGTTGGTGAGTTTTCTTAATCTGCGTGTCCATGATCCGATCAGTTGTGGCTTTTTCCATGCAGCCCGGGTTTAACTCTGTTGGTGTGAGTTGTTCTGCAATGTCTAATCTATCTAGTAATGGTGGAAAGTATGGTCAAAGGAGGTCCACATTGAACATTGGGTTCAGGCCAACGAATCATGGAATGTTGATCTTGAAATCATTGTCCCCTATAGCCATAGTGATGGTGTAAGGCCCATATCGGAGTGAGCGAAGCTTACGGTGGGGCCCGACGAAGTGCTCCTTCTACAAATGTAACCAAACTTTGTCACCCACCTGGAACTTGTGTGACACCCGATGTTGATCATGACATTGCTTGTCCTTACTGTTAGCACCTTGTAATTTGAAGGTTGTAGGACAAATCACAAGAATGTAACATCAAACCAACTTCGGGATGGGAATCTAGCCCTTCCAATCCCAGAGAGGGCTCTCTCTGTAAAATTTATCTTTGTTGCTTGAAAATCTTAGACTAGTTATGATTGTACTTGGGTTTTGGGTTTTGATTTGGGTTTTGGAAGAGTGATTGTATTCAATTTAATTAGCATCTATTATGCAATGGAGTCAAAAGGTAAACTGGATGGTTGCATCAATTTTTTACATAGTAAACTCAGAGCAAGTTAGGAATATTTACTGGATCTTTCAGAATAATAAGTGGATGATGACAGAACAATGAAAACCTTCAGCAGAACTAAAGAGAAATTAATAATTCTTTAGTGTGGCATTCAGTCAATCAGGCAGAACTAAAGAGCAGTCAAGAATTCTTTAGTGTGGCCTTCAGTAGAAAACATACAGATTGCAAAAGCAGCCAGAATAAGGTACTCAAAAGTAAATCCTATTCATCACATTTCTGTTTTGCAATTGGAATTTAGATGATTACAGTGAAGAGATGACAGTGAAACACTTTAACATAAGAAAAACATCACCAGTATTTAAGCCACAAGAATCCTATGAATGGTCTTCTTAGTATTGATGCTCCAGTGCTTTAAAAAAAAAAACTTAATGCTCCAACAGATCACTAATATTTCTGATCTCAAACAATCGACTTCTAATAATTCAAAAGCAAAAGTATTTGTACAAAATTTACAAGCTGTTTACAATAAATGTTGTCTCTAACAGACAAGACATTTTTAGACTATAGATGAACTAAAAAGCTCTAACTGCTGCAGATTAATAGTTCCGGTGGAATGTGCTGTGCAAATGCTGTTGCTGTGGAAGTGGGAGCAGGTAGGATGTGGACCCAAATATGTGGCTGGCAGATGAACTAGCAGATGAAAATGTATTTCTCTTTTTCTTAGTAATTCACTCAACTGCTTGCTGATCCTCTAACTTGATCCTATGACTGCCTCGTTGTTTTATCATCCATTAGTGTCACAAAATAATTTGGAATATATATATATATATATATATATATATATATATATATATATATATATATATATAAATGAAATTTCTACAAAACTGTGTGTTGTTTCCAATCCGTGGTTTTGTTTTCTCTTTCCATGAATTCACAAAACCATGTGTAGTTTTGTTCCTATTACTCATTCCTCTGTAAATTCATTTTATCTGTATGTAAATTCCTTTTACCCTTGTAGAATACCTGGATGGTTTTGCAAAACCATGTGTTGATTTGTATGGTTGGAAGATTATTCTCACTTTACTCTTTTACTTTCACCTGCAACATGATTTTACACTTGTAAATTGATTTCACCATGCCTGTAAATTGATTTCACCTTAATCTTCTATCGTGAAATGCATTTACATGGCATAAGTGAATTTTATTTCATTTTTCGCTGTAAACCATTTTACCTTTGAATCTTATTCCACAACCTTAGTCTCATATTCCCTGCAACTATATAATTTTACTTCAAGTATGGTTTCACCCGTAGCTCTAAAATATTACCGCATTCTCATATCTCTATATTTCACTTGAAATTAATCCACCTTATATTCCCATAACATTTATAAGATTCAAAGCCAAAATAGATAATGGTTTTAGCATGGGGAGGCAAGTAGTATGTGATATTATTTTGGAGGATGCGATATAACGTGGGGCTGCCAGGTAGCAAAAATGCTGGAGGGGAAAACATCTTATCTCGCATACTTTTTGAGTGTTACGTGTTGGATGAGCTGGGATGCGAAATAGAATTTTAACAGTTTATTTATTTCTACTAATCTCTGGACAAATAAAAATGAAATTTCTACTAATCTCGAGACAAATAAAAATGAAGGGGGTTTAAGAATATTTCTACTAATCTCGAGACAAATAAAAATGAAGGGGGTTTAATTCTTAGTGTAGGGTGGACCATTGGTTGACTTTGGAGGGAGAAGAGGTAGTATAGGCTTGCGGGGAGAAATTAATATAAAGTCCAAAACTTTATATTAATAGGGTTTTGTGAAGTAAGGGGTAAAAAGAGGGATTATATATATATATATATATATATATATATATATATATATTTTACTTTATGGGATTTATCCCATATTCACCAGGGAACATTCTTCATGATGGTTTATATAAGCCCATAGTTACATTGTGTTTTGACAAAATAATCCCAAGGCTACCCACTTGTGCTTGGTGTTGGTGTGCTAGGCCTGGTATTGAATGCAGGTTGCATGGAGATGGAGCGGGAGCTAAGCTTTTGGGTTTATCTTTTATGCAAATTTCAAGAAAATCCAAGGCTTTAAAACTAGAAGTTCAACAATATATAACCTTTTGTCACACAAACCTATTTGTAATGATTTGAAAGCAGGTATTCGGCTTATGCTGGGGTAATATTCAGATGAATTAACAAGGAAAGTGGGTGATAAAGCAAGAATTTGAGTAAAGGATGATGCAAAATGGAGAGGAAGCGAGGCAAGTCAGCAAGCCAAAATCTTCATCATGAGAGCAACAAATAATATCTGAATCATTATATTTCCTATAATTATAGGACCCTAACATCGACTCTAGCTTGGGGATGGCAATCTCCTTGGAGGTGCCAAGAATCACAGATCTCTGAGTTTATAGATCAGTGCCTACTCCATTGGGTTGTTCCCAAATCTACAACCTGTTCTGCCAACTCTCAAAGTGAAATCAAAATCACTCTGCATATTGAACATTGAACTACACACTGAACTAAAAGTTGAGAATAAAATTGAATTTGAAACTAAAAAAAGGCTCAGAGTCCTGAGCTTATTTGCACCCTACTACCTACCCTATATTGTTGAAAATCAGGTTGACTTAAATAATACAGAAATGCCAATGAAGCCAATCAAGCAGCTGCAGAAACAAATGGACTGCTTGACTGATTGTTAGTAAACTTAGAAGTATAATTTGATCATGTGTCCACATAATCAAATTTGTGATATATAATGGCAATTGCTGATGTATTTGGTCCTTATAGAGAAAACATGTTTGAAAACTTGAGCTAAAAAGAACCTCCATGTAATCTGCTATAGAATAAACAAAATCACAATATATGATATTTGGTTCTAGGCCTTTAATGACTAATTTATCAACTGTATCCTCAATATTAAACCCTGAAACTACTTCTTCAGTCTTGTACTTAAAGCATAATCATCCTCAATCTGCCAGTCAAAACGTAGTACAATTTCCTCTTGCTTTGGAGAAGGAAGATTTTCCAAGAATTCTATAGGATATCGAAAATTATATGACTGAATTTGAGAATGCAAAAGTTTAATTCCATTTTCATATATTTCAGCAACTAACTCAAGAACACATATTTTAACTTTAGGAGAAAATTTTCTTGATTTGAAAATAAGAAACACGACTCTTAAAAAATCTTCATCAAGCTGAAATTCTGATAACTCATCCCTGAATTCATTTAAAATTTCTTGAAATGAATGGTTTGCCACAAATCCTGTCATCCTGTATCACCATTAATGCTTTGGAATATGGATTCTTTGATTATGGAAACGCCCTGAACTTTGAAGATTTGGATCTTGAACAATGGAGTCGCCAGGTGAAAGGTACAACCTTCTGGTGTCTAATCGTTGTTCACCATCAACAATCAGATCTGAACTTTGATGCACTTTTCTAAGGAAGATAAACGTTTTTTCCCTAGTATGGTCGCCACTATGTTAGCACCCTGTAATTTGAAGGTTGTAGGACAAATCACAAGAATGTAACATCAAACCAACTTCGGGATGGGAATCTAGCCCTTCCAATCCTAGAGAAGGCTCTCTTTGTGAAATTTATCTTTGTTGCTTGAAAATCTTAGACTAGTTATGGTTGTGTTTGGGTTTTGCAAGACTGATTATATTCAATTTAATTAGCATCTATTGGGCAATGGAGTCAAAAGGTAAACTAGATGGTTCCATCAATTTTTCACAGAATAAACTCAGGGTATGTTAGGAATATTTACCGGATCTTTCAAAATAATAAATGGATAATGACAGAACAATGAAAACCTTCAGCAGAACTAAAGAGAAATTAAGAATTCTTTAGTGTGGCATTAGGTCAATCAGGCAGAACTAAAGAGCAGTCAAGAATTCTTTAATGTGACCTTCAGTAGAAAAGATACAGATTGCAAAAGCACCCAGAATAAGGTACTCAAAAGTAAATCCTATTCATCACATTTCTGTTTTGCAATTGGAATTTAGATGATTACAGTGAAGAGATGACAGTGAAACACTTTAACATAAGAAAAACATCACCAATATTTAAGCCACAAGAATCCTATGAATGGTCTGCTTAGTATTGATGCTCCAGTGCTTTAAAAAAAAACCTTACAATGCTCCAACAGATCACTAATATTTCTGATCTCAAACAATCGACCTCTAATACTTCAAAAGCAAAAGTATTTATACAAAATTTACAAACTGTTTATAATAAATGTTGTCTCTAACAGACAAGACATTTTTAGACTATAGATGAACTAAAAATCTCTAACTGCTGCAGATTAATAGTTCTGGTGGAATGTGTTGTGCAAATGTTGTTGTTGTGGAAGTGGGAGTAGGTAGGATGTGGACCCAAATTTGTGGCTGTGCTGGCAGATGAACTAGCAGATGCAGATGTATTTCTCTTTTTCTTAGTAATTCACTCAACTGCTTGCTGATCCTCTGACTTGATAATCTAAGACTAATCTAAGACTTCCCTTACTGATGGTTGATCCTGTGACTACCCTGTTGTTTTATCACCCATTAGTGTCACAAAATATTTTGGAAAATATATAATAATATATATATTTCCAAAATATTTTAAATGAAATTTATAATTAAATATCCACAAAACTGTGTTGTTTCCAATCCGTGGTTTTGTTTTCTCTTTCCATGAATTGACAAAGTCATGTGTAGTTTTGTTCCTATTACTCTGTCCTCTGTAAATTCATTTTATTTGTATGTAAATTCCTTTTACCCTTGTAGAATACCTGGATGGTTTTGAAAAACCATGTGTTGATTTGTATGGTTGGAAGAGTATTCTCACTTTACTCTTTTACTTTCACCTGCAACATGATTTTACACCTGTAAATTGATTTCACCTTAATCTTCTATCGTGAAATGCATTTACATGAATGTTCTTTGCTCACCTGTACATTAATTTCATATGAAAATTTCCCTTTTATTTTCTCTGATAAATTCATGGCATGAATTTTATAACCATTTTACCTTTGAATTTCATTCCACAACCTTAGTCTCATATTGCTTGTAGCCCTTAGTCTCATATTGCTTGTAGCTATATACTTTTACCTCAAGTATGGTTTCACCAGTAGCTATGAAATATTACCGCATTCTCATATCTTTGTATTTCACTTGAAATTAATCCACCTTATATTCCGGTAACATTTATAAGATTCAAAACCAAAATAGTTAATGGTTTTCACATGGGAGGCAAGTAGTATGTGGTATTATTTTGGAGAATGTGATATAATGTGGGGCTACCACGTAGCAAAAAGGCGCACTGGGAAAACAACTTATCTCACATACTTTTTGTGTGTTAAGTGTTAGATGAGTTGGGATAACATAATTTTAACCGTTCATTTCTTTCTACGAATCTCGAGGCAAATAAAAATGAAGGGTGTGTAATTCTTAGTGTGGGGTGGGCCATTGGTTGAAATTGCAGGGGGAAGAGGTAGTATAGGCTTGGGGGGAGAAATTAACATAAAGTCCAAAACTTTATGTTAATGGAGTTTTGTGAAGTAAGGGGTAAAAATAGAGATTAGATATATATATATATATATATATTACTTTATGGGATTTATCCCCCATTCACCAAGGAACATTCTTCATGATGGTTTATATAAGCCCAAGGCTACCCACTTGTGCTTGGTGTTAGGTGTGCTAGGCTTAGGTATTGTGAATGCAAGTTACATGGAGATGGAGCGGGGGCTAAGCTTTTGGGCTTTTTTTAATGCAAATTTCAGTAAATTCCAAGGCTTTAAACCTAGAAGTTTAGAAATATATAACCTTTTGTCACACAAACCTATTTTTAATGATTTGAAATAAGGTATTCGGCTTATGCTGGGGTAATATTCAGATGAATTAACAAGAAAGTAGGTGATAAAGCAGGAAGCTGAGCAAAGGATGATGCAAAACGGAGAGGAAGCGGGGCGAGTCAGCAAGCCAAAAACTTCACCATGAGAGCAACAAATAATATTTGAATCATCATATTTCCTATAATTATAGGACCCTAACACTTAGCATTGGCTTTGTCCAATATGTCATGGACTCGCTGACGGATGTGCTTAATGCACTCAATGAAGTTGTTACCTATGGTGTTATCTTCTGGAATCATCGCATATATTTTTGGAATCAACGTTTCGAACCATCCTTTGTGGTTCATCATTAGGATAGATCCATGAGTGAAGAAGTTAGGACTCAATAGTGTTAATAAATAAAGGTGAGGGTTAGGATTGGAAATAAATGGCAACCAACAAATTTTGAAGGAGAGTGAATTGATTGATGATGATATAATTCAGATTTAGTATTAATTATGTTTCACTTTTAATAATGATTTAGTTATAGTTTTAATTTATATCTAGTTTTTCCTTATTAAGAGTGTTAATAATTAAAAATTTTGTAAGCTAAACCATAAATTAATTGCTAATAATTTTATTATTTATTGACACTTATATTTAATAGGATGTTTAAATTATTATTTTTATTTTTTTAATGGATGATAATTAATACCTAATATTTATTAATCATTATAAACTAAACTAATTTATTAAATTAATTTAATTATAAGATGGAAATTAAAACTAAATTTAATGTTTGATTTTTCAAAGTATTAATGTTTATTACTTTAATTAATTAATTTTTAAAGTTTAAGAATTGAGATTAAATTGAATTAAAGTTTTAGCTACATAAGTTATCCCTGTCAGCTTTGGACTGGACATGAGCCGAATCGATCGAGTAGCTACAAATGGTGTGACCGCATCAATGGGACATAATGGCTAGAATCCCAACCCCACCTTAAAGGGGTTGTGGCCAATTCATCTATGAAGGGCTTTGTTGTAGTTGTGGTAGACATAGGGGAGGCTTTCATCCCATGTTCGTGGATGCTTCAAGTTGTACATTATGCAGAATATGTACAATCATCCTCTTGACGACCTTTGTTTGACCATCAATTTGGGGGCGGAAAGTCGTGGACTTAGTGAGCTTGGTATCCAACATCGACTAGAGAATTGACCAAAATGTACTTAGGAACCTATTGTTCGAATTTGAGATAGTGCACCATGGGATTGCAAAATGTACCCACACTCGTTCAAAGAAGAGCTTAGCAATGGTTTTTGTTTTGATACTCTTATTGCAAGTTGATTCTCTTCTTACCGGCTGCCAGAATGACCATCTTAGAGAATCAGCCGATGACTGCGTTTTCCATGCTTAGTAGAAGGAAGGCCCAACATATAATCCATGGAGATGGATTCTCAAGGTCGACTAGGAGTAGGAAGAGGAGTATATAGGCCTTGTTTCTTGATGGTCAATTTGGCAATGGTGATCAGGTGATGAATCTAAAGCTCAAAAATGAAAGTGCCCATAAATTCATAAAACCAGCACCAAATCGAAGTGCTCTTGGTTTTGAATCCAACGACGTTCATTTCACCTCAATCTGACACCATGTGCTCAAGTTATCGTGTGCTGACCATTTGGCCCCACAACTAAAATTTGAGCAGGCCAATTGACTGGGCAGCTGACTGGGATTTCATACAACTGAGTCAGCAGGGGTGACTGTGTAGGGTACAGGCTATTCATAGGTCACTAAGTATCATCTCCTGATTCATCGTTTGATGGTTGAATATAACTGAGTCAGCAAGGGTGATTGTGCACGGTACATGCCATTCATAGGTCACTAAGTGTCATCTCTTGATTCATCATTTGACGGTTGAATTTGATTGGTTGTGCTTAATTGAAGTGGACCTATGAATGGGAGCCACGTGGCCCAATGGGAGGCCACCACTTGGCATCCTGGGTTGGTTTCAAAATTTGGCATGGGTCAGCTAGAGGCTCGACTGAATTCGAACCTAGAACCTCCTATCCACTAACACAATGCCTTACCACTGGGATGTATGGTGGTTCATCTAATACATAGAACCAAAATGCCATTTAAAGTTTACCTTGGCACCCTTTCGGAGGAAGGGGTCAAGCTACTAGCCTCGACCCCTGGTCACGTTGATTGACATATGACCCTCAAAGTAACAGGCAAAGGGGATCGAGACCTTTAGCCTGGCCCCAGGTCATGAAGGTAGGCACATGATCATGGAATTCAGTAGAAGGAACTAAGGGTGGAGGGCGTTCGGTGGTGGTCCTAGGTCGAGGACACATGCCATGCCATGAGCCCATGTTGGAGGCTAGGAAGGAGTGCTCTGGAATAGGGACCAGACCAGGTCCTATGGATCATTAAATGATCGCATGCCAGGAGATACAGGGCCTAGCGGGAAGGGCGGGTTGTTAGCCTAACCCTCAGTCCCGTGGTGCTAATATGGCCACGAGCTCGATGTTCAGGGGCTTAACCAATGTGGGTGGAGTTAAGGCCCAGCCCTTGGCCCCATGTGCCAACATGACCATAATATTTGGACTTGTGGGGTCAATGGCCAATTTCATCATTCAACAGAATGCACTATCGGAGAGAAAAATTGTCGCTTTGTTAGTGAATTTCAGAGCGGAATTGTAGGACTGTTAGACAAAAGGTCCGATTTGTGGGATGATTAACATTCAAGTTCATGGGAGAGCTTAGGAGCTCATATCTTTTGGAGTTTTTGGCCAAATTGAGCTCAAAAATAGTGCACTTAGGGGTTTTTGGATGTTTTGAATCCTTTGGTGACCTCTAATTTCTTATTTGAGTACATCTAAGTAGGGATTTATTTATTTATTTATTTATTTTATTTTTTCTAGGTTTGAGAGTAAAGGTGTATGGATCAACCAGGTTTTAAAAACAGTTCTAGAAGTTGTTCGGGCATGGAGAAGACCTTGTAGGGGTATTCTCACCTTCAGAAGTCTACTGCAACAACTATAACTTGTAGGGTTCAACTCAGGTTTAACTTCTGTCAACATGAAGTTTTATTTTTGTGCTTCAATGTGTAAGTGAAGTGTTCACATGCTCTTTTTAGCTCATTTCAGTTGGAGTAGGTCAGCTTTGTAGGAGATGATTTTTGTTGTTGATGTTTGTGAGAGTTCTTTGTAGGAGAAAATTACCTTATAGGGGTAATAGCCACATGTTTACCTGCATCAAATGTTTATGTACTTCATCTGATACTGAATATATGAGTGGTCTAGTCATGTTGACAAGCCGAGAGATGTAGCCCAGGAGAGGTGAACTCTGTCAACAAACATTTTTTTATGATCTTCATTATGCCTGCATGGATTATGTGTTGTTATGTTCATTATGTGAAGTTACATATGAAGAATAATTTATGACTTGAAGAGACATTGGAAAAACCTATTGTTTCAAGATCCATTTTACCTTACAAAGTGTCAACACGGTCCTATTTTTGTTTTTATTTGATTTTGGAAAAGAGAAAGAAATCACCTACTCCAATTTCATATCAGTTTGGTATCAGAGCACCAGTTGACAAAGTTGCAAGAATGGACAGAAAAAAGAGTCTCCAAGAGCTAGAGGAGTAGAATTTGGCTCTTCATATGGAGAACACAGGTTTGAGAAGGATGTTAGAGATAACTGAAGAGGAGAAGAGGCACATGCACTTTATATTGCAGCAAGTTCTTGATGAACAAGTTGTAGAAGGTTCTACTCTTATACTAGCAAGATAAACCTCTAGAATGAAGCCAGTATGTGGTAATGGTTCAAATAGTGGTTTTGGACCATATGTGGAAGATGATGTGTGTGAATTTTGCAAACATCTTCAATAAGCACACCATATGCCATTGGGTAAGAGTGGGTGGCTAGAGTCATCTACAAGTTGGTCGTCATCGTCATCATCAAAAGATGAAAAGATGAATGAAAAGTTCAAGGAGGTAATTAGCATCTCAAGTACAATTCCTTCTATTTATGTGCATAAAAACTCTTTTGCATCATTTGAGAAACATACTAAAGGCATATGTAGGAAGTTTCTTGTGGGTTATTAAGGTGGAGGCCTCGGCATAAATGGCCAAGGTATTACCAATCCAATTATGGTTGAGGAGAGACCGAAGTATCAAGGATTGGGATATGGTCGAAGGGAGTTTGGAGAATGCTCCAAACGACTTGAGGCACATCAACCATTTGAGGATGATATGTCACCACCTTGTGACAATGTTCATTCATATCCCAAGAAAAATGAATGCTTGAAGGGACCTTTCATGGAATCATCCACTCCACTCCATCAAAGTTGCATCCCTAGAGATAGGTATAACTCTCAAGGGTGTTTTCCAATGCATGGAAATTTTGAATACTTGTGGAATAAGTACCCTTGTACATTTTTTGATGCATTTGACCATTGCATGGTTTACGTGAGCAACGCATGATAATGGTTAAAAGAATGAATCAAATTCTAGGCATCAACCATAATGACTCTCCTTCGCATGAGAGAACTTCTATGTTAGCAAACAAGAGGAAGTTCTTCTGTACCCATTGCAAGATGGATGGGCATTGTTGTCGTTTTGTATTTTTGAGGTTGAGGGAGTAAACACATAGGAAAACATCAAAACCACTTTGGAAGTTGGGATCTAGCCTTGCCAGCTTCAGAGAGGGATCTCTCTGTAAAATTTAGCTATGTTTTATGTGAATTCTATGCTAGTTATTACTGTGTTGATTGTTTTTTATTGGATTTCTTGGTTGATTAAATTGCTATAATTCCATTGGGCCATGGAGTCTAAAGATTAACTAGATCTACATCAAACTTTGAAGGAGTTTCATAGGGCAAGCTAGGTTGCACTAGCTGGATCTTTTAGAATTTTAAATGGATTATGAAACAAAAGAAATGTAAGATTCTGTAGAAATTAAGGAGCAATGAAGAATTCTTTAATTTGACTTCAATAGAAAATATATAAATTACTAATAGCCAGAACAGGGTGTTCTGTATAACATATCCTATTCATCGCAATTTCGGTTATGTAATTAAGATTCTTAGAAATGACAGAGAAAAGAGACAATGATTAAACACATGAAGAGAAGAAAAACATCACCAATTCGTAGACCACATGAATCCTGTGAAGAATGTCCTTGTATTATTGATACTTCCAACAACTTGGAAATCAAATTAAATAAAGTCTTTCGATAGAAATCACATGAGATAATTTTTTTGGCCGACGCGTTTCAAACCAACAAGTGTGGTTCATCATCAGGACCAGATGAAGAGGCAGACCATGGCAAAGGCTTAAATAGAGAGCAATGTAGAGACATAATTTCAAGTAATGGCTATATTTGAACAATACTGTTTAAATTATAATATATAATATATTAAAAACTAATATTATTAAGTAACGGCTATATTAAATGACTAGTTTTTGAAAAAAATATATTTAAATAATGATATTATTTCATTAATTTATTAAAAATATTAATAGGTAACGGCTAGTTTTTGAAAAATAATATTTAAATTAATTTATTAAAACCAAATATTACTAGTTCTTGAAAAATAATATTTAAATATTGATATTAATTTATTAGTTTATTAAAATATTAATATGATGATGATGATGATGATGGTTAACATTCACTGAGACCAAACTTTGGTCTATTGGACCCAAAGAAACTAATTATTTAGTTTGATTTAAGATTTTATTCCTATGCTCAAAAAGCTTGGAGAGAAGCCTCCCGAGCTCACTGTAATTTTGACAACGTAAAAGGCTAGGAAGGTTAGTATTGCAACAAATATTTTGAAACTGAGATCTAATGTGGTTGTACGCGAGGCACTCTAAGAGGAAGTGATTTTCATCCTCGATGTTCGTATTCTCACAGAGATGGCATAACCTTTCCATCCATGGTGTTTTAGGAACTGTCCAACGACCCGTTTCACTATGGAGCTCATGAGAGTTCTTTCTAATCTTGGCTATATTAATTTTCTTCTTTGAGCTAGTTAAAATAGAGAGATACTTTTGATCTTCTAGGGTGGGGTTGATGACCTCCTTACAATATCTTAATTTTCTTTTAGCTTCTAAATCTTTCTCACACCACATTTTTTCTTTGAACTTAGAAGTAACAATATTTTTAATGTTATTAATATTTTGCAATGCAACATTCTCGTCGATCTCTTAATGGTTTAACCAGGCCTTGATGTCTTTATACCAACCTCGTTTGAGCCTTAGGTGGTTTTGGCTGGAATTTAAAGCTAGCTTAGGAAGTCTATGGTCTCCTATGTTATTGAGTTTGTGCTTGTACAATAGAAGCCTAGTCACAGCTAGGCTCTCGATAGGGGAAAGACCCACTTCTATAAGGAGATAAATTAATAAACTAATATCATAGTGTAAATATTATTTTTCAAAAACTAGTAATATTTGCTTTTAATAAATTAATTTAAATATTATTTTTCAAAAACTAGTCGTTTAATATAGCCATTACATATTAATATTTTAATAAACTGATAAGCTAGAATGAGTATTTAAACTTTATTTTTCAAAAACTAGATATTTAATATAGCTGTTACCTATTAATGTTTTTAATAAATTAATGAAATAATATCATTATTTAAATATTTTTTTCAAAAACTAGCCGTTTAATATAGCCGTTAATAATATTTGTTTTTAATATATTAATAAATTAATATTATAATTTAAACATTATTGTTCAAATATAGCCGTTATTTGAAATTATGTCTCTACATTGCTCTCTATTTAAGCCTTTTCCATGGTCCGCCTCTTCATCTGGTCCTGATGATGAACCACACTTGTTGGCTCGAAACACGTCGACCAAAAAAATTCTCTCATGTGATTTCTACCAAAAGACTTTGTTTAATTCATTAAGGATCATAGAAACTTGGAAATCACAATTCGCAGAGGAAGTTATATTCAACAACCAACATCTCTTAATTCAAATGATGAAGTATTTATAAAAAATCTAAACTAAAATATCTTGAAAAAATATCAATATTTGTTTCAAATATCTCCAATTGTATTACCCAAATAGAATTGAAATATAGGACATTCAAAACTAATGAATCTACTTGGCACTATTTTTGTGGATTTATGGTGACAAAGAAGAGCAATTCGAATTTTATTGCAACTCTTATTTGATGAGGTGGCATCCAAGTCACTAACTGTCTTTGAGCCTTTTCCTCCCGAAATTATGAAAACTAGGGTCCTGTAATACCTTTGTATATCCCAAACCATAATAGATGTTAGAAAACTAAGAGAGGTTTTTGTAAATAATGATATTGGAAACAAAAATCTATTTCCGTTTTTTATAATTCATTTCCACCTACTCGGAAACCACATTTGAAAACATTGGATGAAAATAGGAAACTTGGGGAAAGCATTCCTCTGAATCTCCCAAACCATAACAGTTGTTACAAAATGGAGAGAGGTTTTTGTATTTGAGTATTTGAGGAACAAAAAACTCATCTAGTTTCCCAATATTCATCTTTGATTATCCACAATATTTTTGAGCTTAGACTTCTGTGATCCAAATGTTTAGAGAGAAAAATTTCGGAGAAATCACATCAAATAATTTATTGGAGCCAACATTTTGAACCCTCCATTGTGGTTCATCATCAAGGAAAAGGTGGAGCATCTGATCTAACATTAACCATATATATAGATGGAGATGTTTCAAAATATAAATTCGTCCGTTAGAAAGTCAAAAAAAAAATGATTAAATAAAAATTAAACGTTATAAAGTCAAAGAAGTTACAAACATTTAAAAAAAAAGAGAGAGTAAAAAATAAAATAAATAAATAAATAAATAAATAAATTAAATGAAATAAATGAAATAGATAGATAAAAATAAATTATAAAATAAGTAAATAAGCATTAAGAATGAATAAATTAGGAATCACAAATTTTCAAAAAATACAAAAATACAAAAATAATAAATAATAAACAAATTTAAAATAAAAAATAATTACGAATCAAACATTTTCAGAAAGCAAATTAAAAAAATAAATAAAAAATAGATAAATAAATCACAATTTTTGAATAAAAATAAGCATAAGAGATCAAGAATTAAGAAATATATTTAAAAAATAAAATAAATAAATAATAGAAAAATAAACAAATTTAAAACATAAATAAAATAAATAATAATATTAAATTAGTGAAAATTAAGAATGATCATATATATATATATATATATATATATATATATATATGATCCGAGGGAAAAAACAAAATCTAGATAAACGGAGAAATTTCAAGGAATAAATAAAAACTAGGAATGGAGAGCAGGGATCCAGTTGTTGCTAATTTTCCAACTTTCATCCTTATTCAGATTGTTACCATGCTTCTCAATTTCTAACGCCTCTCTGAACTTCCTATGACGGAAGTGATCAATTTTGGCTAAAACCTGGGAATCCTCAATACATATGTGGTGTTTAGTATTATTAGACGCATATTTAGCTAAGGCAGATGAGTGGGACCTATTATGTCTAATATCTGCCCCATGCTCTTGAATCCTATACCTGATGGAACGACCCATTTCTCCAATATAGGGTGTTCCGCATGAGCAAGGGACTAAGTAGACACCTTTCATATCTTTGGGGTCAACATGATCCTTAACTGACCTGAGGGAGCTTCAGATAGTGTTGAGGGGCTTGAAGGAAGTATGCACCTTATTCTTATTTAGAATGTGGGCAATCTTGTCAGTGGTTTCGAGAATGAATGGAAGATGAACGCAGTTAGCAAAATCAAGAGGATCCTTTTTTGGCTTAGGTCCGAGGCTAGCTTTTCGAAAAGCTTTGAGCCCAAGGAGTCTATTATAGCCATTATCCTCAAAAAAATTTAGAAGATGGGATTTTTCACTTTCAAAGTGACTTTCATTAGAAATCCTAAGAGCTCTAGTGGCTAGGGTGTTGAGAACACCAAATTTTTGAGGAGGATAGTGATGGGAGCTTGCATGAAGGTATTGCTCAGTGTGAGTTTTTTTACGATAAACCTGGTGAGAAAAGGTACCATCTCTTTTCTTGGAGATAAGAACATCGAGGAAGGGAAGACTACCATTGACCTCAGTTTCCATAGTAAACTTAATAGATTCAAATTGATTATTAAGATGAGAAAGAAAATAATCCAGGGAGTCACGACCATGCTGCCAATCAACGAAGGTATCATTGAAAAACCTATTCCAAATTTTCATGCAAAGGGGGGTAGAGGCAAGGGCTTTAGTTTCGAAGTCTTCCATGAACAATTTCACGACCACGGGAGAGAGGGGAGACCCATGGCTACTCCGCATGTTTGCTCATAGAATTCTCCTTGGAAACTAAAAAAAGTAGAGGTAAGGCAGAGACCTACCAACTTAGCAGTATCCAGATCGGTGATGCGATTAATAACTTCCATCGCCTTATTAATGGGAATATTAGTATAGAGAGAGACAACATCGAAGCTCACTAGAAAATCAACAGGGTTAATATTACTATCCTTAAGCTCTTTAACAAAAGAGGCTGAGTCTTTAACGAAGGACTCAATATGGCCAACAAGGGGCCTTAGTTTTGAAGCAAGGAATTATAAAGAATATTGTAGGTCCTCCTATTGTGTTGACAATAGGTCGGAGGGGGACCCCATCTTTGTGGACTTTGGTAAGTCCATAAATCCTAGGGGTGAGGGGGTTGTTAACAATAATTTTTTCCTTTAGGGGGCTAGGGATATTACTCGAATTTTATAGAGCGAGAAACTTCGTTAGAGATTTTCTTAATAGGGTTTTTATTTAATTTTCTATAACTACCACTATTGACGATGTGATTTAACATTTTACTATAGTAGTCAGTTTTATCAAGAATCACAACAGTGCCACCTTTATCGACTTTAAGCACAATGACATCAGGGTCATTGTTCAGGGCTTTAAGGGCTTGAAACTCTTGCTTAGACAAGTTCTCTTGGGCGGCTTGGCTTTCTTAAGAATCATAGCGCAATCTTACCTAATAAATTCTTGAATGTTATCCTGCAAGCCCTTAATCCCAAATTCAATATTGCAGATAATATCTTCAAGGGGAATCTTCTTGGGAGCGAGAGCGAAATTAAGACCCTTCTCCAAAAGACGAAACTTAGAAGAGTCAAATTCCTTGCTAGAAATATTAAAAACTTTTTTATTAAAATTAGGAGAGTTAGAAACCAAATTATTAAATTTTTTATTTTTGTTACCCAAAGAAAGATTAAGAGGGGGCCGAGCATTATAGGAGGGGGATGACAATTAACATTGGTTCAAAGAAGAGGGAGGGGCCATTAAACAACCAAGAATCATAAAGCCTGCCTCGCCAAATCATTGTTATGATTCGAACTAGTGTAATTAGTACTATAAATATGCCATGGAGATATTCAACTAGTTGATTCTGACTAATGGCACCTAAGGAGAGCAACTAGAACTTTTGAGGTCCATAATCCTAAAACTACCATAGAACAATTCCCATCATATAGTAGATTGGTTTAAGTTGTTCTTGCAAATGATGAATGACAAACAGATGTTGGGGAAATTGCGGAAGAAGCTTAAAGTTGTTGTCAAAGATGGGGAGCTCTTGGAAGTGTGCATCTCTGTCAATTTGCTCGAAATGCAATCTAGATGAGTAAAGAGAAACAAGAAAAGGATGGGGAGAGAATTTTTGTTGATCGTGGGGTTCCATATCAAGGAAACTATGCTATTTGGGCTCATATGTCAACATTCTACCAAGGAAGACCTAAGTTGGCATTCTCGCTAATTCAGCTACACATGGTGAATCAGTACTATATCCTCCCCATTGAATGCTTCGAAGATGTGGAAGTAGATATAGTCGGGGTAAAGACGTATGCTAACTTTGAATTCATAGACATCATGGGAAACGAAGAACCCTATCTAGCATTACTAGGGATAGATTGGGCCTTCAAAAACTATGCAGCGGTTGACCTAAAAACGGAAACAATGAATTTTAAGGTGGATGGAGTCAGGGTGGTTTAGCCCTTGGATTCCTATCAAGGCCCTAGTTTCACTGAGCCAGTGGATGATAGGGAAGAACTTGAATTACTAGATTAATTATATCAGCTCACAGTAGGAAAGATGGAAGACTACATCAATCCTATAACGAATGGGTCAATTAACTGGTAAATTATTCAGAGCTCTGAAGTTAGATCAAAAGTTGTGTGGGATGATTGGCAGCAAGGGGACCACAAGATCCACTCAAGACGATGTGTAACTATTCATCATATCCACTAGGTTAGTACAAAGGTACGAAATTTCCCAACTTTTAATGGTATGGGTTCCATTATTGATTTTGTCAATGAAGTTGATTTGAACATTTTGGAAGCACACAAGGTACCCTTACTGGATGTCACATTTCAAGTGATGTCAACAAGGTGCTGGGGGTCCCATCAAATCCATATCAGGGGGTGGGGGATGGTTAAATCTTCATTGATATGCAAATTTAGGTATTCAAAATATTTCTCACCCAATATCATTAAGTACGAAGGGTACACTGATCCTCACCAACATATACAAAGTTGTAAAGATAGGTGGACCATGGAAGGACTTCTTGAGATTTTGTGGGTTTGATAGATTTGTGAACTCTCTGGGAACATTTCCACAAGTGTGCTACCTTAAGGAAGAAATAAGGAGGTAGACCAGTGAGTGGGATCACATAACAACCCAAATCATATGTGATTTCTCCTTTGTCGGCGATGAAGATAGAATAATAGTTGCTTTGAAATTAGTCAAGAGGGTCTTGTTCCTAGAAGGAGATCTTACTAAGGACTATTATGACCTAGATTCCTTCAATCATATTTATAAATCTAGATTCCACGAGGCTGTAGCTTGAGGGAAGATAAATATTGAATCTGGTGGAGATGATTTATAAGGGTTAATGAATTTGACCTTTAAGGAATCTGAAGGGGAACAAAACATAGAAGATGGGCCTCTAAAAAATAATATGCGACTACAACCTTTGAAGTTGCAGACGCACAACATCGGAACTAAAGAGAAACCAAAACTGGCCTCCATCGAGGCTATTGGGACAAACAAACCACCAAGGTGATCTTTGATCTCCTGAACAATATGAGTTTCTTTTCCCTTCGCCTGTTGCAAAGCTAAAATGAATTAAAGGGGAGCTGGGAGAAATGAAGATCATGTTGAATCCACATGTGATACTATTGAAACATCACCCATATCGCCTAAACACAAGGGTCAAGGAGAAGGTGAAAAGAGAGATCGATAAGATATTGGTGGTGGGCCTCATCTTCCCAATCGTTGAATTTAAGTGGGTGAGTTTGATTGTCATCCAGAACAAGAAAGATTGTAAAGAAATTTTGGACTGTGTAAATTATAAGAGTTTGAACAATTCTTGTGTCCATGATCCCTTTCCTACTCCATTCAACGATGAATTCCTTGATAATTTTATAGTTAATGAGGCTTATTCCTTCATGGATGGGCTCTTCGGATATCACCAAGTTCACAATTTAGAGGAATATAGGAAGAAAACCACCTTCACGATTGAATGGGGCTCTTATGCCTACCATGTCAATGCACCAACATTGTTTTCAAGGATTATGATTGCTTCCTTCTGCAACTATATTCACATATTCCTAGAGGCTTATATGGATGATTGGATAGTGTACAGTTTATTGAAAAGGCACTCCATCTTGCTCGAAATCATGTTTTATCACTGCAGACAACTACATATTTTTTTGAATTTGAATAAAAGTGTTTTCATTGTCCCTTTTGGAACGTTGTTGGGGAATATAATTTCCAAAGGAGTGTGTGTCAATCCTACCAAAGTTGCAATAATTCTGAATATTCTTCCACCAGCTAGTGTTAATCATCTAATATTGACTCTCAGCCACACAAGATACTACCACAGGTTCATCCGTAATTATGCCCTAATTACTACACCATTAAAGAAGTTGCTGAAAAAATATGAGTGGTTCACCTAGACTGATGAATGTGATGCTCCCTTTAATATGCTAAAAGAGAAGCTATAAAGTGCACCAATATTGGTTTACCTTGACTAAAATAAATAATTTCATGTCCATATTGATGCATTAGGGATCGCTCTAGGAACTATTTTGGCCCAGCTTGGAGACAATAACCTAAATCACCCAATTTATTTCGCCAGCAGAAAAATTTCCACTGCAGAAAGGAACTACACCACTACTAAACGGGAAGATCTTGTGATGGTGTACTCACTACATAAATTTAGGCACTATCTTCTAAGTGGTCCATTCAATTTCTTTACCAACCACTCTGCACTGAAGTACCTGGTAAATAAGCATGTGTTAGAAGGGATGATTTACAGATGGCTCTTGTTGTTCTAAGATTTTACATTCAAATTCATTGTGAAACTAGAAATGATGAATGTAGGGCCTGACCATCTCTCCCGGCTGGAGTCGGGTGAAGCAGGAGGGTCAATATATGAAAAATTGTTGGGTGTTGATCTATTTCGGATTAAGGTCATCCTCGACTATTTGGAAGACATCGCACTATTTTTAACCACTGGAAAATGATTGAAATAATACACATCAAAGCTAGAGAATCCATATGATAGTTCAAGCTATAGACTACCAACTAATTGTAGGCCAATTGTACAATATGGTTCTAGACCAGATATTGCGACGATGTGTCCTCGACCATGAAAAGCAATATGTGCTATGGGAATGTGATGAGCCTCGGTATTGAAACAAGAATGTTGCAACTCCCAAGGCTACCGACTTTAATTATCAACCCGGGGTTCGTACAAACTTAAGAGGTATCGACACTATATGTGCAGCACACAATGTGTCCTTCCTTTGTTGTCATGATGTAATGGAGTGCATGTACTGAAGTCAAATCCTAAACTAATTGCAAAAAATGAAATGTTCGAAATGGAACCTTAACCTATTTCAAGAAAGAAAGTACCGGGAAAGACACTGAAATCAAATGATAAAACACACCATTTTCTAACTAATTGCTAAGAGGTTTTGCTTCAAAATAATTCTAAGTTAATATGTATGAAATCCTACTGTCCTAAGCATGCAGATTCAAAACATCAAACATCACTATTGTGCATGTAAAGGACTGAAATAAATCTGTTTTTTTCTTTTTATTCTTTTTATGGAAAAACAAGTGTGAAAGCTAATCTCTTTTGGTGATGTGGCAGGTGGCTTGGAGATTATGGTGGATGGTTGGAAGGCTTGGGAGACCCTTAGGTGACCTTGTGTGGCTTCCTGGAGGTTTTCCCTCAATTCGGCCTCAAAACAAGCCACTACAAGAAAACCTACAGGATGTACTAAAAACCTACAGGATCCCCTAAAAACCTACATGATACATCCGAGAGAAAAAGGATGGATGTTGAAGGTGATGGAAAGCTTAGGGAAGGTGGTTGGTGGATGGAATGAAGCAATGGAGTTTTAGGACCACTTTAGAAATCAAAACCAAAGTTAGGAGATGGATGGATTTGCTCAAAAAGCTTGGAGAAGTTTCCCTGTGAAATGATGAAATTGGTGAGGGTTTAATGACCAAGCAAATCAAATAAAAATTGGATGGGACAATTTTTTTTATTAACTAAGATTCCTTAGGTCCCTATTCCAAGTGGAATCACTCAAAAGGACCTCTATTAACCCATGTAAAAAAAAAAAAACGTTACTAGTCGAAAATATAGAAATTCGAAAACTAGTGAGCTAGTGAATCTAAAAAATGCCTAACCCAATCAAGTGAAAATGAAATGGGATATTTTTTGTTATGAACTAGAATGTTTTTTTGATCTAATGCAAGTGGAATGAACTCGATTGAAGCTTGTTATCATGCTCTAAAAAATATCATAAATTTATTGTTCTTTGCTAAAAATGAGGTTCAACAATCTAGATTTGGGAATAAGAAGACAAATCCAAGCAGCTCAATGATTACTATGAAATTCCAAAGATTTTTCAAGGATGAAATAATGATTGTGATCCTCCAAAAGAACTTTCATTAACAATTTAACTCAATCCTACAACAAGAAATCATTAATACTAAATGCAGAATTAGAAAGAAATAGAAACTAGAGATGCATGTGAATAAGAAGTGAAAAGAAGGAAAGAAAATGATCCAAAAGGACTTTGAGGCTCCTTGGATGGCCAAGCCCAAGGAATCTCAGATACCTATGGAGGATAAAAAGATCTAAAAGTTGAAAATGACACCAATCTTCATTATGTTCATCAATAGAATTACATCTCTACAAGAAAATACAGTGGAGTTGAAGAAATACGAGTTCTCTCCACAAGAACACTAATGAAAAATCTACATCTAGAGGAAAATTCAATTTGGTACTTATACAAAATGATTAGGAATCATTCCCCATGAATGGAGAAAGCTTTCGCCAACAAAATCCCTTGATTAGTGGCTTTGGTCCCTTGATTAGTGGAACACATTCCTAGATTTTCTCAATCATTGGAGTTCCACAATCTATGCCATAATTCCATAATATCTTATTGATTTATTATTTATTATTGTTCCTCTTGTAGTAGGGAACAAGTCCCTAAATTATCTCCTCTTCCAATCTTCATAATCCACCCAATATTCTCATAATATTCCACAAAAATAAATAATGTTAGCACAAATATCTAATTATTCATAAACCTTTCCAATGAATATATTAAAGTTAAAAATAAATTATCTAATGTAAGAAGAGAGGTTTAATATGCTGAAGGATGGTTAGATGGACCTTAATTTATGTTTAATTTATAGGCATGGGCTTTAATTTATGTCTAATTTATAGGCCCATCATACCCCCCTGCTGAAAGTGTTGCTAATCCTCTGAGCAACTTAGTGAGCTCATTGTGCCTCATCCATGGCCCTGGTGGCCTCTCTCTTGTGCATTAAAAATCTTGGTTGTAATTTCTACAAGGACAAGGTCAAAAACATATTTGTGCAAAGAAAAATCATTGTTTCTTGAGACCATTAGCTTGCTTCCTTCCCCTTATTCAAGATAGGTTTTTGAATATTTTTTAGTTTGGCAAGGTCTTCCACATTCTTATCAACCTTCTGCTACCTTGTTCCACCATTTGGACACCTCTAAAACCTTCAAACTGCATTGATATGAGAACTAGGACATCCTATAGTAATTCTAGTCAAAACTACAGGAAACCTTGTTAAAACTACAAGATACCAATTTTGAGCATAAATGATATTCTGAGCTTAGGGAAGGCCCTCTGTTACACAAAAATATCGTCACCATGATTATTTGCAGTCAGTATGGGTCTATCATCACTTGTACTGTCCTCCTAAGCAAGTCTCAGACCTCAGCTCTTCAAATCAAGCTTTGGAAATGAGAGAAAGACATTAAAAATCAATGTAACTCTGGTTCCGCACTTTCTCTCATGGTCACCTGTGGTCCCGCACCTTCTGTGTACAAAAGCTATGGACCTGCCCGCTCTGTCCCTAACGGTGTAGGTGCGTACCCCTGTGAAAGTCAAAAGGCGCAAGTTTTATCTTAAAAAACTCACTTTGGGTTAATTCTAGAGGTTTCTAGAAGGAATTTTGACGTGGATTGTTTGCTCTGAGGTGGTTCATGCATCCCAAAAGAGAAGGAGCTAATCCATTGATGAGAGGAGCTATCCCTTTGAAGGAGGGCTTTATCCCTTTGAAGGAGGACCTAGTAACCTCCCTCCATTGCACTATAAATACAAGCATTGGGCTGGTTGCTGGAGAGGTTAGAAGCTGAACATTTTTAAGGGTAAATGCTGGTGAAATCAAGACTTCCTAGTTGAGTTTAAGAGGAGAGATCACACATCTTTTTGGCTTCATTGGGGAGTGAGTGAAACTTGTCAAAGTAGAGGAGACTTCTTGCTGGACCCTGGGAGGAGCTTGTACAGCGTCAAGGCAAAGGTTGTAAATTTCTTCTTCTTTTGAATTAATACAATCAAACTCATTTTTCTCAACAAGTATCTTATGTTATTTGTTTCATGTACTCCTTGACTTTCATGTTAGATATGTTTTATGCAATTGGATTTTTAGGTGCTATTTAATTTGTTTGCCTTGTTTGTGTTTGCAGATTCGTGAAAAGGAGCTCACTTGGATCAAAGGAGCGAGGGCATCCACAAGCTTGCGTTGGACCTAAGGTAGGCCCTAAAAACACTTGTTTGCTATTTGTTTATCAAAGCATATTTAGAGAAAGATAGTGTCTGGTTGGTTTGCTTGTCATTAGGTCTTCTTTAGATTCTAGGAAGGTCTATCTTGTCCGCAAGATCGACTTATTCCGTGTGACAAAATGGCGACTCCACTGGGGAATTGATTGTTTCCTTGTTTTTACTTTGACCTGAGAAACTCTATTTTTGTTTCTGTTTTTGGCTTGTTAAGTGTAAAAGTGGGTAGAGTTTGTAGATCCAGGGTTATTTTTTCATTTTCATAGCTTTGGGAGAGGACCGTACCCTAGCCTTTTGACACAGTGCGTACCTACCCGCAGCTTGGCTTTTAGCACAGAGCGGGACCACACCTGTGCCAACTGTGGGCCTGCGGACCCTGTCAAAATTTTGAAAACCCTAAGATTTCCTCTGTTAGTCAGCTTAGTTTGTCTTTAGAAATTGTTATCCACTGCCCAGACCTGCATATAACTTGTCAGAAGCTTTCCTTGGATTGATTTCGTTAGTGTTAGGGTTTTAGGTGAAATTCCTAGGAGTTTTGCTTGTTGGGTTTGTTTTCATTTTGGTTGTGTAGTGGCTCTGAGCTTAGAAGCTGTAGGGACTTCATATCACCTTAGTGTCTACCAGCTTTCTTATGAGTCTGACCATTTATGAAATCTCCCCTTGTTTGAGGAATCCGCTTTGAGTTTTCTCTTTACAAAACTTCGAAAAGATTGTATATGAAAGTTTGGATTTTCATTTTCAAAAAGAAAACAAAATTGGTTGTTCTTGACTTATTTGTGATTCTGCATAAATTGGTCCTTAGCTTACATCTAGCTAAGTAAAACATCCTTAAAAAAGACTTTTAGTAGGCTTTGACTTCAAATAGGTTTTTATAATTTGTAGATCTCAAAGTTAGTCATTTTCATTAGTTTTGAGTGTTTTATAAAAAATATAAAAAAATCTCTTTTGAAAAAAGTTTGTTTTTTGTAGTGATTGAGTGCTTTGAAACGAAAAAGGAAATTTTTGTGAAATAACTAGTTGTCTCGTTTTGAGTGCTTTGGAAAAGAAAAGCTCTTCTTTTAATTTGTTTAATTGAGAAAGATTTGTGTATACAAAGTATTTGCATTCTCAAACTCTTTCTTAGTTTAGAAGTTCATCGAAGAGAAAAAGATTGTTTAGATCATCTTAGGTGCATTTCTAGTGATTTTGAGTCGAGTCTTCATACCACGAGTTTCATCTCCGCACCTTTGGACTTAAACAAAAACCACTAAAATTAACGCTTAAAGTAAAATTCACCTAGTAACATTTTTATTTCTAAGGCTCTGATACACCAACTTAGCTTAGGCTAGTGTCTTGGAGTAGGAGAGTAATTAACTCTCCAAGACAGTAAAAACAAACAAGTAGCTGTATCTTGTGGTAGGGAAGAAATCCAATTGTTGCATTTATACTCTGGGAAAGCTCCTCTTAAAGGAGAAGCACGAGATCGTGTCCAAACCAGTGTGGGAATCAATCCTTCCTCATTGGGAACGACGCCAGATATTCACGTATTAAAAACGGTAAACCTCGGATTAACCATTGTCGAGGAGCCTGGGGTCACTTGTTGGTAAACCTTGGATTATGTCAAGGAGCCCTCAAGGGGATTGAACTTGCTACTCTGCCCTTGCGTGCGTATCGGATCGTAGATTGTTCCCCCAGGTGTATTTGTCTCAGTTGGTAACCTTAGTGGCCATATTATTTAGGACTCTTCCTAAGGTGACAGTGGTGGGAAGATCCCACTGTACCTGGAGCAGACGTCGACTAGACTCACTTGGATTTTCTGGGGGATTCACTTCAATCGAGACGGTTAAGTGGAGGAACTTGTGCCAGTCTATTCATTGAGCAGGTTGCCGGGGTAACTGTTCCAACCGCCATTTCTGTATTGAACTCTGCGACGTTGGATTTCATCACCAACTAGTGTTTTCAGTCCGGAAAGTTACTGTTTGTGTGTGTTTGATCTCCTAGATTCTTTAGGCGTATGATTCAAATTTGTTTGGTTCTTTAGAGACTTTAGGTGCTTTTCATTGAGATTTTACTTTGTTTGTGTGTGAAGTAGTTAAAAGTTTTAAACTGTGGCTGAATTACCTAGACAGTCCCGTAGACTTCGGGGCCAGTCTCCTGAGTTTGTAAACGTGGCTGAGTTATTGAGGAAGTCTCGTAGACTTCGGGGCCAACCTCCTGAGGAAGTACCAAGCCAACTTGAAGGCCTAAAAGTCCTCGTAACTCCTAAAGACAGTAGAGTTGGGTCACCTGAGGAAGGAGACTCTTCTTTGATAGTACATCCTGATTTTCAACCGTTAGTAGCAGATTATAATCCACAGTCAGTGTCTGTCTCTGAAATCGCTGGTAGCTTTTCATCTACTAGTGATATAGGTGAAGAACCCGAAATATCCGAGCCTGAAAGTGAATTTGCTGCTACTCTGACATCGGGGTTTGTTTCTCCAACTTCTAGTGGTCCTGGTTCACCTAGGGTAGAAAGAGTAATCACCCAAGATCTTCCTTCTGGACTTATTTCTATTGAAGGACTTGCTCCGGAAGAAGAAGTAGGCATCCCTATCCCTGAAAATCAACCTGTTATCAAACTAAGGGAGCGTGAATCAATTTTTTACAGTCCACCTAGGAGTAGTTCTTGGTATCTTTCTTTGACTAATTTTTTAGAAAACTCAGGGTTAAGTTTTTCACCACCTCGTGCTCCTTATCACCCAACACCTAGAGGTTTTTATACTCCTGTCAATATGGCAGGACAGTCATCCATGTTTACTAAATCTCCCAAATCTTTTTTGTACGGCGGTCCTTCTGTTCCCTCCGGGTATCAGTCACTTTCTGGTACTTTTTCAGGAGCATCTCCTCAACCCATTGAACAAGGGTTATTAACTGGAAACAATGGTACTAAGCCGTTGAGCGTAGAAGACATTCTTATGATGTCAGGTTCTATTCCCAATCCTCAACCTCAAGGTGGCCAGTTACCGCATGGGGGGCAGCCTAAATTAACGCCTGGGGGGCAACCTCAAGGACAGTACATACCTATCGGACAGTACGTTCCTCAAGGTCAACCCCAGACTCAATATGTACCCCAAGGTCAACCCCAGTATCAATTTATACCTCAAGGTAAACCCCAGTATCAGTATGTGCCTCAAGGGTATCAACCCCAAGGTCAATACTCGAACCAAGGTTTCCAACCACCCCAAGGTCAAACGTTTGTTCAAGGAACGAGAAATGTACCTTTCAATTATCAATCCTACCCTCAACCTGGTTATGGTCCTCAGTATTCTCAACCAGTTATGGGTCAGTACCCCGGAATGAATATAGTGTGGGATCCATCGCAAACCCAACAGGTGTTGCAGCCAAGTGTATAGTTGTCATCTCAAACTGGACAACCCTTAGTTTCTGGTACACCCCAACAACCAGTCCAGTCTAACATTCAAACTTCTGTACCTTCGGTAGTTTCTCAGCCTGGGCCTAGTACACCTCGTACTCCGCCTCAAACGACTGCTACAACTGCCGCAACATCTGTTCAATCTACCCCACCTACTTCTGGAGTATCGACAGCTCTGGTTTCTACTGTTCCTGTATCTACTCCTCAGACATCTTTACCACCGTCTGGATCTACGATTCAAACTTCGGTTCAGATGCCTGTAGGACAACCTGGTTTAAGTACGGTTGTCACAAGTCAACCACAATTCACCTATCAACCGTACCAGGGACAGTACCAATTCGGTCCTGCTGTGCAGCAGCCAGTCTATCAGTATCAACCGTATCCTGGGTACACTTATCAACAACCTCAACAACCCCAGTACGGTCCGGTTAATCCTGGTTTTCCGGGAGGATACAATATCCCGAACGCGATTCCTATTCCTAGTTATCTTGGATATCCTCCTCCTGGGGCTGGTCTCATGACCCAGAGTTTTAGGGACCCTAATCGGCAGTTACTGTTTATCGCAACTTTGGACTTACCTGACTTGTCGCGCCTAACGAACGATCCCATTAATTATCTTCCGTTTTGGCCGCCAATGCCGAATAAGTTGCCCAGTGACATTCCCAAGTTCGAAGGTAAATCAGGAGAGGACCCGTCGAACCATGTGATGACTTACCACCTCTGGTGTGCGTCTAACTCCATTACAGATGATTCAATCCGTCTTAGACTTTTCCAGCGCACTCTAATTGGTCTCGCGGCCAAGTGGTACATTGAGTTACCACGAGGCACTTTTTATAATTTTAGTCAGTTAGCTACCTCGTTTTTAACTCATTTTCAGTTGCCAGTCCGATATGACAATGGCACGGAATTGTTAACTTCGCTAAAACAATCGACATCCACTTACATTTCAGATCATATTCATGAGTGGAGACGTCGACGTCGTTTAGTGAAGGTATTTATTCCGGATCAAATCTTGGCTGAGTGGTTTGTAAAATCTTTGTTGCCAAAGATCACTGAAGATGTTGCTAAAGCCAGAGTTGTTACTGAGGAGCAAGTCATTGGTCAAGCACAATACCTTGACTTGGTCTACGCTCAGTCGGGTACGTTACACGAAAAAATCCCCGATCTTCCCAAGAAAAATCAAATCGCTGCAGCTCCTTCAGGATCTCATGCCGCTGATGGTATGATTGGCACGGTTAACACTAAAAGTAAGAAGAAGTCTTCCAAGAATTCTTCATTATAACCTTTCCAGATTCCCCAACAGGAGATTCTTCTGCAAAGATTTCCGCCGATATTCACGTTGTAGAGTCATCTATAGCCAAATCAAAATCCGGTGGGAAGAAGAAAGGAAAGAAGAAGAATAAAACGGATAAAAGTTCAAAGGAGAAACCTGAAAAGGTGGAATCCAATGATGAAAAGCGCAAACCTCGTTATCCTTGTCTCATTTGTGACGATGAACATTTTACAAGAGACTTCCCTCATCGTGCAGAGGTTGCGAAGATTGTCAAAGGTTCCCAAACTCCTGCTGTTTTGAAGGATCCTTTTCCGGCTCAAGACAGTAAGATGATAGGTTCATCCTCGAGTGCCAATGAAGAACCCATACTGATGATGTCCCATGTTAGGATTGCGACTCGATCGCAAGATTATGGTAGTAAGAGTCTTGTTGATGGTAAAGAAGCAGAATCTTCTCATTCTAATCCATCAACCTCAGCTCCCGTTCCGATCCACTACAGATCGAGAAACCTAATCCAGACTTGGTAATCGAATCGCCTGCCAAGGGTATACTTCGAAAGTCAGCTTTCAATCCACATGCGAGAGCGGCTCAGAATTATAACATTGTTGAGGATTTAGCTGTTTCACCCTCAGCAATGTCGGCTTTGGAAGTGCTGCAATCATGCCCAGCACAACGTAAATTACTTTTGTCGGCTATAGGAGCTGTTGATGTTCAGGACCCGAACCTAATAATTTTTGATCTAGAAAATAGTACACCGTAGTTGCCTCATCAAATGGCTTTCCAGATTCCAGTGATAGTAAAAAACAGGCCTATTCATCGGACTGTAATTGATGAGGGAGCCTCAACGTGTATTATGTCGATACAGTGTTGGAGATCGCTTGGTTCTCCTTCGCTAAATCAATCCCCGACAATTCTAAAGGCCTTTGATGGTCGTGGGTTTCATCCTTTTGGCATTCTACAGGATTTGCCTATAGGGGTTGAAGGAAAAACCGTTAGTCTAGATGTGGAGGTGGTTGATGCCCCTCTAGACTACAACCTTCTCTTGGGTCGAAGTTGGTCTTACGCTATGACAGCGGTCGTTTCATCGGTCTCTCGAGTAATAAAGTTTCCACACAATGGAAAGATCGTAACAATAGACCAACTGGCTTACTTTTCATCCGACCCAGCCTCTTCGGAGAGTATTCAGCATGTTGGTAAAACGACTATCCCATATAAGGATGTTGGAGTAGGATTAGTTAAAGATGCCGGTTTACTGGGAACTTTTCCTTTTCCTCCAATCAACGTATCATCTTCATTTGCAACCATTCATATGATTACATCAGACACCATTATTTATGATGATCCTTGGATCATTCCTTCTGAATCTGAGATAGACTCATTTGGTAATTCCATGCCTTTGAGTCCATATGAAATTGCCTATGAAGCCGTGCAGTCTTTTGCCGACCCGTGTTCAACCGAAAATGACTTAATGAATGTGGTCTGTGAGGAATCACTTTTCACATCAACCTCGGATTTAACCACGTTTTCTGAACTTGTTCACTCTGATGAGAAAATTCGTGAAATCCTATGTGTAGATGATTTACCATGGGAAGATCTCCATCACAAATCTTCGTTTTTACTTGAGGATGATCATTTTGAAAATGATTTCTCATCAATTTTTACAACTGAATATGTCAAGGAACCTCAGAATCCAATGAAACATCCCGATTCAGAGTTAAATTTGGGAAACATCTCTCGAACTATTCCTATTGACATTTCGGTTAAGCCCGGAATTGTTGAGAACATTCATATAGGTGCCTCGTGTACAGATGACGAAATTCAATTATATAAGGCCCTATTTCAAGAATTCCGCGACGTGTTTGCCTGGTCCTATGAGGAAATGCCAGGAATTGATCCCGCGATTGTTGTTCATGAAATCAAGACTTACCCGAATGCTAAACCCGTCCGGCAACGTTTGCGTCAGATTCACCCACAAAAAGCTGCTGCAATTAAAGCAGAAGTTGAAAAACTGTTGAAAGCAGGTTTCATTTATCCGATCCCGTTAACGGATTGGGTATCGAATATTGTTCCGGTTAACAAAACAGGGAACAATAAGAATATGCATCGATTATAGGGACATTAATCGAGCCTGTCCAAAGGACAATTACCCAACTCCCTATATCGATCAAATCATTGATGATTGTGCCGGCAGCGAAATATTCTCCTTTATGGACGGTTTTTCCGGATACAATCAAATCAACATTCTACCTGCCGATCAACCAAAAACGACTTTCATTTGTCCATGGGGGACATTTGCTTATTGCAAATTACCTTTTGGGCTTAAGAATGCTGGAGCAACTTTTCAAAGGGCGATGTCTTATGCGTTTCATGACATCAAGCACATTGTGAAACCTTATCTCGATGACTTGCCTGCTCATTCATTACATCGAGCTGATCACCTCGTCCATTTACAAGCAATCTTTATGAGGTGTAGGCATTATCGTATTCGGTTGAACCCACACAAATGTGTCTTCTGTATAGAAACGGGTCGATTGTTTGGGTTTGTAGTTTCGAAAGCCGGCATTCGCGTTGATCCCTCAAAGGTCGAAGCTATCATCAAATTTCCTCCTCCTTCGAGTCTTCGCCAACTCCAAAGTTTGCAGGGGAAAGCAAACTTTTTACGACGATTCATTCCTAACTACGCCGAGCTTACAAAGGGTTTTACCCGGTTGTTGAAATAGAATACTCCATTCTATTGGGATGAGATAGCTCAGAAATCTTTTGATGCACTCAAACACGCGTTGACCCATGCACCGTTGTTGCATCCTCCCAACTACAACCAAGATTACTTCTTGTATCTCGCCGCTTCTCATTCCACTATTGGAATGGTCTTAGTTCAGGAAGATGAATCAGGAACTGAACATGTGATATATTACCTTAGTCGAACTTTAAATCCAACTGAGCTAAAATACTCACATGTGGAGAAATTGGCATTGGCAGCCGTTCAAGCTGTCCAACGTTTTCGTCACTACATTCTACTACGTAAAACTACAGTAATTTCGGATTGCAACCCTATGATCTACATTTTGACCAAGCAATTGCTAGGGGTCAAGTACTCTAAATGGATCGTTATCCTGCAAGATTTCAACTTGGAATTTGAGAAATCCAAGTCTAAGAAATCTTTAGTTTTTGCGGAGTTAATGTGTGACTTCCCGCGTGCTGACACGGAAACTATGGCGGAGGAGCCCATTGCGGATGAATCCTTGTTTCTAATCAGCACTTTAGATCCGTGGTATGGGGATATCATCGTTTATCTCCAGACCCAATCCTTTCGGCCAGAAATTTCAAGGTCAGAACGTCGAAAAATTCGATTCCAGTCCCAACAATTCAGGATTATTGGAGATACTCTTTATCGCCGTGGGGCAGATTCTGTTTTTCGACGTTGCTTAACTCACGAGGAAGCTGAAAGGGTTCTAAATGACTGTCACTCTGGAGCGTGTGGCAGTCATATGTCTGGGTTTGCCACAGCCCAAAAGATATTGCGCGCTGGCTACTTCTGGCCGTCTTTATTTAAAGATTGTATTACGGCGGTCTAAAAATGCCACAACTGCCAGATTTTTGATCGTAAGATGCGCGCTCCACCTGCTCCTCTCCACCCTATAATTGTCGTTGGTCCTTTTGCCAAATGGGGTATCGATTTTATTACATGTAACCCTCACTCGGCCAGGGGGCATGCGTATATCATCCTTGCGGTAGATTATTTTACTAAGTGGGCCGAGGCGATGCCTACATTCGAGGCAGACGGCAAGACAGCTGCAATTTTCGTGTTCAATCATATAATTGCTAGGTTTGGTGTCCCAAAAGCGATAATCACTGATCATGGGCGTCATTTTCGAAACGTTATGATGACCAAACTTACAGGCCAGCTTGGTTTACGTCACGATAGTTCAACCCCTTATTATCCACAAGCGAATGGTCTGGTTGAGTCCATCAACAAAGTTTTAGTTATCATGATCCGACGAATCATTGGGATTCATCGGTCGAATTGGCACAACATGCTATTTTCAGCGCTTTGGGCGTACCGAACTTCAGTAAAAACATCAACAGGGTTCACTCCTTTCCAACTAGTTTATGGTTTGGAAGCCATGTTACCCATTGAATGTGAAATCCCGTCACTGCAAATGGCCATTGAGTTACTTCCAGCCACTTCCGAAGAGGAAAAGTGTTTGTTATACTTGGCTCAATTAGATGAGAATCGACGTGATGCTGCATTGGCGATCGAGACTCACGCAAAACGCATGAAAGCTCAGTATGATCGAAATGTGACCCCTCGAAATTTTTCAGAAGGAGATCTAGTCTTAGTTTATGATCAAGCTAATGATAAATTAGGCACTGGAAAATTCGTTCCTATGTGGCATGGTCCCTATGTTGTCAAGCGAAAGCTAGCCAAAGGGGCTTGTGAATTGATAGACTTTGATGGGGACTCTTTGGGTAAACCCAGAAATGGCCTTTACTTGAAGAGGTATTATGCTTAAAAAAATGGGTATGGAGATTTAGTTAGGATAGTTTTTTCTTTCTAGCTGGTGTGTTTTAGTTTAAACAGTGTGCTTAGCTTAGAGAGTGTTTTTTCGTCATTATTCCTGCTTATCTTGGTTTTACTCTTGATATTGCAGATTTCGATGCCTCTCCAAACATACATTGGTTTCGCTAATGGTGCTTGTCATAATACACGGAACATCTCTTCCGCAGCTTGGGTTATCTATTCGCCCTCTGACGAGTTAGTATCTATGCATGGGGTAAGCCTCGGTCAAACAACGAACAACATTGCCGAGTATAGTGCAGTGATTGAGTTATTGTCTGAATCTATTTCATTTGGGATTCGGAGTTTGATAGTGAGGTTAGATTCTGAACTCGTTGTATTACAGCTTAATAGAGTGTATGCCATTAGGAATCCAGTGTTATTAAGATTGTTTTTGAGAGTGCGTCTCTTGGAACGTGAATTTGATTATATTGAATATCAACATATTCTAAGGTCTTTAAATACATTAGCAGATGCAATTGCTTCTCGAATGTTAAATAGACATTTGCAATAATCATACATGTAAATTTAAAACCATTCCATAACATGATTTACAAGATAAGCCAGTAATAGTGATATATATATATATATATATATATATATATATATATATATATAGGAGTGTGTCAAAAATACATCGTCCTCGATCATAGGTTGAAAAACGCCTTATGATCAGCAAAAATGATAAGTACAAAAAACAAAAATGTCATATGTGCCCACAATAGGCGATCATCCTATCACTGTTGATGATCTCTATAAGAAACCACTGCATGGGCCACCTTGCAAAGGAACCTCCCAAAAGGTCCCGGGACCCCAATCACATAGCGCTGAAGTCGACGAGGAATGTCGTCTATAGTGGTCTCAGGAATATCTCCTGTCAAGCGCTCGATATGACCCTCCAACTCGGCCAAAACCTCTGCTGATTCGTCCTGTGGGCTGGCGCGGGTGCAACTGGTTGCCTCCTCTCGTAAGGCTGGAGAGCGGCTGGTCGCTGTGGACCCACATTTGCATTTGAAATTTTTACTATCAGTTTTGAGACGATGAAAAAATAACAAAAAATTAAAATAGGAAAAATGTTGAAAAGGATTTTACCTGACTCGTCCCACTGCTCTCCTAGTGGAAGAACCATGTCTGGGTCACCATGAAAATCTATCCCAGCGTAAGGGAAGTCCTGAATGGAAAAGACCTGGTTTTCCAGCCATTGGAAATACTCAGGTTTAAATCGAGCAACCTCTGTCCTCTCGTCCGGGTGACGGGCCATGACTGCGACCCATCGCATCAGTTTGGGCTCTCGAGGAAGCCCAGCTCCAACAGTAAGGTGCTGTGGGATCAACATAGGAACCCTCTCCAGGCCAAAACTCACAACCAAAGCCCCATAACCAAAGGTCTTTAGTTGTCCGTTTTTGGCCCTGGTCAGTTGGCCTTTCAGATTGGCCAACACGGCATCGCACCAGTTGAAGATGGTGCCTCGAAAGCAATCAACTGCCATACGCATCTTGGATCCGGTGGCAATATGTAATGCGGCAGCTCCGTAAAGTCTGGTGACAGTGAACGCAATCACCATGAGCTCAGGACGGGATATGGTCTTTATGTCTATCCCTTTGTCTCTAGCCTGGCTGTTGCAGTACTCTAGCCTGAGGCTATCGACAGACTGGCCACCTGGCCTAGCCCCAAACAGAGTCAAGTCTTCGCCTCTCTTAGGCAAACCAGTCAAGAAATATATGTCCGCCAGCTCGATTTCGAGCTGGTGGCCACCAATGAAGAAGCACTGGTCCTGTATGCTCCATCTGTCAACCAGCCACTGTAAGAAATCCACCTGAGCCCTCATGCCAGGAATGGCCCAGTATTTGTACAATCCGCACGCCCTCAAAGCATCAAGTGAAGGCTGATGATTCCATGCGGCGGCATCCACGTCCTCATGCTCTCGTTCATGCCAATCTAGCATGATGTACTCTCTGCATCAAGCATAAAGACAAATTAAAATGCTAGAAAATATTTTGTGTGGTCCATTTTTGAGAATTTTTGGGTTCAAAACCCTTGCGGCGGGGACCGCACCCTCCAGGTTAGACACAGTGCGTGGGACCGCACTTTGTCTACACGGAAGGTGTGGACCCCGAGCTTTTTCCCAATGGAGAAAAAGTCGGGGTCCGCAGGCCTGCAATGGTAAACCTGCGGGCCCCGCGCGCGGGTTTTGCGCCTAAAAACCCTCCCAAAAATGAAATAAAGGACTAAAACAAAAAATTAAACGGTTAAAAATGAAGAGTGGGATGATGTGGATTACCTGGAGAAGACGGCGTTCGATTCCAACGGTTGGATTTTCCGCAATCTTCACGGAAGTTTTCTGAGCAAAAGCACTATTTTCTCACCCAAACTCAAACGGTAAAAATGAATTGACAAAGGCTCTTTTCATAAGTTTTTTGAGTAAATAAATTGCAAATTTGTTTATGTTTCACTTTGAAGAGGTATTTTGCGACATTTTTATCCATTTCAAACAGGTATGAGTAATGTTTGTGTTCTTGTGCAGAATAAAGGATTATTCAGGCGAAATCTATCATTTTCGATGAAAAACATGTAGAGTCATATTTAAGCTCTTTTCTGACTCCTAAAACATGAAAAGATCGCCGAGTGTTTCTTTTAAACTAGTTAAAACAGAATTAAAAGACGGTCCACTTACAGCTCTTTTCTGACCGTAAAAAACATGAAAAGATTGCCGGATTTTTGTCGTTTCAAATTCGATATCGGTCATAAAACGCCGTGTCATTGATCGCTTTTTTACTTTTTCGGGTCAAAGGCACTAATGACGAAAAATACTCCTTGGTCGTAAAAGATCAAGCGGTTCTCTCAAGTATTATTTTATACTTTTTCGGGCTTGGGAGACACAAATTTACGAAAAAGGTCATAAACAGATGGCTGCGTCCATACTGTGTCCACATGAGTCTATACTTGTGATGTTTTACAAGATCATTCCTGTATCGGAGCAGTAGTTAGTTTTTCTAGTCAGTTTTGATCTGAGCATGGGAATGCCTACCTCAGTGATGATATGATCTCATATATATATTTTGCATTGAATGTTTTTACAGGTTCCAACCGGGTTCTCCACAAGATGATCCTCGAAATGATAAAGTACTTCACTCTTCCTAAATGATAAGAAATCCTCATCTACTACAGACTTCGCACTTTAGGGGGCAATCTGTTACACAAAAATATCGTCACCATGATTATTTGCAGTCAGTATGGGTCTATCATCACTTGTACTGTCCTCCTAAGCAAGTCTCAGACCTCAGCTCTTCAAATCAAGCTTTGGAAATGAGAGAAAGACATTAAAAATCAATGTAACTCTAGTTCCGCACTTTCTCTCATGGTCACCTGCGGTCCCGCACCTTCTGTGTAAAAAAGTTGCGGACCTGCCCGCTCTGTCCCTAACGGTGTAGGTGCGTACCCCTGTGAAAGTCAAAAGGCGCAAGTTTTATCTTAAAAAACTCACTTTAGGTTAATTCTAGAGGTTTCTAGAAGGAATTTTGACGTGGATTGTTCGCTCTGAGGTGGTTCATGCATCCCAAAAGAGAAGGAGCTAATCCCTTGATGAGAGGAGCTATCCCTTTGAAGGAGGGCTTTATCCCTTTGAAGGAGGACCTAGTAACCTCCCTCCATTGTACTATAAATACAAGCATTGGGCTGGTTGCTGGAGAGGTTAGAAGCTGAACATTTTTAAGGGTAAATGCTAGTGAAATCAATACTTCCTAGTTGAGCTTAAGAGGAGAGATATCACACATCTTTTTGGCTTCATTGGGGAGTGAGTGAAACTTGTCAAAGTAGAGGAGACTTCTTGCGGGACCCTGGGAGGAGCTTGTACAACATCAAGGCAAAGGTTGTAAAGTTCTTCTTCTTTTGAATTAATACAATCAAACTCATTTTTCTCAACAAGTATCTTATGTTATTTGTTTCATGGACTCCTTGACTTTCATGTTAGATATGTTTTATGCAATTGGCTTTTTAGGTGCTATTTAATTTGTTTGCCTTGTTTGTGTTTGCAGATTCACGAAAAGTAGCTCACTCGGATCAAAGGAGCGAGGGCATCCACAAGCTTGCGTTGGACCTAAGGTAGGCCCTAAAACACTTGTTTTCTATTTGTTTATCAAAGCATATTTAGAGAAAGATAGTGTCTAGTTGGTTTGCTTGTCATTAGGTCTTCTTTAGATTCTAGGAAGGTCTATCTTGTCCGCAAGATCGACTTATTCCGTGTGACACCCTCAACTTGACTCCCATGCCTTTTTCCCATTTTTAGGCCTTGGACAAAAGCTAGAAAGAGATTGGAGACCCCTTGGAAAACACTTTTTCATCACTGCGGTTTAAGTTTTGTTTTGATGGTGAATGATTCGTTTCCTTCTGTTGCCTTCTTCTTCTCTCTTGTGGCCTAGATGATTTCCTAATGGCCTTGGAGTTCTCTGCTTTGATTAGGTTTCTTATAGGCATTGTGATTTTGGGTTTTAACACAATTTTTTCCTTTCTTCCTTCTTGTAGCAGCATTCTGCCTTCCTGTAGCAGTAATTCCTTCTTCCTTCAGAGTCTTCTAACTGTATGGGAGTGATGAGAAATGATGAAGATGGATTGGATGATGATGTTATGGCTCAAGGGGAGTAGTGTAGGTTTGTGAAAATGGAGAGAATGCTTTGTTTGTTTTTTTTTCAAGAATGAAATGGGATGGATGAATGCTGAATAGATAGTGAATATGAAGTAGATGGAGGGCTTGGAGTGTTTTGGTGACTTGGCCTTTGTAAAAATTTCTTCTTTTAACTGATGTCCTCATTCCTTATTTTATCACCCTAAAATTTTTGTTTCTAAGCTTTGGAAAGTTTGCCTTGTTTTTAGTCATAGTCTTATAGGTTTTGAGTCATCTCATCTCAATAAGTGTCATTCTCTTTTCCAAAAAAAGAGTTTCACAACCTCATTCCATGTCCTAAAAGCCTCACCATGTGTTTTGACATCACTAAGATTCCAAAGGATTGGTGTTAGTCTTGGTCTAGTCTTTCCATGGTCTCTTTAGTGTCTAAGATTTAGAAAAGAGTCTTGTTGGTATGGTCAAATAGGGTCAACACTCCGTTCTTGCCCATCACTGGTCTCACATCACCTAAAATTCTGTGTGTCAAACTTGTGTCAAGGTTTTCGTAGTGTAAAACTCACTCTAAGTGTTTTCGTAGTGAAAAACCCAAAATTTGCACTGGCTGTGCTACGAAATCAGGGATTCTGAACTAGGAGTTTTCGTAGTGTGCTACGAAACCCCTAAAGCATCCTGTTTCAGCATAAAAATCTTTGTTTTCTGCTTTTACTAGTCAACTTCCAGAAGGTCTCTTTAGCAACTGAGAACTCAATTTCAAAAACTGAAAGAGGCTTTTCTTCCTAACATACTAAAATAAAAAAAATCTTTCAGTTTCTTCAAATTCATTTTGAGGTGAGAGGAATTTAGGGTTAAAATTGCGCTACAAAACTGTTGTAGTTGCAGTTTTTCACAAACCAGAATTTGCCAGTTTGCACCTGATATTCAAAGACCGTTTGTGGTCACAGAAAAGGTATTTTGGAATTTTGAAGGAGGTTTTTCTTCATAAATGCTCCAGATACAATAACCTATCTCACTTTCTTCATAAGTGTTTTCAGTTGGGAGATAATAAGCTTTCTTTGAAACCTTAATTTCAGAGAACGAATTTTTCCTGTTTTACATGTGTTTTTCAAGGACATATTCTGGACAGATGGAGAAGTCTTTTAAAAAACCAGGAGAGGTTTTTGTTCCAGAAAACATGGAATACGAAAACCTCCTTCAGTTTCATAAAATGTGTCATGGATGAGGAGATAAGGGCTCTATCCCACGTGCCAACGTTCAAGATTCCTAAACCTAAAAAAAGGGAAACATGTTCCCTAATTTCTAGGATTTGTCTTCAATAGTCAGGTGATCACGTGGGAGGCTTCATCAAATTTGACTTCATGAGGTTGCAGTTGTCAAAGAATGCTTTAAATGTTTAGATAAGGTTGTTGTAATCATAATAAGGAGTTACACTCCTAGTTGTATTAGGTCTCTAGGACTGCTAGTTAGCTGTCATTTGCATTTAATAGTTAGTTTTAAGTATCAATAGGTGTCATAGAAGGATGAATTCGAATTCCCCTCATGCTGGAGGAGGAATATAAGTGATTTAATGAACTCTCTATATTGGAGAAGAGGTAATGCACAAGGGGTTGGAATTTTTTGTAAAGAACTCTCATATGGTGCTTTTGTGTAAGACTCTGTTTTAAGGAATACAGTATTTGGCTTTGCTTCTCAGGATTCATAAGGAATTCAATGTTCAAAATTTCTTATGGTTATCCTATTCTCATTAATTACAGTGGTATGAATGTAAGATTACTTAGAATTCATTGGTTATGCTCTAACTTCCTTCATACATTTGTAGACTGTGTTTTCTTTTATGCTGCTGATTTACTCTCCATATGTTGAATTCTAGATGCCCTGACTTCCATGTAAAGCTAATTTTATTGTCTTATTGAAGAATTTCTTGACTCCATAAGCCCAATGGATGTTTACTGATTGTGTTCAACCATTCATATTTATTTATTTGTTTCTTAGAGTTAGCCATCTAATTCTTTATCAAAATCTTTAACCTAATGAGAGAGCCCTCTCAGGTTGAGGAGGCTAAGCCTCAGCCAAAAGTTGGTTTGAAAGAGTTACACAAGGTCTTCCTGGTTAGCAGCCTATTAGGGGTTGGATTTTGTGATAACACCTTGAAATCATCACCCTTCATAATTTGACTTTTCAATAATGCATGAGTGAAGGAGTGAACTTCAATTAACTAGTTGAAGGTGGTTGAGACTGCTGACCCATCCTTAGCTTATAAAACCTCATCTCTCATGCATTGACAACAAATTTCTAACTATAATTTGCTCAAGAGAAGAGGTCAAGAATATTGCATACCTGTACCTACCTGATGGTTGTTGGAGAGACCTGCATGCTACTGCTGAGTTGATGTTGATGTGCAGGTGTTGGATGGTAATTTTGATGATCCTAATGCTGCTGATAAGCTCTGGAGGAGCTTCTTTGACCTCTGGATCTCCATGTTTAAGCTTACTGCAAACCTCTAGCTACTTCATCATCATATCCCCTCACTTTTTCAAAGAAACCCATCCAATTGTGCCTTGTGAATATCTCTAGTATAGGAGGGTGTTGATGAATCCTCACTGTGTTGATGGGTTCCCCTTGTCATTTTTCTCGTATGGATGGAGGTTTGTATAGGTCTAATACCAAATTTAAAAATTCCGTGTATACAATTCCCTTACGCTGCAATCACTTTCAACAAACTAGAAGGGTTTTTTTATGTTCCTTTCACTTGGAAAAATGCGGGGAAATGTAGAGCCTACCTCATTAACACTGCTTGATGAAGCCAACCTTTGTTTTTCCCTTTTAAAATTGCTCACTTCCAATCATGTAGGTGTTGTTCTGTATCCCGTAGGATCTCAGGGAATCTTGTAGGTTTTAAGGACATCGACTTGTTTTGTCCATATCTCTCAAACGGTAGAATGGATTGACCTGAAACTTTTTGAGCATGTTTCCATCATCATTATGCACCTTGCCATAAGACAAATTTGGTCAATGGATGCACGGATCTCGAGAAAAACTAAAAATGGCAGAAGGTGATGGAGGTCGATTTTTTGGAAACCGTGCATTGGAATTTTCTAAAATTGCTTGGGCATGTTACCATCATCCATATGCATCTCCCCATGAAACACATTTTTAAATGGATGCACGGATATCAAGAAACTACAAAAATGGTTGTAGGTGATGGAGGCTAAGTTCTCTAAAACTGTGCATTGGAATTTGCTGAAATTGCTTGACCATGTTAGCATCATCCATATGCATCCCCCCTTAAAACATCTTGGCAAATGGATGCATGGTTTTCAAGATATGACAAAAACAAATTTATGCTCTATGTATTTTTGTATCTTGTAGGAAAGCAGAGCATCGTGTAGTTTTTTAGGAAAACAAGCAAATTGAGTGGTAGAAGCTTAAGAATTATGGGTATATGGTGGAAATAGATGAAGGTGATGGATTGGCATGGCCTTGGCCTTGTTGGAGCATTTGAGCAAAGGAGGAGAAAGTCAAGATTTGACTTCTTTTGACTAGGCTTGACCAATTTTTCTTTTGGTACCAACTTGTTCTTGTTGCTTGTAGATGTTGGAGAGTACATGAATTCATTAAAGAGATGCATGGAGCAAGGATTTCTTTTATTTTTTCTTTTTTTTCTTCTAGGCCTACTAGCCATCTCAATGAGGTTTTCAACTAGTAGGTCTACCTAGGTGCCTCAAAGGAGGTTTTCACCTAGGATATTTTTCTTTTTTCCCATCCCATTGACCGCCTCATGGAGGTTTTTAATCAATGAGCCAATCTCAAGTGCCTTCAAGGAGGTTTTCACCTCAGATTTTTATTTTTTCTCTTTTTTTTCATAATTTTTTTTCTACCCTGCCTTACTTGAAAAACAAAATCACTTTCAAGTATAAGAATACTTCCAATGGAGCCATGTGCACATCAAGATGATAGACAAAATGATGTGGAGGCTTGAAATGTATGCTTTGACATGTACTTGGATTTGAGTGATCAAATGCTTTGACTTTGAAAGGATCAAGCATAGTTGAAGAAGAGAGTGATGCTGCAACTTAGTGACTGTCTAGAACCAAACCTCAATATAACTTTCATGCTTATCTAGATCATTCTTCATGTCTTCTTCTACCCTGACCTTCAAATCTTCCTCATTTTTTTTACTGTTCTCTTGAATACATGGAGGATTTGATGGTAAGCATGAGGGAGCTCTCTCGATCTCTAATTTTGATGTTTTCTCTTCATCAAGTGCAACCCATGATTCTTTGATCTTCTCTTTCGAATTTTCTTCTTATGGATGTAGTACTTCAATGATATCAAGAGAATCTATTTTTTTCAATACTCTTTTTGAGCTATGGTGAATACCATTGAGCTCAAGAGGGGATGTTTGGAAGTGTTATACCTGAGCATTGTAAGTGGGCTAAGCTACTTCAATGTGTGGGATTGGAAATGGTGGTACAGGTAGTTGAGTGGGAGTGTATATTTGAGATGGATGTGGATGGGGTTGTGGTGGAGGTGGAGGTGAATGGTAGGGATAGCATGAGTTGGGTATGGAGAATACTGCAGAAAATATTGAGGATGTTGTGGATGGCTCCCATAAGTTCCTTGGCAACCTTGTTGCCAAGATTGGTTTTGGGGTTGAGATGGCGAATGTTTCGAAGGAAAAGGTGTGTTCCAATTACTTTGAGGTGGATATTCATAAACTTGAAATTGTGAATTAGGCTCTTGCATCATATTAGGTTGAATAGGCTGCCATGGTCCTCTTGGAGCTACATAACATTGATGCATTGGAAATTGACTTGCTCCATTGTCCTCTTGGTGAACTTCCTTCAACCTTGGTAATGAGGAGCAACATTTAACATCATGTGATTCTGCATCGACAACATAAACAACTTCTTTTTTCTCATTTTGTATTCTTAACATTTCTACTTGTTCGGTGTTGAGGGCCCCAAAATCGGGTCGACAACAAGGGGGATACCCACCCGGTTGGGAACCTGGTTGGCGGCTCCGTGCCCGTTTGGTGTAGCGGGTCCGACTGGGGATGATGGGACCAGCTTCCCAATCTAAAAGATGTGTGTGTGTGTGTAGATTTTGAAGATACTAATCAAAAGGTAATTTTAAACTAATTTAATTCTAGACTCTAAACTGACTCTATGCTACTGTAATCTAACAAAAACAGCACATCTAATCTATGCTAACCCGGGGTAAAATTCTTTCATTATGCGATCTAAAAATATTTCATACAATAACTGGTAATAAAGATCATTCAACTATCATAAGAATATAAATCAATTAAGATGAGCCATTCTGCATAAGAAGTTAGGCAAAACAGTTGTGAACAGCATATCGCATAATCAGTTGTTCATATGTCAAGCACAAACAAATGATTCCACCTTACAAAAGTGCCAAATGGTAATCCAAACATTCATACATTAACATATAAGCAAATCAGCTGTATATCACTCTAAGAATATGAGCAGAAATTAATCAAGAGATAAAAGTACCATTTATGACTGACTTCACTCACAAACTTCAAGCAATAACGATTTATCTCTACTTACTTCTAACATCTACTAAGAGTACAGAAGTGCAACATCAGTAGCAGATATTAAAATGTAAACATAAATAAATCTCGATCCGTCCATTCATCAAAAACCCCCTCCGAGGGTGCAAAAGTGCATGTTCTGAGGACAAGTTTTTGGAAAAATTTCCGGACCCTTCTCCAAATGCCATGAGAAGGGTTAAATACTACTAACCGACTAATTTTAATTACACAAATTTAGGGAACGGCTTCAAATGACCGCCCTTTTACTAAAACAAATTTATTTCTAAAAACTGAATCTAATTTCTAACCATTTCTGTATCTGCTCCTTAGTGCTGTAAGCGATGCGCTGTTCGCTTTGAAAGAGTCGGCTGATTGTCCTTTCCTTTTGTTCAAGCTTGAAAATTAGAAATAACAAGAGCTGGCACCTCTTTCTGACAAACTAGAAGATATTTTTGAAAGTCTTCTTCTGGAGGAGTGTCTTCACGACGTGTATACTTAGTACAACTCAGATTTCTTTCAAACTGATTGTGCTGTTTCTATTTCGGTTTCCGGCCGTGTGGATGACTCAATGAGTTGGGGACTTTGTTGCCTGAACAATTTTCTGAATTGAAACTTGTTTCCGTTCTTTGTTCCAGGCTTTTCTGAGACGTCTTTCCCCTTAAGCGTTTTTCTTTTTGCTTTACCCAATTCGGGCTTCAGGATCTTTCGTAAACGCTTTGCTTTTGTGCGCCTTTGACTCTGAGTCCTGGATAGTCTATTTCCATCAGTATTTGTTGAGTGATACTCTGGAATCCGCGGTCCTGCTGCATGCGGTATCCATTTGCGAAGTCATCTCCTCTCTGTTCTTCTAGCTCTGGCACTTTTCCTTAGATGTTTCCTGCATATAGATTTATATTAGTCGCTGCCTTATAGTTCACGCAAATGAAAAGAGACACGAAGAAAAGATTGACATGAAAGCATTAAGTTCTAATGAATGCATAATCATGACACCCATTATGGCTTGACTCTTCGAAAAACGCAACACAATCATCTTTGGATACACAGGCGTACAATTATTAATTTCCCGTAAGGTGCGCGCCCAATTTTGGGCTTACAGATCATGCCGAGGAATGTTTGCGATGAATGGTTTCTGCGATTTGCATCGCAGCGTCGAAGATTGCGATGTAAATAAGTGCCATCGCAGCAATTGATAATCTCGCTTGTCGCAAATTGCAGATCGCAGATCGTAATTTTTGTAGGATCGCAGATCGCAAGATCGCAGATCGCAGATTGCATATTTTCAATTTATCACCTTGTGCTGCTTATGTGATGCTGCGACGTGCGACGTCGCATGTCAGTCGTCGTGGTTCCTTAGGTTTTCCCCTTTTGAGCGCTTTTGATGCATGCGATGCGATGGGTTTCGCGTCGCTCTTGCGCAGCGTATTTATGCGCTTTGGGAAAACGCTTCTCTCTACCTTTGCGACGCGATATAGCTCTTAGGGAGTTAAATACAAAATATTTCTTAACAAAATATTTTTTGGATTTTTGGTTAAGGGTCCCCCTTTGCTTGATGTTATTGTTAATATCAAACAAAGAGGGGGGTTGTTGGTGACCACAACAATGGCGATTCACTGTGAAGAACCAGTTATCTCTGCTTTTCTATTGACCGTTCACTTCCGAAACATCAAAATTTTTACGTGTCTAAATTTTGTTATGGACAGATAGAGTAGATTACCCCTCACCCTGTCAATGATACTTTGTCTCAACCCTTTTTATATTCCAATTGTTTGCTTCCTCAGGCTTTTCCTTGCATTCACACCAGACATTACTCGGTCTTTATTAAAGATAAAATAAGGTCTTCTCTGCGTACTGGCTTAAAAGTATACTCATTTGTCGTAAGTAGAGCCTCTGCTGCCTGCAAGCGTCCATAGCCTCGACAGGGTTACCACGTTATCCAGTAATGATCCTTTTTCCTGCTTGAGGTTACTCACAACATTCCAGAGAAAAATCCTTTTTGACACTTTTTCCTTTTTATTCTCTAAAGAACAATGTCTTGGTTTGGTGGCCAAATTATGACACAGTCATTCACTTGATTTACACTTTTGCTGAACAAGCCGTCTCGTGATGAGACCTCTTGTCTTTTGATTGCAACAATCTTAAGTCATTGCCCTGTTTTGATAGACAGTATTGGCAAAGTCAGCAAGTTATAATATCTGTGATCATGATAAGCCGGCTTGTGATGAGACCTCTTATTCTTTGAGATATAGTGTTTGCTTTGGATTGTTTCTCTGAATGCTGCGATTTCCTTTTAGCAGGGAGGAAGTCATTGTTTTTCCTTAAGAAAGCTCTGGACGACAATAATAGAGTTTTTGAAAACAACAGTTTTGCAGAGAATATTTATTTTATTATTGATGATACCTTTCATTGTGCTGATACAAAACAATTCTTTACCAAAGGTTGTTTTCGTCAAAGTTTTTTGAGGTTGAAACTAATATCGTAATCAGGGTGAAGTTAACTCTATTTGTCAATAATAAAGTTCAGATTTTTCAAAAATTTTGCTATTTGTACAAGCGAAATCAAAATCTGATAGAGAATTAGCGTGCTCTTTCATGAATCCTTCTAAATGATCATTTACAACCGGTTTTATTCATAAAGGAGAAAAACAAAACAAAATAAAAACTAAGACTAACCTACAAAAAATAGAAGAATGCTCTCCTATGGAAAATATACTTTAAGAATCTGTCCATTGACAGGTAAAGAATCTCTTCTCCCTGCCAAATCCTGCAACACAAATGTAGATGGGCCTACGACTTCTACAATCTGAAAAGGGCCAAGCCACAGCTTCTGAAATTTCGTATGTTTGCCCTTTTCTTCATGAGCCTTATCCCATTTCAAAACTAAATCACCCATCTGAAAGTTTTTTCTGGTTATGATGTTTGAGTCAAAAGAGGATTTTATTAGCGCTTGGTGATGAGCATGGGTTTTCCTAGCTTGTTCTCTTTGTTCTTCTAATTTGATTATTTCCATTTGTCTTAATTGTAAAGAGGAAGTAGATACTTCATCGATATATTGTACTAAAGACAAAGAGGGAATGACTAGGTGAGTCGAAAGAACCACTTCTCTCCCATAAACTAAATTAAAGGGAGAAGTGCCGATTGAAGCTTTCTTCGTGATTCTATCTACCCATAAAGCATTTACCAGCACTTTGTGCCAATTCTTTTGGTTTTGGTCGACTGTTCTTTTGATAATCCTGATTAGGTTCTTGTTTGTTGATTCAACCAATCCATTACCTTGTGGATAGTAGTTGGCAGAATATTTCAGTTTGAACCCTCTTTTAAGCGCAAACTCAGTCATAACATTTCCAGAAAAATATGAAGCATTATCAAACATTAAAGCCGTTGGCAATCCAAACCTAGTGATGATAAATTGATCTATGAACTCAATAATGTTTTCAGAATTGACTGTCTTGAGAGGAACTACTTCTACCCATTTAGTAAAATAATCGGTTGCCGTAAGGATATACTTATGCTGCTTAGAAGAGTGAGGAACGATCTCACCTATTATGTCCAAGCCCCATTGGCTGAATGGTTGCTCGATGTTGACCGGTTGTAGCGGCATGGATGGTTTCCTTTGTTTTCCTGCAGCAGTCTGGCATACTTGGCATTTCCTTACGTGATTGTATGAGTCTTTGAACAGCGTGGGCCAATAATATCCTGCATGCAAGATTTTATGTGCAGTCGCATCTCCGGCATAGTGTCCACCTGCTGGTCCGTCGTGGAGTTCCTGCAAAACCTTTTCGGCTTCAGTTTTCTCAAGACATCTAAGAAGCACAGAATCATAATTCCTTTTAAACAGAACACCATTTATGAGCTAGTATTGTTTAGCTTTTAATCTCAAAGCTCTTTTCTTGGTATGATCCAGACGTGATGGAGCATACCCGTTCTTAAGAAAATAAATGGTGTCAGCATATAATGATTCTGCGTCGTTTAGGCTTACCTCATACGTTTGTACCTCTTCAGATGATTTCTCAGAAATCTGCGATGCTCCAGCTAAATTTTTACAGAAGCCTTGACCTCTTACAATGTTTGCTGGTTTGATCTCAAGATCATATTCTTGTAAAGCGGTAATCCAATTAGCTCTCTTTTCGCCCACGTCCTTCTGTACCAGAAGGTTTCTTACCGCTGGAAATAGTACTACGACTTTGGTGTGGGCTTTAAGCAAGAAAGGTCTGAAATATTTGATCGCTTTGAAAACGGCATATGCATGTTTCTCTACGTCTGAATAATTAAGTTCTGCACCTTGTAAGTTCGAGCTAAAGAATGCGATTGGAGCTTCCGCTTTTTCTTGATTTTCTTGGGTCAAAATCGCGGCATAAGATCTCTTTGAGGCAAAAGTGTATAAGATAAAAGATTCTGAAAAATTTGGGGTGGCCAAAGATGGAGCATTAATGATAGCTTGTTTGATCAAGTTGAATGCTTCGTGCTCATCTAGACCCCATTTGAAATTTGAATTCTTTTTTATCATATTTTGTAAGGGAGAAATAATGCGTGAAAAATCAGGGACAAACCTTTTCACAAAATTGATCTGTCCAAGAAAAGATTGCATGGCTTTCTTGTTATGGGGTATGGATATTTCGGAAATTTCCTTGATTCTGTCGGGTTCTATGTGAATACCAGATTTCGACACTATGAATCCAAGCAATTTCCCTTCGCTTAATGCAAAGAAAGATTTCTTTGGGTTGAGCGAAATCCCATACCTCAAACATCTTTGAAAGATTTGCTTCAAATCTTTGAGATGGTCGTTTCGTTTTTTGGAGTACATTGTTATATCATCCAGGTAAATCACTACTGATTTATTGACTAACCCTTTAAACGCGATGTCCATGGCTCTCTGAAAGGTAGCTCCGGCATTGATCAGACCAAATGGCATCTTCCGATATGCATAAGTGCCCCATTTGGTTCGGAACGTAGTCTTTAACTGATCATCGGGATGCACCAGTACTTGATTGTATCCTGAAAATCCATCCAGGAAAGACATTAATTCTGAGCCTGCTACTGCCTGTAATATTTGCTCCATAGGTGGGAGGGGAAAGTTGTCTTTCTGACAGGCTTTGTTGAGATTTCGGAAATTGATACAGATTCTAATGTCTCCGTTTTTCTTCGTAACGGGCACCATATTGGATACCCATTTGGAATGTCTGACGGGGAAAATTATTCTGGCTCTCAACAACTTATTTAGCTCAGTTTTTATTTGATTTTCTAAGTTAGGGTGTATTTTCCTGAGCTTCTGCTGGACAGGTTTTTCATTGTCAATCATAGGGATAACGTGTTGAATGATAGAAGTGTTGTATGTTTTTAGCTCATCGTAATTCCAGGCAAAAACGTTTTTGTATTGTCTCAGAAGACGGATATATGCTGATTTCTCTTCAGGGGCTAGGTCGTGGCCTAGGTTAACGTTTTGTGGCTTCTGATCGGTACCTAGGTTTACTAATTCATAGTTCAAAGTAGAACTGTAGAGTTTAGCATTGGCAGATCTTTTAAACCGACTTTTCAAATCATATAAATCTTCTAACTTGACCACTGATTTCGGTATAGCATTGTCAGTGCCATTTGGTTGTATTTGGCGATCATGATGGTCTTCGTCAATTATTTGATTTGAGTAGGATCCTTCAGAAGTAAGGAAATTTACGATGTCAGGATCATCGTTGAATACTCTCCAATTGGTGATGTTGTCAGGGATGGATGGTATAAAGATTAATTCTATTGAAAACCTATCAGGACTAAAATCCTCGGAGGGAATAAGTCTAGAGGCTACGTTAGCTAACAGGTCTACGCTCGCGTTTTGAATTCTTGGAATTGACGAGATGTTGAATGCTATGAAATGTGCAGTGAGATCTTGAACTAAAGATTGATAGTGCTTTAAATGACTTGACAGGCAATGTATGGTGTTACGTACCTGTTTGACGACGATCTCAGAATCTCCAAAGACTTGAAGATGCTTAACGTTCAATCCGATTGCTTTGTATAGGCCTTGGACCAAGGCTTCGTACTCCGCTGTATTGTTCGTGCAATCGAACTCAAGTCTGCATGTGAGCATAATCTTGTTCCCATCTGGGCTAATCAGAACGCATCCTACTCCTGCTCCCTCATTGGATTTAGAGCCGTCAAAATATAATTTCCAAAACAAAGATGTATTTACAGATTTATCTAAAAAACTAAAACATTTTGAGTCATCAGTTTGGGAGAAATTTTCAACTTGGGATAAAACTGAATTCTCTAAGTAAGGTGAGATATGAGCATTGAAATTTCCGAGGAAAGAATCTACTGAGTAATTGCCTACAATGCTGCTATTGTAAGTTATGGCTTCATTTTCTCCTTCCAATTCTGTCACTATGTATTTTTGGTGCAACTCTCGTTCAACCTTTATCTGATTTGGTTTACCATTGTATGGTAACCACATGTGTGACCAGTCGGTTGAGAAATATCCGTGGAGTTTCTCCGACCAATCCCTACTAAGAATCAAACCATAGAATTCAGGGGTATCAGCTACTAGAATGTCGATAACCTGACACACTTTTGGGTTAGACGACAATCTTATGGTCACTTGATTAAGTTCACCAATCACTTCGACTTGGGATCGATCAAGTTGAACTATATGTACTGCGGATTTTTGAGGTTGAACATTCAATTTGGCACATATTGACCTGGGTAAAATATTCGTTGAAGCACCAGAATCGACCAAGCAATTGTGCACGTTTTTATTGAAGATTTCATAGGTGAGAAGAAAAGGAGGAGTATGAGATCTTGATCTTCCTCCAATCAAGGCGATGTCATTTGGATCAATCTTATTGATCGCGTTGGTTGGAGGTCTTCCCATATTGTGGGAAGCTACCGCTGTAGGTAAAGATGTAGTAGGCACAACATGTAATTCTTTCATCATTATTTTCTGTTGATGTTTCAATTTGCTCAATTCATAAAGAGTAATATTAGCCCTAGTCTTCTTCATGTCATCAATGATGTTATACTCCATTTCATCCGACACTATCAGTGTTCTTGATGGAGGTGCTTGATCTGATTGGACTGGGCTAAGCTGGGTCGCTTTAGCAGTTGTCTTTTTTGTTGTGACCTTATCTTTTGTTGCAGGGCTTGCGCCCTTCTGTTTAGGGGTAGTTTGGGGAGGATCAAGTTGATTTTTGCTTCTTGTGCTAACAGGAAATGCTTCTTGATCTTCTTCTTGTGGGAGGATGAAGTCCCACATTCCTTGTAGTTCCACAACTTCTTCATCGTCAGTCTGCCCTTCAGTGGCATTCTCTTCTTCTTCTTCATCTTCAGATTCAACGTTTGAGACAGCACTGGGTGGCTTTACCTCCATGGGAGGATTTCTTTTAAAAGTTCTATAGGGCTTTTTTGAAGAAGTCTCTGCTACTTGTTTCTTAATGTCAATCATCTCATTGGACATGGCCTTCAACACTTTTTGTAATCCTTCCAAATCGAAAGGATCTTTCGTTTGCTTCTTCTTGTTGTCTTCTTTGAAAGATATTTTCTTAGATTTGCGTTCTTCTAAAGCGGATCTCTTTTCTAGGGCTACCATGCGTTTTTCCACTGCTAACGCCTCTGTCAAGCTGTCAACTAAGGTGGTCTTGTTTGCCCTATCTACGAAGATAGCCAAGTTTTAAGGTAAAGCCGTAATGTACCATTCACATCTTACTTCCTCGCTGGGTTGTGAAGCAGCGGGGATTTTGTTGAGGATCTTATTGAACCGTAAGTTAAAATCTTTAATGGGTTCTCTAGCCTCAACCTTAAGATTAGATAGGTCATTGATCAATGTCGCAGTGGATCTATCATCACCGAACTTGGTAAGGAATTGACTTTGAAAAATGTCCCAACTTGTGATGGATTCGGAAGGTAACGAAAAGTACCATGACCCGGCTGTTCCTTGCATTGTATAGGGGAAAAGCCGGACAACAGCATCTTCGTTAGTAACTCCGTTGAGATTAACAGAAAGCATGAAATTATTGATATGCTCTTCAGCTAGCATGCCTGTTTCTGGATTGAATTTAGGTAGCCACTTCTCAGGATGGGCCGGTATTGGGCTCAGGGGTGGAGGCATCAACACCGCCCCAGGATTGTTCCATGGAGACTGGGCCATCGTTGAGTTGCTAGTTATTGAAAGTGCAGAAGATGATCCCTGATGCTGAGAAGATGAAGATATTAAGATCTTTGATGTTTGAAGAGGAAGGGTCGTGGAAGATGGGTGAGTGAGTTGGAATGAAGATGTGGGTGGTTGACTTCACGGTGAGGGAGTTGAAATGGACGAAGTGGATGAAAGAGTCTTACTGTCAGACTCTGGTGGTGTTTTCCTTGCTCTTTTCCTAGTGGGGAGAGGGAGTTCACTTGGTTGTATGCCAAATTTCTCACTCTTTAATCTGGTAAGGGGATGAGCAGGGTTGTACTGCGAAGTCACACTGCTTTTGGATTTATCAGACCTCTGGTTAAAAATAGAGAATCCCTAGAGTTTACGAATCAAAGTTTGAATTTCAGGGGGTTCAATGATAGATTGGTCTGATGTATTCGAGTATGTAGCAGCGGTGGATACTCGAGCGACTTCAAATTCCGGGTTTAACCGTGTTGGAGAAGTCGAGGGAGTTGTTGAGGGTGTATTACTCTCAGAATGGTATTTAGATATTGCTTTAGATGCCATTCATAGTTTGTGCCCTCCTTCTAGTGCCAAATATGTTGAGGGCCCCACAATTGGGTCGACAACAAGGGGGATACCCACCCGGTCGGGAACCTGGTTGGCGGCTCCGTGCCCGTTTGGTGTAGCGGGTCCGACTGGGGATGATGGGACCAACTTCCCAATCTAAAAGATGTGTGTGTGTGTGTGTATTTTGAAGATACTAATCAAAAGGTAATTTTAAACTAATTTAATTCTAGACTCTAAACTGACTCTATGCTACTGTAATCTAACAAAAACAACACATCTAATCTATGCTAACCCGGGGTAAAATTCTTTCATTATGCGATCTAAAAAGATTTCATATAATAACTGATAATAAAGATCATTCAGCTATCATAAGAATATAAATCAATTAAGATTAACCATTCTGCATAAGAAGTTAGGCAAAACAGTTGTGAACAACATATCGCATAATCAGTTGTTCATATGTCAAGCACAAACAAATGATTCCACCGTACAAAAGTGCCAAATGGTAATCCAGACATTCATACATTAACATATAAGCAAATCAGCTGTATATCACTCTAAGAATATGAGCAGAAATTAATCAAGAGATAAAAGTACCATTTATGATTGACTTCACTCACAAACTTCAAGCAATAACGATTTATCTCTACTTACTTCTAACATCTACTAAGAGTACAGAAGTGCAACATCAGTAGCAGATATTAAAATGTAAACATAAATAAATCTCGATCCGTCCATTCATCAAAAACCCCCTCCGAGGGTGCAAAAGTGCATGTTCTGAGGACAAGTTTTTTGACAAATTTCCGGACCCTTCTCCAAATGCCATGAGAAGGGTTAAATACTACTAACCGACTAATTTTAATTACACAAATTTAGGGAACGGCTTCAAATGACCGCCCTTTTACTAAAACAAATTTATTTCTAAAAACTGAATCTAATTTCTAACCATTTCTGTATCTGCTCCTTAGTGCTGTAAGCGATGCGCTGTTCGCTTTGAAAGAGTCGGCTGATTGTCCTTTCCTTTTGTTCAAGCTTGAAAATTAGAAATAACAAGAGCTGGCACCTCTTTCTGACAAACTAGAAGATATTTTTGAAAGTCTTCTTCTGGAGGAGTGTCTTCACGGCGTGTATACTTAGTACAACTCAGATTTCTTTCAAACTGATTGTGCTGTTGCTATTTCGGTTTCCGGCCGTGCGGATGACTCAATGAGTTGGGGACTTTGTTGCCTAAACAATTTTCTGAATTGAAACTTGTTTCCGTTCTTTGTTCCAGGATTTTCTGAGACGTCTTTCCCCTTAAGCGTTTTTCTTTTTGCTTTACCCAATTTGGGCTTCAGGATCTTTCGTAAACGCTTTGCTTTTGTGCGCCTTTGACTCTGAGTCCTGGATAGTCTATTTCCATCAGTATTTGTTGAGTGATACTCTGGAATCCGCGGTCCTGCTGCATACGGTATCTATTTGCGAAGTCATCTCCTCTCTGTTCTTCTAGCTCTGGCGCTTTTCCTTAGATGTTTCCTGCATATAGATTTATATTAGTCGCTGCCTTATAGTTCATGCAAATGAAAAGAGACACGAAGAAAAGATTGACATGAAAGCATTAAGTTCTAATGAATGCATAATCATGACACCCATTATGGCTTGACTCTTCAAAAAATGCAACACAATCATCTTTGGATACACAGGCGTACAATTATTAATTTCCCGTAAGGTGCGCGCCCAATTTTGGGCTTGCAGATCATGCCGAGGAATGTTTGCGATGAATGGTTTCTGCGATTTGCATCGTAGCGTCGAAGATTGCGATGTAAATAAGTGCCATCGCAGCAATTGATAATCTCGCTTGTCGCAAATCGCAGATCGCAGATCGTAATTTTTGTAGGATCGCAGATCGCAAGATCGCAGATCGCAGATTGCAGATTTTCAATTTATCACCTTGTGCTGCTTATGTGATGCTGCGACGTGCGACGTCGCATGTCGGTCGTCGCGGTTCCTTAGGTTTTCCCCTTTTGAGCGCTTTTGATGCATGCGATGCGATGGGTTTCACGTCGCTCTTGCGCAGCGTATTTATGCGCTTTGGGAAAACGCTTCTCTCTACCTTTGCGACGCGATATAGCTCTTAGGGAGTTAAATACAAAAGATTTCTTAACAAAATATTTTTTGGATTTTTGGTTAAGGGTCCCCCTTTGCTTGATGTTATTGCTAATATCAAACAAAGAGGGGGGTTGTTGGTGACCACAACATTCGGTTAGATCACTAAGAATTTCTATTTTAAAGTCATCAAACAAATTTCCAAGTTTAGCTTGACTCACCGATCTTGATACCGATTTACTTACTCTTGCTTTTCCTCTTGATATGCGTTTGCATGTTTCATAAATTTCCTCAAATGATAATTGACATACATAACCTCTACTCATGAGATTAATGAGATCAATCCATTCATCCCTAATTTCTCTAAGTAAGAGGGCTTTTAGTGTGTCTGATCCCAAATGATGTAGTTTTGCCCTCTTAACATTATACATCAACCTCTCTATTAGATCCTTAAGGCTTTCATCTTCTCTTTGATTCATTCTAAAGATATCTTCCTTAAGATCATGATCTTTATATTTTTCTATAAATATTTTTTGTATATCATTCCATGATCTTATTGAATTAGCCCTAAACTCATGAACCATTTAAGAGCTCTATCCTTCAAAGTTGTCGGAAACAATCTCAGTTTTTTATTTTTTAATAAGTAACCATAAGATCTACAAATAATCTCAAATTCAAAGAGAAATTTTTCTGGATCCTCTGAACTTAGACCATGAAATTTTGGAAGAAATGATGGAGGGATGTTCTTCATGTGCACACTACCATCAATATCTTGAATGGGAAATACGAGAGGATCTTCTCCATCCATTTATTCTACATTCTTTGCCATCTTTTTCTTCTACCTGCAAAAGTGAATGGTGATGTGGCTCTTACTTCACCATGTGATCAAATGGGGGGGTGGGTTGGTGTTGGAGATTTTTTTGTTTTTATGATTGCATGAAACTATAATGCAATGTAGTTTTCTACTTTTTAAATGAAATATCACTAATGCAATTATTTTTTTTGTTTTTTCAAAAATTAAAAAGAAATGAATCAACTAGGGAAGAAAACAATGCATACTTTGACACTTCCCGAGCAACAGTGTCAAAAAGTGATGAGCCTCGGTATTGCAACAAGAATGCTACAAATCCCAAGGCTATCGACTTTAATTATCAACCCGGGGTTCTTACAAACTTAAGAGGTATCAACACTATATGTGCAGCACAAAATGTGTCCTTCCTTTGTTGTCATGATGTAATGGAGTGCATGTACTAAAGTCAAATCCTAAACTAATTGCAGAAAATGAAATGTTCAAAATGGAACCTTAACCTATTTCAAGAAAGAAAGTACTAGGAAAGAGACTGAAATCAAATGATAAAACACACAATTTTCTAACTAATTGCTAAGAGGCTTTGCTTCAAAAGAATGCTAAGTTAACATATATGCAATCCTATTGTACTAAGCATTCATATTCAAAACATCAAACATCACTACTGTGCATGTAAAGGACTGAAATAAATATGTTTTTTCTTTTTATTCTTTTTATGGAAAAACAAGTGTGAAAGCTAATCTCTTTTGGTGATGTGGCAGGTGGATTGGAGATTATGGTGGATGGTTGGAAGGCTTGGGAGACCCTTAGGTGAACTTGTGTGGCTTCCTAGAGGTTTTCCCTCAATTCGGCCTCAAAACAAACCACTACAGGAAAACCTACAAGATCCCTTGAAAACCTACAGGATACAGCCGAGAGAAAAAAGATGGATGTTGAAGGTGATGTAAATCTTAGGGAAGGTGGTTGGTGGATGGAATGAGGCAAGGGATTTCCTAGGACCACTTCAGAACTCAAAACCAAGGTTGCGAGATGGATGGATTTGCTCAAAAAGCTTGGAGAAGTTTCCTTGTGAATTGATGAAATTGGTGAGGGTTTAATGACCAATCAAATCAAATCCAAATTGGATGGGATTTTTTTTTAATTAAATAGGATTTCTTAGGTCCATATTCCAAGTGGAATCACTCAAAATACTTCTATTAACCCATTCAAAAAAAATAAAAATAAAAACGTTACTAGTCAAAAATCTAGAAATTCGAAAACTAGTGAGCTAGTAAATCTAAAAAATGCCTAACCAAATCAAGTGAAAATGCAATGGGGTAAATTTTTTTATGAACTAGAATATTTTTTTGATCTAATGCAAGTGGAACCAACTCGGATTGTAGGTCAACATTTAACCAGAGGCGAAGCAAACGGACGGAAGGATGCAGCGGGGAAGGAACTCGATCCCTGGTCAAATCCTTGAACCTCGAACAGGGCTTGGGTAAGCAGTAGAGGCCAGATCTACGCACAGCTGCCATCACGAAAGCTTCCCTTCAGCTCCTTGCAACTGGCAGTTGGAGGTTATATCGTGTTTTGGTCTTTCCTAGGGTCGATAAAGAAATTTTTTTTTATTACTGTCAACTGTCAGCTGTTAGCAGTCTCCGTTTCTTTCGGTCTGTCGGTGGTCTCTCTCCTTCGTAAATAACAACCATGGTTAAGCCCTCCGAGTTTCTTGCTCTGGACCCAGACGTCGAGGACATACTTTCCATGTGGGGCAAAGAAATCAACTCACAGAATGTGGACTATTATTTTGGATCTGTAGATACCCCCAGCCTGGCGTCTGCTACACAGCCGGAGATCCTTCAGGTTTTTTCCCAAGTTCAGGTGCCGGACAGAGAGCTCCAGCTAGAAGGTTTTTCGACCGGCCCTTCTCATCAAGCGAAAGAGACAGATCTGAGAAGGGCGTTTGCGGCATCAAAGCCCTCGGAGCCAAAGGGTCTTTCTCTGAAACCACGGTTTCCAAACCCTAAAGGGCTCGAAGAAATCTCCCAGCTAGGGTTTCCTGCGGACGACGAGCATTCTAGACTCCCAGGCGCTCCAGGTTCGCTTACGAGGGTTTCCCTCTCCCGAGATTCACAAGGCCTACCCGAGGTTCAGCCAAGCGACCAAGGCACCTCCTTAGCTGACGGGCCGGCAGGAAATGATGGTCAAGGGGCAGATACTTTGTCCGCCGGGAATGTCAACTTGGTTCTTTCAGGACAGATCCCGCCCCTGTGGGAACCAGATACCCTCTTGGGTTCAGCTCAAATAACATCCGATAATACCGAGGATTGTGAAGGAAGAAGACCGGGGGGGGAATGCTCAAGGCCAAGAGGCGCGACAAGGAAGCAGAAAAGACCCATTGGTTCTCAGGTAATAGCGGAGAATCTGGTTCTAGGGATGGAGGTATCGATGAGAGAAGCTATTGCGGTGGCTGACTGCACTTTGGTAGGAAGAGTTAGAGGCAAGCCATATTCTTCTGCTTTTCTTCAAGAATGGGGGGAAAAAAGCTTCACTCCAGAAAGACCCGTAAATTTCGAAGCACAAGTACTAGCAAAAGGATGGTTTAAGTTCAAATTTGAAGACAAAGAAACGGCGGATTGGGTTCTGCAGCGTTTATGGCATATTGATAACATCCCCGTTCTATTCAAAAAATGGTCTCCATTATTTGATGCTATCAAGGAACGCACTGACTCTTTTCCTGTCTGGGTGCACGCTCCGGGTCTACCCTCCCTTCTATGGACTGAGGAAGTTTTCAGAACAATCGGCAACCGGCTGGGGGAATACATGACTGCAGACATGTCCTTCTTAACAACAAACAATTTGGCAACCGCGCGTTTTCTTGTAATGCTCAAACCAAGTGGGGGTTTGGCACAAAAGGTAAACCTTCAATTTGACGAATATGTCCATGAGCAGCTTTTAGACTATGAATACCTTCCTTTTAGATGTCATTGGTGCCACGAGCACGGCCATTTAGCAAAAGATTGCCCCCATAAGAGAAGAAGGCGACATTTTCGTAGGACTCCTGCTCACAGAGCAAATGCACAATCCGATGCTCAGACAAGGATGGAGCAGGACTTGCCGGAGCCACATGAACAAATGAATATGGAGGCAGAGGAGACCGAGAAAGAACCATCGAATGCAAGCGCAAAGCCTACAAATTTGGAAGCAGAAATTGGTACAGACCAGGCCGTTGTGGAAGGGGCCGTCGAGGTAACAGCCAAAGTCCCGGAAGCAGAGAAAAACTCGGCCGAAGGAACACTTCTAAACCAATCCGACGATCCTGAGAAGGGAAAGGAACGAAGAAGCCGATCAGTTATCTAAGGCAGGTATACTACAGGATCCGGACAGCTGGGCGATAGAAGAAATTTTCCAGGGGCAATCAGTCAGATCAGACTTGCCTCCTTATGATCAGTAGTACATTCTCAGTTTTTGATCCGCCCCGTTTTTGTAGGCTCATTATCAGTTTTCATATCTTTCTCTGTTTGTACTTTCTGTATATATTCCTCCATAGCACATCTCGTTTTTTTTCCGGATGTTTAATTCTCGGCTTTCAGTATACCAATTTTTGTAAATTTTTGCTCTTACACAGTGCTGATGGACACTTTTTTCTGACTGTAATGGAGTTGTTTTCCAATATGGAGACTCCAGATATTTTTGAACTATTGTAACAAATGGCTTCACATCCTCCTCTCGGGAGGAAGACTCTCTCAGTTTTCATACAGTAAAAAAGCTCCCCGCGGGTCGAGCTGTGACTGCTTCATTAAGCCCTGCGCGGCTTAAGAACTACTGGATCAAAACTTTTATTATTATAATAAAATACTGCTTTTTTCCCTGGAAAAAAGTGGAACCAACTCAATTGAAGCTTGTTAGAATGCTCTAAAAGATAGAAGAAATGTATTATTCTTTGCTAAAAAGGAGGTCCAACAATCTAGATTCGGGAATAAGAAGACAAATACAAGTAGATCAATGATTACTATGAACTTCCAAAGCTTTTACAAGGATTAAATAATTATTGTGATCCTGTAAAAGAACTTTCATTAATAACTTGACTCAATCCTACAACAAGAAATCATTAATACTAAATGCAGAAGTAGAAAGAAATAAAAACTAGAGATGCATGTGAATAAGAAGTGAAAAGAAGGAAAGAAAATGATCCAAAAGGGCTCTGAGGCTCCTGGGATGGCCAAGACCAAGGAAACTCAGAGACCTGTGGAGGAGAAAATGATCTAAAATCTGAACATGACACCAATCTTCATTCTTTTCATCAATAGAATTACATCCCTGCAAGAAAATACAATAGAGTTGCATAAATATGAGTTCTCTTCACAAGAACACTAATTAAAAATCTATCTCTAGAGGCAAATTCGACTTGGTACTTATACAAAATGATTAGGAATCATTCCTCCTGAATGGAGGAAGCTTTCCCCACCAAAATCCCTTGATTAGTGGATCTGGTCCCTTGATTAGTGGAACACATTCCTAGATTTTCTCAATCATTGGAGTTCCACAATCTGTGTCATAATTCCATAATATCTTATTGATTTATTATTTATTATTGATCCTCCTATAGTAGGGAACAAGTCCCTAAATTATCTCCTCCAAATCTTCATAATCTGCCCAATATTCTCATAATATTCCACAAAAATAAATAATATTAGGCACAAATATCCAGTTATTCATAAACCTTCTTAATGAATATATTAAAGTTAAAAATGAATTATCTAATGCAAGAAGAGAGGTTTAATATGCTAGAGGATGGTTAGATGGACCTTAATTTATGTTTAATTTATAGGCATGTGCCTTAATTTATGTCTAATTTAGAGGCCCATCACAATGCCTCTCTGGAGTTGCTGGAGGACACGTAGGGGGTAAAGCCACCCCGATAAAGGTACTTCAATAAGGACTCTGGTGGGCCATGTTTTTTTGGGATGCAAAGGAGTATGTTAGGAATTGTGATTTTTGCCGATGGGTGGTATTAGAACCAATTTTGTACCTTTCCTAAAGGTCCAAAGGTTTTGATTATCAGTTGATTGTGCAAGGGGTAAGTAACGTCCTACGATTTTTTTTTTTTGGAATGTAACAAAGCTTATGAAAATTTATAAATAGTTATTTCACCTAATCCTAAGTGTTCCCTAAGCTTTTGCAATAAAATAAACCTATTGGAGCCCATTGGCAAGTTTAAAAATATGATTCCAAGCATCTTTTCAAGTTTCCAAACCATTTTTCAAGAATATTTACTCTTATTAAGCCTTGATATTACATTTGTTAGAGTTTTCAAGCCTAAGAGAGATATTTTAACTTAAACCCCAAAACAACAATTTGCCCTAAATGGCAGTTTCCAACATTTTCTTATTTTAGTCATTATGTTCAAACACCGATTTCAAAAAGGTGGTGATGAATTTAAAAAAAAGAGAGAGGTTTTTGTTGGTAACAGGTGTATTCTATAAAACCTCTTTCATATTTTACCCATACATCATGGTTTATAAATTACACATGAACCTTTGAGGCATATTTTTCCATATTTTGTAATTTTGTAATTTTCCTATTTTAGCAACTATTTTCAAATGCAGTTTCTGAACATATGGAAATGAATTTGTAAAACAAAAAAGAGAATTTTGCTGGTAACATACAAATTTAAATAAGCCTCTCTCCTATTTTACCCATATAGCATAGTTTAAAGTATATGAAGGAATATTTGCATCCTATTTTTCAAGATTTAAATATTTCTTTTTTTAGTCATCCACTTTGGGCATAATTTTCGAGAATATGAAGATGGTTTTTCCAAATATGAAAGAATTTTTTGTGGGGAATGAGCTGATTTAAAAAACAGTCTTTCAATTTTTACACATCTATCACGGTTTGGGAGATCTGAATGCCTCTTTGAAGCCCATTTTTCATAAATTTGCCAGATTTTTTAAAATTATGTTTTCTCTAAAAATGCCAAGTCAAGAGGTTAAGGCCACCTCATCAAATTCGACATGGGATAAGACTAAATATGGGTGAAGAGGTTTTTAGATCCATTTCTTTTGTATCTTTATGGTTATTGTAATTAATACGTTCCCAAACATTATGGATCTCGAATTTATGTATTTTTCCTATATAATGAATGAAAAAGAAGGAAGAAGGGTTGGATTTTCAAGTTTGGAGAAGAAACTATTGCTATTTTTTGTACTATTTTCTGAGTATTAATTATATCAAGTGAATAAGTACAGAGTTATTTCATACTAGAGATTCATGATGATGATGTTTTGAAGTTTGTCTCTTTTCTCATGTGTATGTGATTCCCTTATCAGTTATTCATTTATGTGTAAATATTCTTAGTATTTAAACTGAAAGTAAATGTTGTGGAACTCATCCTTTATTAGATGATCCATTTTATAAATTTAAATACTCACAAATTCCTCTAAAGTTACATTTTAAATTCATCCATTGTTAGATGCTTCAAATGTGATGGACTGTTAATCCTTTTTCCACTTTCATAATGCAATGATAATATTCACAGGTAGAAATCATTTACCTTGCCTTTGTTTCTTGGAGCATTTTATTAGTCACTGATAATATTTATAAACACTCAAATTTGACTCCATTTCCCAATAGTTGATATTTCTTCAACCCTACCCAACCACCACACTCAAAATCCAAAAACCATATTGAAGATCTAGCCATTGTTTGAAGATACAACCTATTGTTAAGTTTAGTGATTAGGTTGTCAAAGAGAGCCCTATATGGATTGAAGTGGATAGTCTTCAATCTAGAAGCTTGGCTTGAAAAGGTTACCTTAGGACTTCCTCTTTCACAACCAAGAGGATATGTATGAGGGATAATAGATGGTATGTTAATCGCATAGGGATGAACTTCCTTTGCATCCCGTACGTGCACTCCAAGATTTCAAAAAGTGGGTTGTGGACTTTGTGGGGCCTATTAATCCACCAGTGGGTCACTCACAGACTAGGTATATTATTACTACTACAAAATATCTCACCCGATGGGTCAAATCTGCACCAGTTAAATATTGCACTACTGACACTATTGCTTGGTTCATCTTTGAGAATATCATCACTCGATTTGGGTGCCCCTGGAGCCTCACAAGTGACTAGGGGACCCATTTCATTAATGATAAAATCATCACATTGCTACAGAACTTCATGACCTAGCACCATAAAATTAGCCCCTACCACCCTTAGGTAAATGACATTGTCGAAGATTTCAACAATATCCTAGAGAAGGACCTCACCAAGATCTATTCTACCAACCAACATGACTAGGACAAGCAGATACCAGCTACCTTGTGGGCCTACCCTACCACTATTAATCAATTGTATAAATATACATCGTTCCACCTTATTTATGGTCGAGAAATTGTAGTACTTGTTGAGTTCATCATTTCCAACCTCTTTATTGTGCAGGAGACTCAAATGACAGAGGATGAGTCAATTGCAAAATATCTGGACGAACTATGGGAGTTGGATGAAGCCAAGTTTATAGTTGATTTCCACCAGACTATTGAGAAGGAGATACAGAAATCATGGCATGGCTGACACAGTAAGAAGAAGTATTTCACAGTTGGGGGCAAGGTTCTCCTATATGACAATAAGTTTTTGAAACAACTTAGGAAGCTTCAAATGCACTGTTAGGGACCATTCATTATTGTGGAAGTGCGAGATTCTGGAGCTGTTAATATTGCACAACTGGATGAAATCATATTTCCTAGATGGGTGAATGGAACATGCCTCAAGCCCTTCCATTCCCCCCCCCACTTCTTAATCAAGTGATTTGATCTCTGAAATGGGATCATAGTTAGGTTTAGTATAAAGTCGGTTAGTTAGATTTGAAGTTGAGACAATTATGTTAGTTATGTCAATTGTGAATAAAGTTATTTACGTCAGGTATGTTAGTTAGTTGAGTGCATCTCTCCACAATTGATTATGGTCAGGGAAACACACGTGGCAGTCGTCTTATCCATCATAATTATTAATAATCTCCAATGTATTTTCGAATTTATTTTAAATCTCTCTCGTGATTTTCCTAACATATTTTGGTTTTCAAATTTTTGGTTTTTCCATCATCTCGTAATATTATAGTATCATGATCATCTACCTTTTGAGTTTTTGCATCATTTGGATCAAGTCTAGGTCACAGTCACCATTAATGCCATGATTTGAATCAAGCATAGAAAGTTTCTCTATCTATTAGTTAAACAGTATAATCAAAAGTGGCTTGTTAATTCTTTATATATAGTTTTCATGGCAACATTAAACTCTCCATTGTGAAATATTAGGTGGCCTAATTGCTCACTCTAGCTTTGGTGTCAAATTCCCCTGGTTCTCAATCCAAATCCAAGCCCCCTGTGTCTATTGTGTACAGCCGACGAGTTACATTCATGACTCAAGTGTCCAAAATCATTATTTAGACCCCTCCCTCTGACCCTAGAGTGACATAACTTGAAATTCCTTTTGGTATATATGATAAGGCTACGCTCATCGTCAATTATTTATTAGGTTCCTTTCGTTTTCCCACGCTTAAGTGTGAATTATTCACAGAGACTACAACTAGACAAGATGGAAGCCACTCTTCTAGGATAAAAGAGGAATTATGAGGATTACAATAGTCCACGCTAATGAATTTGAGGAATTTACTAGTCTTTGGAACTTCAGGCGTGGCCATGCAATGTATAAATTTCCTTATCAACTAGTTGCATGGAGGTTCCCGATGGCTCAACAGGGAGTACCCAATACATGCTAGTGGCATCCAACAATTGGTGGGGCTATTTGCTACGGCAACCATTGTGTCATATGTGTTCTATAGCACCTCTAAGTGCGAGAAGAAAACATGTGACAACAACTATTATACGAATTATGCTACTCAGCATGGTGGAAAAGTAGCCACCATTGATTTGATTAATGTCCCCTCAATCAAGGTCACCTGTCACATAATTTCCAGGAAAATCATGCACCATTACGCAAAGGGAGAATGCACTTTGGATACCATCTCGGTGGTGAAAGCATGTGAAAATGGGGAATAATTGAATTTGTGTAGCTACTTGTTGAATGGATTATTTAAATCCTGTGAGGATGTATACAAGTGGGTGACATACTTCATCTATGGATATCTAGTCGTCTCTATGGAAATGATGAAGTGGTGCCATCCTAAAGGTAGAGAGATAGCCCCAATCTCTGAATATCATCCCTTGACACTTAAGTACTCCCCATGGCAGACATCAGGGGACCCAAACAATAAAGAAATCAAAGAGGCCTCCTTCGTTGCTTGGTATGACAAGATGCTCGTTATCACCAAATTCTTCCCTAGAATCCCAAAATTTCCTTTAGATGACTATTCACATGCCATATGGTTTCGTGTTTGCGATGACACCACCTGTGTTTTCCCCAAGGTTGTCAACCCGGACACATTCCATATGCAGGATTTGCCTTTTATTCTCTTGGAAGAGGCATTCCACAATGAAGTTATGTCCTAGCTAAGCATCATTCATGAGGTTCAGGACAACAAGCGACATACTCTTTTGAAGGGATTTTTCCACAACCACTACTTGAAGAGATCCCCTCTATGTCTCACAAGCGAGCAATAGAAGAGATTCTCAATCTTGTTTTGAAGAGATTCAAGACAACTGTGATATCGATCTAAAACACCTTGGAAGCTCTCGAGTCATCAGTAAGTTCCATATCCATGTTTTCTAAATTCATTAATGTTAGTCCAGTCAGTACTCTGTTATTCAGCCTGGTGGTTTCCTCCCTTCCCCTGGTGGGACCTCATTCTATTACTGAACCTACAGTCTAGGAAACCCATCCGTTTGATACCTAAATTCCCCCACTTTCCTAAAAACTCATTCCAATTACCTCTTCCCAGGTCATCAATCTCATGTGTGAAGAACCACACTCTCTCGCTAGCACCCATATCATCGAATAAATTCTGCAATCCACCTCCACTATGTCCACAATGTCTCATAACCCATCACCCTGCACGACCTCCCCTCCCCAACCTTTTATGATCTTCCTTTGACTGGAAACCTCCTAAGTACCGAGACTGATATGGAGGTTTATTTCGTATTTAAATCAATCATCGACACTGACCACAACGACCTCATTCTTCACCCTACAACCATGGATTAGGTTACCATGCCTTTGTTATCCTTGTTTCTAGAATCAAGCTCTTGACCTGTAAATGGAAAGAATATCCACTATAGTCCATAGGACTAAGAAGTTATAAATGTCCTACCTCAGGCCTCCAACCCCATTCCCATTTTTCCACCACATTTTTTTCTAGACCACACCAGCACCCACACTATAGAAAACCTATAGTGGGAAACTTAACCCCATGGAAAATCCGAGAAATCGGTTTCTAGTGCACAATTGTTACAAGCCCGATACCCTCCCCCTGCTACCAGGACTCCTGATGACCTTTAGAATTGGTCATCCTCTCAGTTATTTACTTTCATTCAACTAGCTACTCACCAAGCAGAGGCACTACACAATACCTTGACAGTCGAACATAAGCAACAGTAGCAGCGACTTCTCTCCATTGTAGCTGAGTGCGATCAACTTCTCCAAGAAAAGAAAGTGCTTCAACAACATGTCAATTAAATCAACACCAAATTCTAGGACCTTTGGTCTACCATTGCTAACGTAGTACCAAATTCACTGGAGGAATTCTCATCCTACACCATCTTAGATTGTTGTGACCACATCAAAACTGCATGTGTTGACCTTGTTTCAGCAAAACTGGAGCTTCAGAAGACTATCATAGTTGTCCAAAGTGCACTCCCTAATCTAGCCACCCAATATTCCAATGATATTGAGTAGAATAACACCAATGTGGCTTCTCTAAAGGCCTCCCTTTGTCAGGCTACCAGAGAGGAAATAGAAATATGCACTCAGGTTCATGATTAATCAAGGTTCCTTGCCAAGAAGAATCAGTCAGTTTATGCTCTGTGAAAATAGGCTCACCAATTTTTCAACCAAGCCTTGAGTACATGTGACCTCAACCAGCAAAAGGATCTATTTACACATACTAATTTTCTTGAGAAGTAAATCCAACATGTTGAGGATAACTCTCGAGCCACTAAGGCTTGGCTCCGCGACCTCAAACCACCAGCACAAGTCCATTTTCAGAAACTGCAACAGTTCATCACATAAGTAGATACTTAGTGGAATGGTCTCCTAAAGACACAACCCAACCACCTGATAGTTGAACTTATCATGCAATTCCTTGAGAAATTTGTCACTCTAACAGATCCCTAGTGGTTGTCCCTTATTGAATATACCCAATTCAAGACCGCATCCATCCAATCTGTCCTGGATTTGGGTCCTTCATTTGAAGGAGAACTTGCAACACACTAAGGAATAGTTCAAGAAGAAGCATCACAATCAAGAGTCTCGCGGTAGCAAGAAGAAATAGCATCATCATCCAAAGATTAACTTGGGGTTGATTCAATCAATAGTGGTCAGGGCCTATTGGGTCCTTCATTTTGGGGGACAATTTTTTTGACAAATTTTGACCAAGTCTGAGCAAAGAGAAGCCGCGGAGGAAACAACCAAGAGAAAGAGAGAAAATTCGCCAAGATTCATCAGACACTGAAGGTGGCAAGCGGGAAGTGTGAGGACATGCAAGCGTAACCAAGTCGCAAAGGGCATCAATGAGAGATGGAAAAATCGTAGCCAAGCCACAAAAGCAGCTAAGGAGTAAAGAGTGTCTGAGGAAGAAACTGATAGTTCAGGAGATTGAAGTTTATAAAAGTTGAAGGAGAATACAACAAAGGAGGGAGGTGAAGCTCATATGGTGAGATATTGTCGCTAAGTCTATTCGACTTGGCCTTTTTCTGTGTTCATCTAATTCTGAGCTACTTTTAATGATTCTTATTTTGTTCCTATCTGAAAGGCCATAGTGCCAGAACGTAATGATGCATTAATTCTCATGGAAAGAGTTGCAGGATTTCTCTATGGTTCTGAATGTGTTGGTTTGCATGGGCCTCTCTAAAAAAATTCCTTATGCATGAATGTGGATTTCTTTTGTCTCTTTGGATGCTTTGCAAGTTACACTTTGTGACAATTATATGGAAGATGATATGATTTCTAGAGTAGATGTGAATGATAATGTTTGCGCAACTCTCCATGATGCCTAGTCTTGATACATATCCTAGTAATGTGGTGTCATGCCTCGAGTGAGATGCCTTACTTCTCTTGAGTAAGGTGAAAATTTTGGTGTTACGCTAGACTACAATGGATCCTTTTTTGGCCCCTGTGTCTAAAACCAGGGTCCCTATCTTTTACAGTTTTCTGTGAACAATATAATTTCGCAAATCTAATTCTGAAATTGTTACCTGGGGCTCTTAGGTATGTCTCCTTGAAATATGAGAATTTCGTGGTCTGAAAATTCCCGTAAAAGAAGTTACAACAAAAAATTCAAGTTGATATGTTTGAAACTAAGGACGATTTGGAAACTTAGACTTCCATAGGGTATCCAAAAGTATAGTGAAACGAAGTCTGAAATTCTTCCTGATGTACTGCTATACCGATTTACGTATTTATGAATGTTTTGCAATATAAGACATCCTAGAAAATAAGTTATAGCGAAAATTCCAAAATGATTCTTTTGAAAAAAATTGGGACCATTCAGGAACCGTAAATTCCATAGGGCATGTTAGTTTTGCTATTAATTTCAACATTTAAAGGTCAAATGCATGCTTGATCGGGTTTTCTATGATAAAAATAGGATTTGCAGCGGCTAGCCCACCCTTTCCCCTTCACTCTGGTCACGCTCTCATAACTCCCGATACCTCCGTTTTCCTCTAAATTTCTCCATAAACCCCGTATAAATCCTTTTTCCCTCGAGTCCCAGGTGCAAAGTTAAACCCATGAGACCATGGTCATATAACCACACGCATACGAAAAAAGTGCTACCGGCGAAGCCCTCCCCTGTCACATCAATCAATAAACATGTGCGTTTAAACCTCCGTCGTCCGATCGTTTGTCGCACGATCCGACGGCATTCGCTCCTCCTGCCACCGAAACCTGCCCGCATATTAACTCGCGATCGCTGTGGTTTTCCACCTGTCCCATCGTCCACGTGTCAACCTCCTATTGTGATCGATCAGCTGTGTACGTATACCACTCACCTCCGATAAGTGGTGCGGGGAAACCACTTACCACTGTCCCGCTCGTCCCCGCCAATTATCTCCCACGCATCTTCTGCTCCCGATCACCGTTGGATCTGCCTGCATAAGATTCGATGGCCCTTGTCTATCTCGATCCCACATCTCCCGATTCCTCCTATCAAATGATCTCGCCGTCTGTCTGTTTCATCCAACAGCCCTCATTTGTTGTTCCCACTTCCTCCCGATAGCCGTTGCAAAGTGCTCTCTGTCATTGATCCACACTATCCAACCATGGATCTTCCTCCATGCTGCCCATGTCCATAGCCCCTCCTATGCTCCCGAAGGATAATAGCAATTAGCTACACTGTACCTGGTGCAGTTATTCCTCAACCACTGTATTCAACAGAAAGGATGGCCAAAGAAGGAAAGGACAACCTCGAGCAGTTACGAGCATTTATCAGTCATGGAATGTCTTTTATATCATACTCCAGCTACTCAAGAAGGACAATAGAGTACCAGAGAATGTCAAATTACTTTAATAAAGTAGCAGATTGTATCAGAGACCCATGTCAGAGGGTTAAGGTGGTTGGTGGTCCATTATGACCCCTCCACGCATAGGATAGCAGATATTTTTGTAATCAACCTCTATATATACCCAGAAACAAGATGTAATGAAGGTTGATGGATATTGTTATGATGTAAATTTCAACTTTTGGAGACTGTAACTACTGTGATATCTGCAACATCTGGTCTTCAGTTTCAGCTAATGCAAGCTTCTTTTGTTGTTAATTGCTCACTTTCCACTTCTTCTTTGTTCCAGGCTGTGCCTGTTATACATTTTTCATGTGCTCTTGATGTTTAGCATTAGAGGGGTTGTCATCCCACCTCTATGTTAGAATCTAGTATGTATTATTGAAGGCGTATGCAGGTTTCTGTTTTTCTTGGTGCCAGAGAGCTGTCATCTTGTCTGTGCATTAGGAAATATATTTGCATACCTTTCTACTGGTTGCAGCCGGCCATCACATGGTCTTGTGCATCTACTGGTGTTGTCAGTATTCTCCATGTTCACCTATTCCTTAAATTGTGAGTAATTGGTGGTCTAAAGCCTTGTAGTCTAGGGGTGTTTACCCATGTCTGGGGTTAAGCATAGTAGAAGTGGTTATCTAGCTTGAATATGCATCATTCCTTCCGTTCATCCACAATTTTCCAACATTTTTGTTGAGTTTGTAATGTTCCCTAGCATCTCTGATATACAACCTAGGAGAGTTTCTTGGGGTGATAACAGGGCATATCTTAGAAAGTATAATGACCTAACGTTTGACATTTTGACCACATATAATTAGAGATATTGCTTCCATCTCCTCAAAATCTCTCAATCTAAAACATCCCAAAAAGTATGTTATAAGAAAATATCAATCTGACCTATTTGAAACTAACTTCAAGAGCATTCACAAACTATAAATTCCACAAGGCATATCTCAAAAAGTATAACAAACCAATGTCTAAAATATCGAAAATGATTACCTAGAGACCTCCCCTCTATCTCCTAAAAATTTCATAGTATGAATTTCATAAAAAAAACAAGTTATAGAAAAAATCTTAAGATTACTTCATTGAAGCAAATTTCAGGACTGTTCACAAACCCTAAATTCCATAGCATATATCTCCAAAAGCATAGAAAAAATAAGACCTAAAATTTTAACTGTATGTTCTTGTTAAAATTGGCAACCAGGGCAAAACTTCATGTGGGTCATCTTATTCATGGCTGATAATATTTTTATTAGATTCCTCTCTTCGAGAGGTGTAAGATTGATATAAAGATCATCTGATTCCGATAAGTATTCATGGAGATATGAATTTATTTTGATTATGGAATTATTATCAAGCCGACCTACAACTCATGTAGGCTCAGAAGCCCAACAGTCGCATCTATTCACCCACCAACGTTGTGTATAAATATAAGAGGAGTTTTCCTCATTTGGACTCACTCATCTCATCACATCTCTCTCTCTCTACTGCGCAGATATGAGTCTCTTCTCTACTGCACAGAAATGGGTCTCCCTCTCTCACACATGTGAAGCCGGAAGCTGTTGAATTTGAAGCTGCAACTGCAGAATTAAAGATTGACTTGCGTGGCCTAGAAGATCTCCTCTTTGGAACTGCGCTGTAGGTTCATCTGAACCTCCTTTGAAAGCCGCAACTTTTGGTGGTGGAATGAAGTCAATCCGATGAACGGTTTGTAAGATATCGACTGCCCTAGTTTGAAGCCGGAAACTGCTGAAACTGAAGCTGCAACTGCAGAAGTAAAGATTGACTTGCGTGGCCTAGAAGATCTCCTCATCTGAACTATGTTGTAGGTTCATCTGAACCTCCTCTGGAAGCCGAAACTTTTGGTGGTGGAATGAAGTCAATCCGACAGTCGGTTTGTGAGATATGGTCTGCCCTAGTTTGATAATGAAGCCGCTAATGCTGATGCTGCTGATCTAGGGTTTGCTACTGCTGATATGAATCAGATTTATTGTACTATTTCTCTCTGCTGAATTATTGAAGATAAAAGAAGATTTGATCAAAGGGTTTCCCCACACATTGTGGGGTTTGTCCCTGGCTAGCCGCCACATCTTGTGTCTCTTGTCTTGGCTTGTTTTCTGTCGATCGTTTAATGTTCTATCTGCACTTTACTTTATGTACATGTGATTGCTAATCGGTGGAATATAATAAGAAAAAGAAGTAAACTATTATAAGCATAGAACATACCATAACTTAACATGGTATCAGAGCTGAGGTGAAGACAAAGCCCGAGAAAGAGCAAGAGCAATCATCGAAGAGAATATTGGCAAGGCTATCCTAAAAGAACTATGGGGTCCTCAACACTCTTTCCTGCTGAAGACAAGCTCCGTGAGAAAGCTGACTATCACGGATGGAAGATGTCTATCGATCTAACCCTTGAGAATCAAGGAGTGTTGGATCATGTGAGAGGCAATATTGTTGAGCCTCCATCAAATGCATCCGTTGCTGCCTGGAACAAATGAAAAAATGGAGAAGTCAAAAAAATAGAAGATCATCCGGGACTCTATCGACAAGCACTTGGTGGCCTACATCTCTGAACTGGACACCTCCAAGGAAATCTACGATAGACTGGTGAGTTTATTTAAAGTTAATGATGCAGATCAAGTTTTGTTTCTTAGAAATAAGATGAGGCAAATCAAGAAGGGTAAAGATGAAAGTATGCAAGCATACTTCTTAAGAATCACCGAGATCAAGAACGATCTCCTATCTATTGGGGAAACTATTACTGACATAGAAATGGCACTCTCAACTCTTGGAGGATTTCCATTTGAATGGTATGTGTTCAGGACTACTCTTTTGAACTATAATGTAATTCCTGGTTTCGAGGAATTAATGGCTAGATGCATTCAAGAACAAACAAGGGTAGAAGAGCAGGAAATGCCCATGCCTAAAGGTCCTCCTGCTGCCTTTTCTTCTCATGCAAAGAAAAGAAATAATTCCGAGACTAAATCAAAAGGAAAGGCTGGACCTAAGGCTAGAAGAAAATGATGATGTTACATTTGCGATAAAGCAAGTCACTATGTATGAGATCATGAGCATCATGATGAATGAGATCATGGACATAAAGGGCAACATGAGATCATGCACATATAGGATAGCATGATGATGATGCACACTAGTTTGAGCAGCATTATGATGGATAAAATCATGGACATGGGCAGCATGATGATAATCATGATTAGAGGAGCATGGTACAGTATGTAGTGGTGCAACTCGAAATCCCTCTGATGGCAATCAAAGGAATGACAAATTCAACAGCAAAGGTAAGAGGAGAGCTGGGAATCAAGGAAGAGGACAAGCATTCAAGAAGGCTAGAAATTCTAGGATGTATTAAATGCACTTGACCTCAAAAGGAACCTGGTGTCCATCTTGGCAATGGAAGACAGAGGCTTCAAGGTAACCTTCAGCAATGGCAAGGTATGTATATGGAAAAATAATGTTAAAGATGCCTTTACTCTTGGGTTTAGTGTTGATTCATTATATCAGGTTGATGGAAGTCCGCTAGGTGTCATGTCTTGTGACACATCTCTTTAGTCCGAACTTTGGCATCGGAGGTTTGCCCACCTTCATTACAAAGCTCTACCTAATGTAAGACAAATGGTAACAGAGATGCCCGAATTCCAAGTAGAGAAAGAAGGTGTATGTCCGGGATGTGCCTAAGGAAAGCTCAAAAGGGGACCATTCCCCTCAAGCCAAAGCAAGACCTCCGATATATTACAATTGGTTTACTCAGGCACACCTGAGGTTGGCATTAAGAGGGAGACTACTACACCACATACTCCTGCAGAATGGTGTGGTGGGAAGGAAGAACCACACAATGATGGAAGTTGTCTGGGCCATGCTACATGATCAAAGACTTCCAAAGTTTCTATGGGCTGAAACTGCAAACACTGCCGTATATGTACAAAATAGATGCCCTCGTCAAGCATTGGGTTCCAAGACTCCTGAAGAAAAATTCACCGGTAAGAAACCTGATGTTTCTCATTTTAAAATTTTTGGAAGCCCTGTATACTTTCATGTGCCGAAAGAGAAAAGAAATAAATTGGGAGCATCTGGAAAGAAGGGAATTTTCGTGGGCTATGGTGAAAATACTAAAGGCTATAGAATCTATGTAGCCGGTCAAAGGGAAGTCATAATTAGTCATGATGTCACCTTTGACGAAGATATGGCTCTCAGCAAGGTGATCAATCTTCCGACTTTGAGGAGCTCTCAAGAAGCCGACACCAGGGAACTGAAAGAAAAGGATGATGAATCAATGCCTGATGTAGAAGAACCCATGGATCCGATTGATCCTCCTCCATATGAGCCTTCCTCTTCTAGGAAGAGGCCTTCATGGCTTAAGGGGTTACTTGATGATGCTGAAGGACATGCTGCACCCCGAGGAACCTTTCATGAAAGTAAGAAACCTAATAGGTATCAAGGATACTTGACCATCATGAGCACGATCATACAAAATGAGCCTTCGTCATTCTCAGATGTCGTCAAGCATCAAGTGTGGAAGGATGCTATGACCGAAGAATATGAGTCTATCATAAAGAATGATGTTTGGGAAGTAGTTCCCAGACCCCAGGACAAGACTGTTGTTACTTCCAAATGGCTTTACAAGATAAAGCATGCAGCAGCTGGAAGCACGGAAAAGTATAAGGCTCGCTCGAGGTTTCTCCCAAAAGGAAGGTATAGACTATGATGAGATATTTGCACTTGTTGCCAGATATACGACCATCCGCTTGATCATAGCCCTTGTCACTTCACAAGGATGGAACCTACATCAGATGGATGTCAAGACTGCGTTCTTGCATGGCTCGATCAAAGAAGAGGTCTACGTGGAGTAACCCGAAGGATTTGAGATTTATGATTGAAAATCTCATGTATGCAGGTTGAAGAAGGCTCTTTATGGGCTGAAGCAAGCACCCCGAGCATGGTATGAGAGGATCGATAGCTACTTGATGGCTGGGATTCACTAGGAGTGAAGCTGATCCTAACCTTTACTTTAAGGTTGAAGATGACAAGCCTCTCATACTGGTGTTGTATGTGGATGACCTCTTTCTAACAGGTGCAAACCCTCTCATTCACAAATGTAAGAGGGAGATGGCTTCTGAATTTGAAATGAAGGACCAAGGACTTGAAGTGTGGCAGAAGCCAAGGGAAATTTTCCTATCTCAAGGAAAATGTGTGGTAAATATATTGGAAAGATTCGGTATGATGGACTGCAAGCCTGTGACTACCTCGAGGATCTTAACTTTTAGAAGTTATATGGTAGTGATGTCGGACCAGACTTGGGAAATGCCTCTGAGTTTCAAAAACTCATTCGCATTGATGTTCTTGGTGAACCTCCGTCTGAACATATGTTTTGTAGTTAGCATTGTGAGCTCATATTTGGTTGAGCCTCACTGGATTGATGCCAGGAATCTTCTGAGATGTCTTCAGGACACAATCTCTCATGGATTAAGATACACTGTCGGAGATGTGAGACTACTTGGATATACTGATGTTGATTGGGCAGGCAGTGTGGTGGACCGTAAGAGCACTTTCGGGTACTGTTTCACCTTGGGATCTGCTTCGATATCCTGGATGAGCAGGAAGCAGAAGTCGGTGGCTTTGAGCACCGCCGAAGCAGGATATATTGTTGCTAGCATAACCTCGTGTGAGGCAGTCTGGTTGCGAAAGCTCTTCAGTGAGCTGTTTGGATTTACATTGGATACCATTGTGATTCTCTGTAACAACTAGAGGTGGGATTCGATTATTGAGGAATCCCATATTCGTCAATTGCTCCAGCAGATAGACATCATCTGGGATATGGTACGTCGATGAGCAAGGAAGCTCCATCACATTAAGATGATGTACAGGTTGATACACCTTGTCAAAGCCCCGAGGAAAGATCTAATCTGTGATTTTCCCAAACGACTTGGAGTCGGCAAGAAACCTTTGTACAAGGGTCCTGCATGTTGCATACATTGAGCTCTGGGAGCTTTGAGGGCTTGCGGTTCCTACTGGAGCAACATATGACCACAGGGTGACTCACCCTCCCCTGGTGGTGCACACTGGAACAAGATGATTCGCTCTCTTGTGGGACAAGATGATTCGCTCTCTTGTGGAACAGGATGATTCGCTCTCTTGTGGAACAGGATGATTCGCTCTCCTGTGTAGCAGGATGATTAGTTCTCCTGTGAGGCCTGGATTGATGTGTTCTCCATGGTAGCCTAGATTGATGTGTTCTCCATGGCGATTGTAGCAGGATTGATGTGTTCTCTTGTGAGGCCTGGATTGATGTGTTCTCCTGTGAGGCCTGGATTGATGTGTTCTCTATGGAAATTGTAGCAGGATTGATGTGTTCTCCTGTGAGGACAGGATTGATTAGTTCTCCTGTCGAGGCATCCTACCCATGCAGTCTGGGACTCATGGGAAGTACCTCTCATCTGATCAATGAGCAGGGAAATGAAGTTAGGGACCATAGTAGTACCGATGGACGCATCGTTGTAACTACCGTACTCCCTACGCTAGGATGACCTCCATTGATCTGGGATCAATGATACTGGTCTGGGACCAGTGGTATGAGTTGTACCATACTATGACACTGACTTCGGGTCGGTTGAGACTAGTCTGGGATCAGTGGTACATACTCTGATACTGACTTTGAGTCAGTGGAGGATGATATTGGTCTGGGACCATTAGAGTTGTACTCACTATGACGCTAACTTTGGGTTGGTTGAGACTGGTCTGGGACCAGTGGTACATACTCTGAGACTGACTTTGAGTCAGTATGATACATCCTCGATCATTTCTTCTTCTTCATAATTCAGACAAAGGCAGAGCAGAACAGAACAATGCAAGAGCAGAGCAGAACAGAGCAAAACAATACAGATCAGTGCAGGGCAGAACAAGACAAAGAAGAACAGGCAGAATAGAGCAGAGCAGGGCAAGGGTCAGGCTGTACAGGCTAGTGCATTTGATGGATGAATAGTAACGACTGATAGAGAGATTGCAGATGAAGTTCTCCATGGTTGAGAGGGAGTGTTAAAATTGGAAACCAGGGAAAAACTTCATGTGGGTCATCTTATTCATGGCTAATAATATTTTTATTAGATTCCTCTCATCGAGAGGTGTAAGATTGATATAAAGATCATCCGATTCCGATAAGTATTCATGGAGATATGAATTTATTTTGATTATGGAATTATTATCAAGCTGACCTACAACTATGTAGGCTCAGAAGCCCAACAGTCGCATCTATTCACCCACCAACGTTGTGTATAAATATAAGAGGACTTTTCCTCATTTGGACTCACTCATCTCATCACATCTCTCTCTCTCTCTACTGCGCAGATATGAGTCTCTTCTCTACTGCGCTGAAATGGGTCTCCCTCTCTCACACATGTGAAGCCGGAAGCTGTTGAATTTGAAGCTGCAACTGTAGAAGTAAAGATTGACTTGCATGGCCTAGAAGATCTCCTCTTTGGAACTGCACTATAGGTTCATCTGAACCTCCTTTGAAAGCCGCAACTTTTGGTGGTGGAATGAAGTCAATCCGACGAACGGTTTGCAAGATATCGACTGCCCTAGTTTGAAGCCGGAAATTGCTGAAACTGAAGCTGCAACTGCAGAAGTAAAGATTGACTTGCGTGGCCTAGAAGATCTCCTCATCTGAACTACGCTGTAGGTTCATTTGAACCTCCTCTGGAAGCCGAAACTTTTGGTGGTGGAATGAAGTCAATCCGATGGTCGGTTTGTGAGATATGGTCTGCCCTAGTTTGATAATGAAGCCGCTAATGCTGATGCTGCTGATCTAGGGTTTGCTACTGCTGATATGAATCAGATTTATTGTACTATTTCTCTCTACTGAATTATTGAAGATAAAAGAAGATTTGATCAAAGGGTTTCCCCACACATTGTGGGGTTTGTCCCTGGCTAGCCGCCACATCTTGTGTCTCTTGTCTTGGCTTGTTTTCTGTCGATCGTTTAATGTTCTATTTGCACTTTACTTTATGTACATGTGATTGCTAATCGGTGGAATATAATAAGAAAAAGAAGTAAACTGTTATAAGCATAGAACATACCATAACTTAACAGTTCTCCTAGATCTCTCCTCAATATACTCAAAATTTCACCATTTGAAATAGCCCGAAACAAAAAATTTAGCAAAACCAAGATGACCCATTCACTCCACAAATTACATTTTTTCTCTCACATAGTTTCCTTCCAATGCTTTCTCCTTTTACCCATTATCATATCACTTCATGAAAATATATGTCAATTCAAAAGGTCAAGTTAATTCATTAATTAAATATTTAATTCCATTTTTTATTTTACTTTTCCAAATATCGTGAGGCAAATACCATCGAAAAATATCATGCGTTTGAAACCATCGTTTCACTTTCTGACTTATTTTGGTTTTCATGAGAATCCCCTTTTTAAGATACTTGAATACTTGTATATAATACTAATGACATAATCCCTTTGGCATTAATGACAACAATTTGTTGAACACACAAAAAGCTACAGTGTGTACAATAAAACACCTCAAAATAGGCATATTATTTGAAAAAAAACCTCAAACCAAGTATGCCATTTAAAAATGTCAAAACAAAATCACATCTATTGAAAAATGCCTTGAAAGAGAACATATTACATAATAAATAGAGTTGGATAGAGACTATTAATAATTACTCATTTATGAACCCATGATGTGTAAACTAGTTGATTTGTGTGGATTTTAGTCCCCATCAAATCATTGGTTCAAATCTCATGGAGGAGCGTTCGAGAGTGGAAGCCACCTATGGGGAATAAAAATGGTCCCACAAGGCATCCTATATTAACCAAACTTCACACAATCCTGGTCAACATCCCACAAGTGGGAAAATCATCCTTTGATACAACATTGGGGCTAGGCTCAACCTAGTTGAGAAAACAAAATCCAACATACCCAACTTAAAATATGTGAACATTTTCTATCTCCTCTAGTGTCTCATGTGGAATACAGTGCAAAATTAGTTAACGCACCACAAAATAACTTAAGTAATTATAGCCACATAAGAAGGGTGGAAAATCAAGTATAACCATGAGAAGAATAAGACTATGTGTTGGTACCTTTCCACAACAAGGGTTAACAAAAATAGTTATACTATGGGTTGCATCTAGTCCACCAAGAAATGAATTGAAATAGATCTAAATGTATTATTGATCATTCATTTATCACAATAAATCTTGAAAAACTAGTTATAAGTCATGAAAAAACACATTTAACACCTCAAATTCTCAATGAAATAGCGTTTATTAAATATTATCTGTGGAGAAGCCCCAAAGACAAATGTTCCAAGCCTTCTCTATTCGAGGGTTCACTGAGAATCCTTTTTTACAAGTATTAGGGTCTTATAAACATAGTGTTGGGAACGGGTCCCCTAAGGTAAATTTTGGGGTTAAAAGCCCAAGTTTTGGGGAAGAAAGCCCAAGTTTTTGTATAAGAAGTGCAAAGTCTCCGCATTTTGTGGCCACGAAGTGCAAAGATGTAAAGAGTTATCAAGGGTTTCCACCCTTAGTTTATGTAACTTGTGTCAGCTTTAAGAGATCCATCCATGGTCTGTGGACCATGGGATTGTATAAAAAGGGAAGTCTTAGAAGAGTCTAAGGGAGTTCAGTTCAGTTGAGTCTTGATATGTTTTGAGTCTGTGAGAGCTAAGAGCGAAGTGTCTTAGCATAGGAAAGAGGCTTTGCAACTGTGTGCGCAGAGGCCTAGGGTAGAATTCCACAGCTGAGTGAGCGGACCCTTGCAGCTGTGTGCACAGGGTGGTTAGAGTCTGTAAGGAAGATTTGAAGCATAAATAAAGAGAATTATTCTGGAATTACCTGTGTATGTTCTACTTTACGTCTGTTATAAATGCATATGATTATGTTATGATGAATACTAGGTTTATGTTTTAATGTTGTATTGATGCACGAATCTATATGATTTGCTTTGTTATATGAGTGAAAGTAAGAATATATGTTTATGCAAAGATCATCTTAATACATGTGGAAGTTATTCAATACATAAGCTAATCTGGGTAAAAACAAAAGTAAGGATAGTTACATAGGCACGTAAGTATTTGATCTGCCTATTTAGGGTATGCGAAGGATGATCGTATACCTTTGCAGAGGTCTGAAGGAAGAACAAGAGAAGTATATCGATAAGCCCTAAAGGGCTTATTCCTGCACGAAGGAGGATTTATGGTATTAAACGACATCACTACCATCTTTGGGTGTGGCAACTTGGTTCCTACATCCACCCATACTGCTTCGGGTGAGACTTCAGTCCGTGGTCTACAGATTGATGCCGAAAGGGCCAGTGGTGTAGGGATTTTCTTGGCTAATTAACATTGAACTTGGGTCAGGGCCCTTCAAGCCAACAAATAGTTTTGTTATCGAGACCGAGATCTTAATAAAGTGGTGTGATGTCGCATCACTGGAATCCAACTAAGAAGGAGATCGAAGACTGGTTGGATAGAAAGATCCACGAATACGCGATGCAAGAGAACAGGAATATGCGATTGACAAAAGAACAGTGGTTAGAGAGATATCTATACACAGAGATACACGAAGTATTCTTTTGTTCCTTCCCAGTTGAATTATATGAGTGGATCACGAAATTGGCAGACGGCCAAGGAAGGTGGAGACTTGACGGTCCAATAGTTTGGACCTCGAAGTTAGTGCAGAGATTGGAAGCCTCTGAAGACAAGATTGCACGTGCTTTCGATCATTGGCTCAATCGTTTCATAGGAGGGTTCTTGAAAGATTTCACGGTCGATACTTTGGTCAGTTATAGTGAAGCAGAGCACCGCTTCTTCAAGGGACCGCGAGGTAAGTCATTAAGGTCTTTAAATAGTTGGATTAAGATGCTCTTGTGTGAAAAGCAGATTATGCAGCTACCTTGATGTTTGGAGCTACGCGAAGTGGAAATATATTTAGGGATAGAGGGAAAACAAGACCTGAATATAGCCCGTTGATTGGACCCCCTCTGAGTGACAATGATAAAGTAGCACAAGATTCTCCACGGAGCATTGTTCAACTGATAAGACAAGCGTTCGCGTGAATACCCCATCCACCCACACCACCTCCATATTCACCTCCACCACATACGCCTTCACCCACACCACTGCCACCTCCGCCACCATCCAATATGGCGAATTCAGTAAAATTGCCTGCGTTCAAGGGGTCGGTAACTAAGGACCCTGACCAATTTTGGTTCGTCGCAAAGGCCGTATGGGAAGCTCAGGGTAATTACAGATGATCAGATGAAGAAAGAAACATTGGTTACTGCTTTGTAGGAATGTGCTCTAACATGTTACATTAAGTTCTGCACTGATAATCTGACGGTTGCATTAACAGATATTTAGACCGCGCTGAACAAGGAATTCAGCAGGCCCAAATTTGAAGCTCAGTCAATTGTGGAATTCAAGGATATCTGTTAGAAAATTATATATATTACAGAGCAAAGGAACACATAAAATATTGCAGAAATATAAACACAAAAAACACATAAAACAAGAGAGACACAGATATACCTGGTTCACTCAGTTTGGGCTACGTCCACGGAGAAACATCTAGTCCTTCCTTTTATATTATCCAGCAAACTGAAGAGATACAACATACAACAGATCCGTTGTAATTCCCTCTTCGCTCTCACACAATCTCCTCTTTCTTCCTCACTCAGAATACAGATCTACATAGATGCAATACAATTCCCTCATATATAGCGAGGGGTTGCCTTCTAGGGCAAAAAACCCTAAATTAAACATAACTTCTACCATCCGCTATCCGCCTAATGAACGACCTATATTGACTACAAAATTACAACATTTTACAAGGCAATTTTACATCTAATTTGAGCTTTGGGGGTGCTACCCTTGATCCCCCTACCAGGGGGGAGCTCCCAAAGTTCGCAGTCACCCCCACTGGAGCCCCCTGCAGCGAATATTTTACGGGCGGCGCTGCAATCCCATTACGAATTAGGGTCCTGTTAGAGTCGGTCTTTACATCCCTCCGTCAGAGATCGTTTCTCTTTTTGCATTTCATTTTTAGGTGTCTCATTTGATTCACTCAGTTGCATTCCTAGGAGCATGCCATAAATCTGACGGAAGGGCTTTGTCATTCATTCCCCTCATGTCTTGTACCTGCTGGCTTAGGTCTTTTCATCAATGTTTATTAAAGTCCATGACAGTCAATGTTTGATCTTTTAATGGGCAAAGATTCATGTCAATCATAGGTCTAGGGTTTCACAAATTGAGTCGTAAAGTGTCCAAATGCCAGCAGGCCAGAGGGAGGTTCTACACATGTTTTTTATTTTGCGAATTTCATCTGGATGGATTATGACTTTTCTTCAAAACTCTGTTTTGAAGAAAATTCAACATTTCATTTTTGTAATAATTTTCAAAAGTTTTTCAGTTGTTGAATTCTTCAGGCGTAGCCCTGGTCTCCTTTGCCAAATTCCATGTCAGCTATCCCTGCAAAAAATTTCCAAGAATTTCATCATTTCAGTCAAAAAATCAAAAAGGAAATTTAAAAACAGAGTTGTATTAAAATGGAAAAAGTGCCAATGCCAAAACATTACAAAGATGGGTCTTGGAGAGTCAAAAATCAAATCCATGTCTTTATAAAGATATTTTCATGAAGATCAATGTCATTTGCATGCCAAGACCAAAGAGAAGCCACTCAAAGCAAATTGGTTGAGTTAGTGTGCGATTTGGGTGAAGTTGGAGGAAACTTGGCCGGCGCGGCGCATTGGGCAGAAGGCGCGGCGCACCGGGGAGGCGCGGCGCACTGGGAGAAGTTGTGCAGTGTAATTTTGAACAGGCGCGGTGCACTGGGATGGCGCGGCGCGTTGGGCAAGCTGCGCGGCGCACTCAGCTGTCTGGCCCGAAAAATGCCATAACGGCCTCCAAACGCCAAAATCGTGCCATTTTCTCTTGAATTCAAGTAGGTTGAGCTCCTCCTTCGCTGTTCACACATTCAAGTTTATGGTGTATGTTATGGTTGATGTGTTAAGCTTCTAAATAAACGATCGAACCCTATCATTTTGAATACCTCACATATAAGCTGCTGCTTAGGGTTTCAAAACTTGTTTGCCACCAAGGTTACTCTTTTCCATTATTTCTTTTATCCTTGATTCCCTTTGTTCCTTGACTCCATTGTTCCCCATCCCCTAAAATTACTAAACCCCTATCCCCAAATTCCCTTTCCCAAACTTTTAAAGGTGAAAACCCTAAAGCCTATTCCCACACCTAAATCCTAAACCCCCTCCCATACTTCCCAAACAAATCTCTCCCAATAATTCCTAATCCCTTGATTTTATTTCCCCTTCCTAATAGTCCCTGTTTCATTTGTTTTCCCCTTTGGTGGCAGAATTTGAACACATCACTAAAAGAGCAGTCCAAACAGTTTTCATACACCAGCACCTTTTTCTCCAAGGCAGTTTGAAAAACAGCAGTCATGGCATCTGAGAATTCATCGGATTATGAAACGGAAACCCAAAATGACTCCCCCATGGAGGAACATGCACCCCGGAGGCCTCATAGAGGAGGTAGACATATCAGAGAAGAACCAGTCACCCTCACTGAATTACAGGCCTGCCCTCTTGCCATGTTTTGTTTCCAGCATCAGTCATGCTATGAGTTTTGTCAAAAGGTGGCTAATGTTCAATTTCATCATGAGTTGGCTCGTCTATTTGTGTTGCATTTACATGGAGATCAAGCTACCTTAGCTGGTGTCACCTTCACACTTACACCAGAATCTGTCTCACTAGCAACCGGCATACCAAACATTGGGGAACCATGGACCAAGAGGAAGAAGATTGACCGGCAACATTATGAGCCATACATTAAAACCAGTTTCTTGAGGCAACTCAAGAGATTGTTTCCATTCCGATATCTGAAAGATGAATATGCTCCACTAATGAAATTGATCATGAAATATTTCAGCTGTGAGGGACAGTTCTCTCGTCTATATGCTTATCACATCAGGTTGCTCATGCATTTCACCAGGGTACGGATGATGAACATTCCGTATTTCATTTGCTGGAACATTGAGAGGATGACCACACTTGTGCAGCACAAAACCCCTCAGCAGCAACTTAACAGTGTTTATCATTTTTCTCTTATTAAGATTTTGGTGGTTCATCAGCTTGGATTACAGGGCATCACTTGGGATGATTTCATCTCTCATGACTTCTTCAGAGCTTCACATGGATTATCAGAGGTCAAGCATGAGACAGGTGGGCCTTCTCATCAGTATGAGCACCATGAGACTGCTAGTGTGCCGGTATTCATCACATATCAGAGGGGCACTAGACATTTGTTTGCAGCAGCGAAGCGAGTGTTATCTCCACCCAGGGTGGAAGGGGCCTCGCTTCCTCCATCAGCATAATAGGTACATGACAAAGGCAAGAGGCCAATGCAGGATGAGGGGCCTTTAGGTGAACAAGAGGCCGACTTCATTCTCATTCATGATGATGATACAGATAGGGGCCCACAAAGTGCCAAGCTTAGGGAGATCATCTAGGAGCAGCAAACAGAGATCCAAGCCTTATCCCTTGACTTGGAGAGAGCTAAGTGGACCATGAAGTATTTGGAGCAGAGGAACAAACATCTTGAAGATCAACAAGAAATCATGGAGTTACAAAACATCTGCGAGAATCGCCAAGCTACACAAAGGAGAAGAATTGAGCTCATGTCATTGGAGCAAGAGATTAATGAGGATCGGGAGTCTAATCTCGAGAGAATAAACATCCACTTGGAGAGAATACTGGACAAGGCCAATAAGGACCATGCATTGTTGAGACACATGGCTTTCCACTACATGGCACGGAACAAGGTCTGCAAGGCACGAATCAGGAATTTAAAGGCAAAACTAAAGAAGGCAATAAGGAAGCAAAAGAGGCAAAGGGAGCTTGATCATCTTCAGATATTGGCTGAAGCCTCTTTAGCCCAGCATGAAACTTAATGAAGAAGCTCCAACCCAAATTTCAAGAAATTTGGGGCATTTTTGGCATTTTGACAAATTTTGGCACAAAAAACAAGGTTTTTCTCCCTATGCGCTCGCCACGTGGCGCGCGCTTTTGCTAGGGAGCTCCAAATTGCAAAAAGTTTACATCATTGGATTTTGCATGAAAAATCATGACTTCTGGTGCATGGCCAAGAAGTTTGGGCAAGTTTTGAGTCCTTAGGAGGTCAAAAACACTCACAAAATGACCTCTCTGCCCCTATTTTGACACACAAGAAGCAGTCCTGGGAGATTGCAGTTTTGGAGGGGAAAATGACATCCAAATTCAAAAATTCCACTTGGGTTGGAAAGTAGATAGGCAGGGCTTTCCAATGAGCTATCTTGGGCTCAATTTTGACTTCAAGAAGTGCCTCAAACTCAGCCTCAAAGTGGCACGACGCATAGAGGATTTGGCGCGGCGCATAGAGGATTTTTGCTCAATTTTTCACCTTCCAGCTCAGAAATTCAGCCAGTTTGACTAGTTTTGCTTTTTGATGTAATTGGATAAAAATGATGTAATTTTGGCACTTATTTACTTGTTCTAGAGAATGAATCAGTTTCCTACCTTATAGAGGCAAGTTGTTTTGATTGCCTAGATTTTAGTGCTTTGTTTAGAATTGGTTGAAACAGCTCCTAGAATGATGAGCTCGACCCCTAGAGGCAAGGGAATGGGTTGGGCTAGTCTATATCATGTAATTCCTAAGTCATTTTCAAGGTTGGACACTAGGGATTTCTTAGGCATATCATTGTACATTCTATCTCTGCATTTTTGGCTAAGGAAAGACCATGGTTTTGCAGCACTGTTTGGGATCCATGTGGCTTTATGTTTTGATGGTGTTCTTCTCTAAGTAATTGTAAGTTCATTAGTGTTATTTGTATCATTTTCTTGTCTCTTCTTCTAAATTTGAACAAATGAGTGACTAAGGTAGAATCCATTAACTGTTATGCTCTACCTTTGAATTTGTTTAAATTTCCATGTTTTCATCTGTTTAAGGAGAATTCTTGAGACTCTCTTGCTCTCCTTAGCTTCTCACCAGTCTGATCTATCCATTCACTCACTTTAAAGCATCAAAACGATTGCCTTCCTTGCCCCAATCAGAACTCTGTAGAAACTGTGCCTCATCCCCGGACCCAAAATTTGCCTTTCCCTTTTTTCCAACAAAACCCCCAAAAACTCAAATCTAATCCTTGCACTTCATACCTAGCCTAAGATTAGCTTTTATCATAGTCATCTCGAGCCCCATCGATTGTCTTTTGCCGAGATTGACCCGGAGAGAGCCCTCTCCTGTCCTCGTAGGGCTAGCTACGAGGTTGAGCGTGGTTTGATGTGGACCTAGACCCTTGCCTTTCCAGCCTGCGACAAATCTAGGCTCTAACATAGTGGCGACCGTACTGGGGAAGAAAATGGTTTGCTTGTTGATGTCATTTATTTTATGAGCTACAGACGGAGCCTGAAGTTATGCCAGGTAGCCTTCGAAACACTTTTGCTTTGCATCAGCGAAAGTAGATAAATGCTGCTTCAGTCAATCTCCGGTCTAGCTTGTGAACGTGACACTTGACTTGTGAATTACCCCCCAGTACATCAGATCGTTCTAGACTTTGGGTGATGAGTCTAGAATTCGATAGGCTGAAATCATTCACCTGGCAACTTCATTCACTGAAAAATCCAGAAATCAATGCTTCATGGTGACTCCACTACAGGAAGATCAGTAGCTTTAAGATTTTCAAGATGGAATGGGTTGCAAGAAGATACGCTCCCATGAGCCGAGATCACATTCCAGGTTTTCCAAATAAAATTCCTAAGGTAGATTGGCAAAAGAATTTGCCTATGTTTAAAGATGATGATAGGAAGGATGCTGCCTTACATCTGGTTAGATTTCACATACATATTCGCAAGTTGAAGGTTGATTTTCCTGAAGATTGCTTGATGAAGATATTCATGGCCACTCTGGAAGGTGAAGCCCGATCTTGGTATGAAAGTTTGCCACCTGCTTGTATTTACTGTTTGAAGGATTTTCATGCCATGTTCTTTGAAAGGTATAAAGAATCTTATCCATCATTAAATTTAGTTCAGCACTGTTGCAAACATGCTTATAGTTTTATTGAAAGCCTTGAGAAATATTATGAAGATGATGACTTCATGGATGATGAGATCATGGAAGCCTTGTACGAGAATCCATTTCAGCAACATGAAGAGAACCTAGAGGATTCCCATCAAGATGCTCAGGAAGCTTTGCAGCAGGATCAAGATCTTGGTACAATGGAAAATGATGAAAGAGAAGGTTTTATTTCAGATCTGTCCATAGAAGAAGACAGGATGCAGGAAAGTCAAGTTTCAATTTCACATTGTGACAAAGTCAAGTCAGCTATTTCAGATCTAGATTCAGATCATGATGATCAAGACTACCTTGTTTTGAATCCCATGAAGGAGAGCTCTGCTGTTGAGATCATCTGGAATGAAGAAGTCAAAGTTATTGACCAAAGCCTTCATGAGGAGGTAATCCAGTCAGTTCATGAAAAAAAAGATGAGATTTTTGTTCAAGTAAGTGAAAAATCTTCTTTCAATAGCTCAGTGATACATGATAATTTGATTGCCATGTCATATGAAGATGATCAACAATGTTTTCAAATTTCAGTAGATCAGGGAATTGAGGACTGTCATTCAGGTTTCTCATGTTATTTCAAGAAGGTAGTAATCGCTTGAGCAAAACTAAACAGAAAGTATTATCTCCTTTGTCTGAAAATGAGATAGATCAACTCCTGAAAGGTCATGTTACAACCCAAGCTAACACAGATCTGCAGTGTGCACATGGTCAAGAAAGTGTTGGTGAAATTTCTTCCACTTTTTAAAATAATGATAGTCTTGAAATTAGCTTTATAGATCAGCAAACCGATAATATTTTCTTTCATGAAGATGATAAGGCTGTCATGTTTGATAATCTTGAAGATTGTTTTCTGTTTAAGTATGACCTAGACCATGAGGTTGAGTTTGAGAGAGACAATATGCTAGGATTTCTCATGGTCAAGGAACCTACAGCTAACACTCAGATGGCAGAAGCACATACCTCTCTGTGCATTCCTATCCCTCGGAAATCAATTGTTCTTTCAGATCAAAATGGAGGGAGTACTTGTATTTTTGCAGCTGGATCTCAAGATAAGCCAGTGCTTCAGGATTTTCAAGATCCCTTCGGCATTCTTCTGCAAGCATTAGAAAAGATAAATATTGCCTGGTTCATTATCATAAGCTTTGGTTTCAGTGGTTATTTTGAGTTGCCTACAGGTTCATCATTCCGCCTGCTCGAGAAAAGTGAGAGCAGAAATTTGGTATGTAGCCATCTGCTAGATTGGTCACATTGGAAAGCTCATTACACATGATTGTACATATTTCAGTAGTATGCAGGTGGTTTTCATCACGATTTGAAATCTTGATGGACTTCTGCCCTTCAATAAACTTTGTAAGTTCTTGTTTTAGTTAAGTCAGTCATGAGTCATTTGTGAGTCAGTTTTCAGTCTTGTTGTTAAGTTAGTTTGTGTTGGTTTTCAGTCATGCATTTTAGCTTGAGTTTTTGACTCCATAGCCTAATGGACGAAGGCACTGTCTAGCTCTTCCAGAGATCTGCCGTTCTTGGCACCTCCAAGGAGCTACCATCCCCATTGGAGCCAATGTTAGAGTCGATCTTTACATCCCTCCGTCAGAGGGGCATGTTAGGTCCCTATAATACTAGTGATTCTCCCATTACTATTGTCATTGTATCCCTTATTGTTATTGTTGTGCCCCTATTGTCCCCATATTGTTACTATTGTGCCCCATACAATCCCTCTATTGTTATTTGTGTGCCTTTATATTATTATTGTTAGTTCGGATTGGTTATGTTGTGACCCTTAGACTCCTATATATAGAAAGGAGTTTTTGTCATTTGAAATTGTTCATTTGTGTAATATAAAGGAGGTTGTCCCCTCGAAGAGGCTTATTTCTAAGGCATTCATCTATCTTTTCTATATTTTTGTGAGTTGGTTTCATAACACATATATAGCAAGGGGTTGCCTTCTAGCGCAAAAAACCCTAAATTAAACATAACTTCTACCGTCAGATATCCGCCTAATGAACAACCCAGATTGACTACGAAATTACAACATTTTACAAGGAAATTTTACATCTATTTTTAGCTTCAGGGGCATTACCCTCGATCCCCCCGCTAGGGGGGGCTCCCAAAGGTCACAGCTACCCCCCCTGGACCCCCCTGCAGCGAATATTTTACGAACGATGTTGCCACCCAATTACGAACTAGGGTCCAATGTGGCAATACCTTTAAATACAGAAGATAATCAGGCTCCACACTCAACAATCTCCCACTTGGAGACTGATTATAGCAACTCCACCGTTGCTTCATTTTTTGGACAATGACTCCACTTTGGACCTAGATGTTTCTCATCTTCTTCATCATACTTGAAGACCAATTGAAACTAAGCAGATTCTTAGTTTCTCCCTGGTTACAAAGTTTGTTAACATATCTGCAGGATTCTGGCTAGTGTGTATCTTTTCCAGCTTCAACTCTCCATCTTCCAACACTGACCATATAAAATGGTACTTGAGCTGTATATGTTTAGTCTTGGAATGAAATGTAGAGTTATTTGCAAGATGTATGGCACTTTGGTTGTCACTATATAAACTGCCCAATTCTTGCTTCTTACCCAATTCATCCCGAAACCTTTGTAACCAAATCATTTCCTTACTAGCCTCTGTAGCAGCAACATACTCTGCTTCTATTGTTGAGAGTGCAACAACACTTTGCAGTTTTGAGACCCAACTGATACCTATTCCACCTATAGTAAACACATACCCTGTTGTACTCCTCCTATTATCTCTCTCACCGACCATATCTGCATCAACATATCCCTATAGAGAAATGTTTGAACCACCAAAGCATAATACTTGATTTGTGGTACCTCTCAAATACCTGAGAATCCACTTCACCGTCATCCAATGTTCTTTTCCTTGGTTGTTCATGTACCTGATAACAACTCCCACTGCATGTGCAATATCAGGCCTTGTGCAGACCATTTCATACATTAAGCTTCCAACTGCTGATGCATATGGAACTTTAGACATATGAGTCATTTCTTCTTGAGTCTTGGGACACTCCTCCTTACTTAATTTGAAATGGCTAGCCAAAGGTATACTAACTGGTTTTGCATTCTGCATATTAAACCTTTTCAACACCTTTTCTATGTACTCACTTTGAGACAATGTTAATTTTTGATTCTTCCTGTCTCTAGTTATTCTCATACTAAGGATTTGTTTTGCCGCATCCAAATCCTTCATTGCAAACGAGTTTGCTAATTTTCTTTTGAGCACATTTATTTCCTGCATGTTAGAACCTACAACAAGCATGTCATCTACATACAATAACAATATAATATAACTCTCATCATTTTGTCTTTTGAGATAAACACAATGATCAGAGTGACATCTAGTATAACCTTGTTCATACATAAACCTGTCAAAATTTAGATACCAATGCCTTGGAGCCTGTTTTAAGCCATACAATCTCTTCTTCAACCTGCACACTAGTTTCTCCTTCCCTTTTACCTCATATCCTTGTGGCTGTTGCATATATATCTCTTCCTCCAAATCACCATGGAGAAAGGTTGTCTTTACATCTAACTGCTCAAGATGAAAATCTTTAGCTGCTAATAGACTTAAAGTAGTTCTGATTGAAGTCATTTTAACAACATGAGAAAATGTCTCATCAAATTCTATACCATTTTTCTGTGCAAACCCTTTCACCACAAGTCTAGATTTATACATTTCTCTACCTCCATCTTCTTCCTTCAACTTATAAAACCATTTATTCTGCAATGATGCTTTACTTGCAGACAACCTGACTAAGTCCCAAGTCTAGTTATGTGGTAAGGAGTCCATCTCTTCTTTCATGGCTTGCTCCCACTTCTTCCTAGTTTCTACTTGCACTGCTTCTTCATAAAATTATGGTTCACTAGAATCAGTCAACAGTACATAATATAATGAAGGAGAATATTGCTTAGGGGGTCTACTTATCCGGGTAGATCTTCTAACACCACTTTCAGGTGTTTGAGGTGCTTGTTGTTGTTATGGTTGTTGTTCTGGCCGTTGATCATTATGATTTTCAGGCACCATCACTTTTTCTGTGATCTCATCAAGCACTGTGTGTTCTCCGTTTTCTTTTTCTTGTTTCTTTTCCTGCAGTTGATCCTTATACAAAACCTTTTCATTGAATATGACATCTCTGCTCCTAATGATTTTCTGTTTTTCATAATCATAAAAGTGATAACTAAAATTATTAACACCATATCCAATAAAAGTACATTTCTTTGATTTTGCCTCAGGCTTTGTTCTATTTTCTTTATTAATGTGGACAAAGGCTTCACAACCAAAAGTTTTTAAAAATGAGTAGTTTACCTTTTTACCTGTCCATGCCTCCTCTGGAATAACACCATCCAAGGAACTTGAAGGCCCTTTGTTTATTAGATAAACAACCGTATCTACAACATCTACCCAAAATTGTAAAGAAAATCCTGCATGCAATCTCATGCACCTTGCACGCGCCATGATTGTCCTGTTCATCCTTTCTGACACACCATTTTCTTGTGGTGTTCCTGGAACTGTCTTCTCTCTATGAATTCCATTCTCTGAACAGTACCTATCAAACTCTTTGTTGCAATATTCACCTCCATTTTCTGATCTGAGACACTTCAAACTTTTTCCTGTCTCGTTTTCAACCAAAGCTTTCCATTTCTTGAAAGTATCAAATAATTCAGATTTATTTCAAATACAATAAATCCAGGTTTTTTTGGTTGCATCATCAATAAAAGTAACATAATAATGAGAGCCACCAAGAGATGATACCTGAGCAGGTCCCCATACATCTGTATGCACAAACTCTAATTTTTCGCTCTTCTTTTCTATCCCAACTTTGAGGAATCTGACTCTCTTCTGTTTTCCATAAACATAATTCTCACAAAATTTTAAATCAACATGCTTCAAACCTGGCAGCAAATTTCTTGAGTGAAGAATCTGCATCCCCTTCTCACTCATGTGCCCGAGCCTATGATGCCACAATGTCGTATCTTCTCTTGTAGAGGTTAAAGCATTAACAGAATTAGAAATACCATTGCATAAATATAATGTACCAAACTTTTCTCCTTTTTCTATTACTAGGGATCCTTTAGTGGCCTTCTAGGTTTTATCTGTAAAAGTATTCACATAGCCTTCACCTCCCAACTGCCCTGTTGAAATAATATTTTTCTTCAGATTTGGAACATGCCTTACCTCCTTCAATAGCCATTGATTTCCATTCTATTGTTTTATGAAAACAATACCCATTCCAATGATTTTACAGGGTTTATCATCACCCAATCGAACATTTCCAAAATCTCCTTGAACATAATCATGAATTTTTTTCCTATTAGATGTTGCATGGAATGAGGCCACTGACTCTACCACCCATGCATCAATAATATTTTCTAAAGAAATAATCAAAGCATCTTGCAGCACATCACTTGTCACATTCGCTTCATGATTGTTTTCTTGCTGCACGTCTCCTTCTTTTCCCTTTCAAGACTTGCAGTCTTTCTTCAGGTGTCCTTTCTTCCCACATTTCCAGCACACTATCCCCGATATGGACTTAGATCTACCTTTCTTGACTTATTACGATATCTAGGGCTCTTTCCTCTTTCCATTTTTCTTCCCCTAGTCTCTGTAGTCAAAGCATGACCTAATGTCTCATCGGATCTTTTCCATCGCATTTCCTCACTAAGGATTGCACCGACAACATCATCAAATTTTAAAGTACTAGATCCAAAGACAGAGTTACTAATGGCGATAACTAAACCATTCCAACTTTCTGGAAATGAGCACATAAATAACAAAGCCCTAACTTCATCATCAAAAGTTATCCCTACAGAACTTAATTGACTGGTAACTGTATTAAATTCATTTAAATGATCAACAACAGATCCACCTTCTGACAATTTCATATTAAATAAACGCTTCATAAGAAATACCTTATTTGAAGCTGAGGGTTTTTCATGTAGTTTGGCCAATGTCGACATTAAAACCTATGTTGTCGTTTCCTTTGAAATATTAAAGGCTATTGACACCACTAGGCACAACCGTATTGTTCCAAGTGCTTTTTTGTCGAGAATATCCCATTCTATGTCTGTCATACTCGCCAACTTCTTTGCCTTTCCACTCAATGGTTGGTACAGATCTCTTTAGTACAAATAATCTCCATATGCATCTTCCACAGCTGGTAGTTTTGGCCATTAAATTTTTCGACCCTAAACCTACCATCTTCCGTTGTTGCTCCCAATCGAACCAGGAACCATTCTCTCCTCTGAGTTTATTAGCCAAATAGATCTTCGGCTCTGATACCAGTTGTTAGAAAATTATATATATTATAGAGAAAAGGAACACATAAAATATTGCAGAAATATAAACACAGAAAACGCATAAAACAAGAGAGACACAGATATACGTGGTTCACCCAATTTGGGCTATGTCCACATAGAAACAACCAGTCCTTCCTTTTATATTATCCAACAAATTGAAGAGATACAACCTATAGTAGATCTGTTGTAATTCTATCTTCACTCCCACACAATCTCCTCTCTCTTCCTCACTCAGAATACAAATCTACATAGACGCAATACAATTCCCTCATATATAGCGAGGGGTTGCCTTCTAGGGCAAAAAACCCTAAATTAAACATAACTTCTACCGTTAGATATTTGCCTAATGAACGACGCAGATTGACTACGAAATTAAAACATTTTAGGAGGCAATTTTACATCTATTTTTAGCTTTGGGGGTGCTGTCCCCGATCCCCCCACTAGAGGGGGGCTCCCAATGGTCGCAGATGCCCCCCCTGGACCCCCCCTGTAGTGAATATTTTACAAGCGGCGTTGCCGCCCCATTATAAACTAGGGTCCAATGCGGCAATACCTTTGAATACATAAGATAATCAGGCTCCACACCCAACAAGATCATGATGAAGCCTGGTGAGACACCTTGGGATTTGGATCAGAGGTTGAAGTGCACAATCTGCGAAGCCAACATGAATCTTATAGATGGGAAACACCGCGAATGGTTTGTGGCTTTTCTCCTACCTCATCGAAGGGTTGCTTTGTCACAGCAAAAGATTGGGACCTAGGCAGAAGCCCTGGAGATTTCAATGAGGTTGCATAAGACATCGATTCAAGATGCTAATTTAGGGGTTCAACAGATTCACACGTAGTTGCAGAACCTATGCCTAGAATTTTAGATTCTGAAGAAAGATAGAACAGCTCGGCTAGAGGTGCGCGAAGAAGTTTGGTGCCTAAAGTGCAAAAGTTAGGGGCATGACAAAGATCATTGTCCATTCTTCACGAATTATGTTGTAGCAGGGGGACCAATTCCTATAAGGCCGGAAGCTCAAGTAGGGCCAAGTACATGGCCCGTGCTATGGTGTGTTATCTTTCAGGTAGCTGGAAAACATGCGACAGACAATTTCCATTTGCTGCAGAAATTTGTATAGACACCGCAACAGCTCTTTTGCAACTTCTATCAATCGGTACATCATGATGAGTGTAATTGTCGTAGTTATGAGCTAATGATGGATAGAATGCCACATATAGGGTGCGGGTAGAAACTCGGCCTCTGGTCCAAGGCGCTCGGGGAGCGTGAGGTGAATATTAGGGGTGTGGATTAGGCTGAGGTGGAGGAGGACCTGGTAGAGGTTGGGGAAAGGTTATTTGTTACAACTGTGGAGGATCAGGACACTACGTGCAAGACTACACAAACCTGACACGTCTGGCATGCCAATATTGTACCCAGTTTGACCATGCGACAGAGGATTTCCCTGTATTATTAGCTAAGATACGAGAAAAGGGGGTGCAGCGTCAGGAGCTGACTCAGAACCTGCAGATGATGAGGGTTGAGCCTTGCGACGAGGATCCTAAGGTAAATATTGTGTTGCAGAGTGGAATGTCGACTGGTGAAGATAAGGGGAAGCAGCCTGAAGAAGGTGATGGGTCCACAAAGTGCCAGAAAAGGAGATCGGGTTTGATCTACAATGCGCAAGGGAAATGTTTATGGAAGCAAAGAAAATCTTCCCTGAGGCCTCTACCTTAGGAAGTCAGGAGAAGTCAGCTGAAGAGATGGACCCTTCCATGCTTACTACTTTCTTGGAGAACTATATGAAGCTATTGTGCGATAGTAAGGTTGTGAAAGGACTACATGAGATGATAAATAAGTGCACCGGATAAGAAAATGCTCCTGACAGACCGTGCGTAGTCAGGAAGATTGTTAAGCATAAGGCAAGAATGGGGCGTGAGATGAAGCTCACTGCGCATATAGGAGAATATGAGATGGATCAACTTATTCTAGATCTGGGGTTGGACACAAATGTTTTTTCTAAACAGACATGGGAGAGGATGGGGATACCTACGCTGCAATGGTCTCTGATTCAGTTAAGAATGGAAAATCAACAGAAAATCATCCCCATGGGAAGATTGCCGAAGTGAAAATTGATGTTGAGGGTGCGAGTGCATTGGCTGATTTTGAAGTGATAGAGATTGTGGATGACAACAATCCCTACCCTGCGCTGCTTGGGATTTATTGGGCTACTGACATGAATGGGGTAATCAATTTTAAGAAGCGGAAGATGATATTTGAGAAGAAATCTCTCAGTGTAGTAATGCCCCTGGACCCTACAGAAGGACTGTGTTATACTGAACCAGTCTGTGATTATGAAAGAGATGAGAATTTGGACCAGGTTTATAAGATAATGACGCAAGATCAGGATTGGGTGAACCCGACAACAGATGGATGCATTGCTTGGGACCACGAAATTTCCTACACATCAGATTCAGATGAGGAGTTGGAGCACTAGTATAATTGACTGCGTGAAGTATCTACACTACATTGTAATATGATGACCAAGTCATTGCACCGTGTATCATCAGAGGTAAGGAGTTTGCCCTATTATGATGGTTTAATAGATGTCGATAAATTTTTGGATGCATTCAAAATGGAAGTACTAGAGAAGCATCGCTTTCGGGCCTTAGATTAGGCATTGCGCGCTATGCCTATGAGATGGTAGGGTACACACAAAGACAATTTTGATGATTGGCACGTGTACAAAAGGATGATGAGATTACGGTTTGGTCACCCACACATACGGATAACAGAGAAACATGATGGAAGGAATGAACCACGCAATCACATGGCCAAATGGACTTAGGTTTATGGAGCACAGCCTCAACCTGAATGGGTGCATCTGTTTTGTCATACTTTGGATGTAATACCAATGAACTGTTATTTGGAAACGGAGCTCCACCATGGCACTGAAGAATGGGACATTTTTCAACAGGGGTTCTTGATGACGTTTAGCTTTGAGGATGGGTTTGAAATTATTGATGAGGCATTGAGGAAGCCAAGGCAGAAATATCAGAGTACCACAGGATCCCTTGGACTCAGTTCAACCGGATTAGACCACCCAACTACGCCACACACTGGAGTGCTACAATGTGACTCTCGAAGAAGAGGATGAGGACTCGAGGAACATTAATATCCCAGAGATTGAAGGTCACCATGAAGTTGAAGGACCACAAATTGAAAATCCAGATATCATCGCGCCGCTAAAAACAAGACAAGTGAACATTGGGACAGAGGCGGAGCCAAAATTTGCAAAGATTGGGAACTATTGGGATGATGCAACAGTGGATAAAGACATTGAATTACTTCACGAATACCAGGACTTGTTCCATACGAAGTTCTTAGACTTAAAGGGGATAATAGGGGACCTAGGAGCTATGCAAATTACATTGAAACCGGATGCAAAGCTGATCAAGTAGAGGCCTTACCGCCTCAATCCAAAGTATAAAAAAAGGGTTTGCTTGGAGTTGGATAAAATGCTTGCGGTGGGTATTATTGAACCAGTAGAAGAGCCTAATTGGGTGAGCCCAATAGTAGTTTAGGAAAAGAAGCAGAAGGATGAAATAAGGATATGCGTAGATCTCAGGAAGTTGAACGATGCTTTCATGCATGATCCCTTTCCGACTCCGTTCACCGATGAAGTGTCAGATAATGAAGGAGGACAGAAAGCATATTCATTCATGGATGGGTTCTCAGGGTACCATCAGATCAAGATCACGTCGAAGGATAGAAATAAGATGACCTTCAACATGGAGTGGGGGTGCTTTTAGTATACGATAATGCCTTTTGGGCTGAAGCGCGCCAGTGATCTTTTCTTGCGTAGTCATTGCGATGTTTAAGGACTTCACTCACAAGTTTCTGAAGGTATGATTTGACAATTGGATGGTGTAGGGGTTGGTGAAACGCCATGTAGCCAGCCTATAATTGATGTTGGATACATGTCAGAGGTATTAGAAAACACTCAATTTGAAGAAATGTTTGTTATATGTTCCTTTTGGAATCTTGTTGGACCATGTGGTGTGCAGACAAGGATTAATGGTCAACCCAGCTAAGATAGTAGTTATAATTGTAGAAATTTTGAATAATATAACACTTATTCACAGAGATTATCCTGATTATACACTATTTGCAGAATGCATGCATAATACATAACCTCCTCTACCATTGATCATCAATTTTGCAGAATTAAGAAATAATCGCATGCGCACATTGAAACATCAATCACACATATCAACATAGTATGTAATGGGGAAAGCATACAGCTGAAAACCCCAAACTATCTGTATATTATAATGATATATAACATGTAGCAATACATAGTACAGTACTCCTCACAAGTACTCAGTATTATCTCCACCTGCTACACACAAACTAGCTCAGATCTGAACAAGTCACAGGTTCAAATCTCCTCCATTTTTTGCCTGCCTCTACTGCTCAATCCAATGTGAGAATAGATCTGATCCAAGCTCGTTTTCCCTTGGCCTGTACTGCACAATCCTCATGGGAAATCTCAATCAATGATTGTGCAAATCTCATGCACAGCTATAGTCACAACTGATAGTAGTCTCACCCTTTCGTCCACCTCTAACACTTGTCTCCACTGAACTGTCCATGCACTGAGTTAACTGATGTATTCTTTAGTTGATTTATGAGTTAATAATTAGTGAATTAATTAATAATTAATTCACACCACTCATCACTAGTGTATTTGTTAGTTAGACTAAATACAACTAGTTCAACTAAGTCAAACTGAACATAACTCCATCAACTCCTCAATCAACTCCACCAAACTCAACCACTTGAGTTCTAACTGAAGTCTATCATGCAATAGCTCAACTAACCCATAGGAAAAACATATTTCCTTCTATCAGTTTCATGTGCACATCCGTAGCTCGAACTGAAGTGCTGCAAGAGGATAAGATAATGTTTATAGTCAAAATATTATTAAGAGCTAATAATATTCGACTGTTCTATTTTTAGACTGGCAGTCTAAAAATAGACTCCGCCCATATGTCTAAAAATAGAGGTCCATCTATTTTTACCAACATGACCAATCATCCATAAATAGCATCCTGCAACTCAAAGACCATGATCCATATGTCTAAAAATAGAAATAGTCTAAAAATAGACTTTGCGCCAAAAATAGCCTACGAGCCCACTTAGTGAAGGCGACTTCTTTTCACTAAGCTCCATCATCTTGTTGCATTTTCAACACTCCCTCTCAACAAGATATGGATTATCTGCAACTCCTATCCTGCCTCTGTGGTATTCGAATTTTCTCCTAGTGAGCACCTTCATCAAGATATCAGCATCTTGATCCTCCGTGGGAATGTATGAAAGTAACATGATTCTCCGTTGCACACAATCTCTGATATGATGGTACCTGATGTCGATGTGCTTGGATCTATCATGAAATACTGGATTGGCCGAGAGTTTAATGCAACTCTGGTTATCACAATAAATCACCGTAGGCTCCAAGTGTGACCCGAACAACTCGACCAGGATCTTCCTCATCCATATAGCCTCGCATGCAGCCAAACTTACTGCCATATACTCAGCCTCTCCTGAACTGAGTGCCACGGATCTTTGCTTCCTGCTGTACCAAGAAACTGTTGTTGACCTGATACTGAAGATCCCTCCAGATGTGCTCTTTCTGTCCGTTGGGCTCCCTGCCCAATCTGCATCCGTGAAGCCACATAACTTCACCTCATCCCCCTGTCTGTACCACAATCCATATCTCAATGTGCCTCTGAGATAACGCAATACATGCTTGCCTGCCTTCCAGAAGAGATTGGTTGGCTTAACCATAGCTTGTGAAAGCTGGTTAACAGCATAGCATATATAGAGTCATGTATTGACCAGATACATAAGCGACCCCACCAACTGTCGATAAACAGTGGCATCCACTACCTCCGCAGAAGTAGCATCCTCCTTGCTCCGACCTCCAGGAAGAGGAGTATCAACAGGCTTGCAACCATGCATGTTGAATTTCTCCAGTATCTCCCAGGCATACTTACCCTGAGAAACAAATAGTCCATCACTGCGCTGCCAAATTTCCAATCCCAGGAAATAATGAAGGAGGCCCAAGTTCTTCATCTCAAACTCTCTAGCAAGATCCTTGTTACATGAAAGTATCAACAGCTCATCTCCCATCAAAATCAAATCATCTACATAAAGTACAATGATCAGCAAATTTCCCTCCACCACAATCTGGTATAGGCTAGGATCCGCCTCACTCTTGGAGAATCCAAGTCTGGTGAAATAACTGTCTATCCGTGTGTACCAAGCAAGAGGTGCTTGTTTCAACCCATACAGTGCTCTCTTGAGCCTACACACATGCGACTCGCTGCTGAAGATCTCGAAACCTTCAGGCTACTTTATGTACACCTCCTCCTCAATGACTTCATTGAGGAACGCAGACTTCACGTCCATCTGATGGATGTGCTACCCCATCTGCGCTGAGAGAGCAAGAATCGTCTGTATGGAAGAATACCTTGCGACAAGTGCAAAGGTCTCCTCATAATCGATCCCCTCTATCTGTGAGAAGCCTCGGGCAACAAATCTTTCCTTGTACTTCTCCACACTCCCGTCAGCTGCCTGCTTTACTTTGTAGATCCATCTCGAACCCACCACTGATTTCCCCTCCGGTCTTGGGACAATCTCCCATGCACTATTTCTGACAATCGAATCATACTCTTCCACCATGGCATCTACCCATGCGGGATCCTCCACATATTCCTCGAAAGAGGATGGCTCAGTCACGACACATTTGCTCACAAGAGCCATGTATCTAGTGTACCGATTAGGTGACTGTCTCTGTCTGCATTGTGCTGTAGGTGGTCCTACGACCTTCTCTACATCTTGAGCCAGTCGCTCAGCTTCTGTAGTGAGCTTTTGCCCTCTGATGGTTGGCGCTGCATGAGTGGTCTCTTCCACTCCATGAACTTCATCTTGTGGCTGATCCACATCGTGAAGCTCATCCTTAGGAACTAATAGCTCCTCATCTACATGCAAGTGTGGCTCCCTCTCAAGCGAACACTTCATGGCTTTCTCCTCCGGAAATTTGATATCCCGTCGCACAATAGTCTTGCGACTGTCTGGAAAATACACACGATAGTTATGGGGCGTATCAGTGTACCCCACAAATATCCCAACCTCTACGGTCGGCTCTAGCTTCTTCCTGGCATCCTTCGTCACATGCATGTAAACAGGAGAACCAAAAATCCTCAAATGAGAAATATCAGGCCTCTTACCAGAATAAGCCTCATCGGGTGTACTCATGCCAAGTATCTTGTGAGGACAATGGTTGTGAAAATATACTGCAGTATTGCATGCCTCCACCCACAAGTGAAGGGGTAGGCCCTGATCATGCAATATCGCCCATGCAGCACTCACGATCATTCTGTTCTTCCGCTCAACAACCCTGTTCTGCTGTGGGTTATGGGGAGCTATGAGCTCTCTTCGAATCCCTTCTGCGCTGCAGAAGTCCTTGAACTCGCCAAAGATGAATTCACCACCATTGTCGCTCCTAAGAGCCTTCACCCTCTTCCCCGATTCCTTCTCGACCAGTGCTTTGAACTCATAGAAATTTGAGTATGTCTCGCTCTTCTTCTGCATGAAGAAGATCCAGCACTTTCGAGAGAAATCATCAAAAAAGATCACATAGTACTTGTGCTTTGTTGTCGAAGCTACTGAGAAAGGTCCACACACGTCTGTGTGAATTCTCTCAAGGATCGTTGTGGCGCGACTTTCCTTCTCGTGAAAGGTGGCTTTCACAAATTTTCCCAAAGCACACCCCTTGCACTGATCTGACCGCACAAGAGTGCCTTTAGGAAGCCCAGTAGAAATCTGCTGCAGTATCTTCAAGGCTCCATGGTGAAGGTGGCCCAATCTCCGGTGCCATAACTTGCCATCATCCCAGCTCACCAATCCTTCTACCTTGCATGCCATTGCTGTGCAACCATCTACATGCAATTGATAAAGGTTCTTGACTTGAACCCCTATCTTCCAGGTTTCTCCAGTTGTCTTACTGCGCAAGAAAGCCTTTCCCTCACTGAAAACAACATCATATCCCTTGTCTTCTAACATCGCCACAGAGATAAGATTATTCTTCAATCCTGGAACATGCATCACTTCCTTCAATAAGAAGGGTTTACTAGACTCCCTCTCAAAGGAAAGGGTACCGATATTGGGTGCACTGTATCTACCATCATCGCCCATCTCGATGTGCACCCCAAGATCTTTTCATCCAGATCAGAAAACAAATCTTCATCCCCTGTCATGTGAAAAGATGCACCACTGTCCGAGAACCATACCGATCCCATCACACTTGATACCAAGCATGCGATCAGCGAAAAATCCAGCTCAAACTGCGAGGCTAAGGCCTATCCCACTGCAGATCCAGCAGCTTGCTTATTTTTCTTCTTCTGCAGACAATTTGTGGCATAATGTCCATGCTGGTGACAGTGAAAGCACTTCACTTTGGACATGTCCTGCTTCTTGCCTTTTGCACCAGAATGAGAAGCTTTCTTGTTCTTCCCCTTCTTTGCTTTGGCAGCCAAAGCACAATTTTCTTCATCAGATGCCTTTGATGAAGATCCATCCCTGGTATTCCGCCTGATCTCCTCTTGCACAAGATCAGACCATAGTCTCTCCCATCTTGGCAATTTCTCCCGACCATTGACAGAGTCCTAATAGGAATGCCAACTCTTCGGAAGACCAAGAAGAGCCAAGCTCACCAAGTCCTCATCATCGACAGTCACCCCCACACTTCCCATCTCATCCCGGCATTGAGTGAACTTTGTGAGATACTTGGCCATACTATCTCCATTCTCACACTTAATGTTTCTGAGTTTATCCTTGAGCACCAACTTCCTCTGGTCGCTCTTGCTTTGGAATAAATTTTTCAACGCTTTCCACATCAAGTATGGAGAAGCCTTTCCATGCAGGCTGGATACAATGTGATCCTTCACGCCCTCCAACAGAATCCTTCGACACTTTGCTGTCTTCTTTTGCCAAGCCTCAATGTGAGCAACATCAGTAGGCTTTGGGACCTTAGCATCTATGAACTCCTTCAACCCATTGTCATCTAACACCGCCTCCATCCTGTCTTTCCATGCAATATAATTCGAGCTGCCTTCAAGGGCATACTCCAATCGCAATCCGTTGAAAGACATGTCAACTTCGACACCAAGAAAACATTGTTGCAAATTCGAATTCCACCAGCTCAAAACTCAACCGTTTCTGATCTAAAATTCGTGAGAACAAAGTATTTCTCGTACAGAGATTGACTGTATGGGCATTTACTGGATATCTCACCTTCCAAAAGAAGGATGAATCCAGAGGCTACCTGGCTCGAACAGACTTTGCATGAAGAAATAAAATGTAATCACTTTCTGAATAATAGATCTGATGATCAACTCTGCTCTGATACCATGTATAAATTTTGAATAATATAACACTTATTCACAGAGATTATCCTGATTATACTTTATTTGTGGAAAGCATGCATAATACATAACCTCCTCTACCATTGATCATCAATTTTGAAAAATTAAGAAACAATCGCATGCGCACATTGAAACATCAATCACACATATCAACACAATATGTAATGGGGAAAGCATACAGCTGAAAACCCCCAACTATCTGTGTATTATAATGATAGAGAACATGTAACAATACATAGTACAATACTCCTCACAAGTACTCAGTACTATCTCCACCTGCTACACACAAACTAGCTCAGATCTGAACAAGTCACAGGCTCAAATCTCCTCCACTGTTTGCCTGCCTCTACTGCGCAATCCAATGTGAGAATAGATCTGATCCAAGCTCGTTTTCCCTTGCCCTGTACTGCGCAATCCTCATGGGCAATCTCAATCAATGATTGTGCAAATCTCATGCACAACTATAGTCACAATTGATAGTAGTCTCACCCTTTCATCCACCTCTAACACTTGTCTCCACTAAACTGTCCATGCACTGAGTTAACTGATGTATTCTTTAGTTGATTTATGAGTTAATAATTATTGAATTAATTAATAATTAATTCACACCACTCATCACTAGTGTATTTGTCAGTTAGACTAAATACAACTAGTTCAACTAAGTCAAACTGAACACAACTCCATCAACTCCTCAATCAACTCCACCAAACTCAACCAATTGAGTTCTAACTGAAGTCTATCATGCAATAGCTCAACTAACCCATAGGAAAAGCGTATTTCCTTCTGGCAGTTGCATGTGCCACATCCGTAGCTCGAACTGAAGTGCTGCAAGAGGATAAGATAATGTTTATAGTCCAAATATTATTAAGAGCTAATAATATTCGATTGTTCTATTTTTAGATTGGCAGTCTAAAAATAGACTCCGCCCATAGGTCTAAAAATAGAGGTCCATCTATTTTTACCAACATGACCAATCATCCATAAATAGCGTCCTGCAACTCATAGACCATGATCCATATGTCTAGAAATAGACATAGTCTAAAAATAGACTTTGCGCCAAAAATAGCCTGCGAGCCCACTTAGTGAAGGCGACTTCTTTTCACTAAGCTCCATCATCTTTTTGCATTTTCAACACTCCCTCTCAACAAGATATGGATTATCTGCAACCCCTATCCTGCCTCTGTGGTATTCGAATTTTCTCCTGGTGAGCGCCTTCGTCAAGATATCAGCATCTTGATCCTCCGTGGGAATGTATGAAAGTAACATGATTCTCCGCTGCACACAATCTCTGATATGATGGTACTTGATGTCGATGTGCTTGGATCTAGCATGAAATACTGGATTAGCCGAGAGTTTAATGCAACTCTGGTTATCACAATAAATCACTGTAGGCTCTAAGTGTGACCCGAAAAACTCAACCAGGATCTTCCTCATCCATATAGCCTCGCATGCAGCCAAACTTGTTGCCATATACTCGGCCTCTGCTGAACTGAGTGCCACAGATCTTTGCTTCCTGCTGTACCAAGAAACTGCTGTCAACTCGATACTGAAGATCCCTCCAGATGTGCTCTTTCTTTCTGTTGGGCTCCCTGTCCAATCTGCATCCATGAAGCCACATAGCTTCACCTCATCCTCGTGTCTGTACCACAATCCATATCCCGATGTGCCTCTGAGATAACGCAATACATGCTTGCCTGCCTTCTAGAAGAGCTTGGTTGGCTTAACCATAGCTTGTGAAAGCTGGTTAACAGCATAGCATATATCGGGTCGTGTATTGACCAGATACATAAGCGACCCCACCAACTGTCGATAAACAGTGGCATCCACTACCTCCGCTGAAGTAGCATCCTCCTTCCTCCAACCTCCAGGAAGAGGAGTATCAACAGGCTTGCAACCATGCATGTTGAATTTCTCCAGTATCTCCCAGGCATACTTACCCTGAGAAACAAATAGTCCATCACTGCGCTGCCAAATTTCCAATCCCAAGAAATAATGAAGGAGGCCTAAGTCCTTCATCTCAAACTCTCTAGCAAGATCCTCCTTGCATGAAAGTATCAACAGCTCATCTCCCATCAAAATCAAATCATCTACATAAAGTACAATGATCAGCAACTTTCCCTCCACCACAATCTGGTATAGGCTAGGATCCGCCTCACTCTTGAAGAATCCAAGTCTGGTGAAATAACTGTCTATCCGTGTGTACCAAGCACGAGGTGCTTGTTTCAACCCATACAGTGCTCTCTTGAGCCTGCACAGATGCGACTCCCTGCTGAAGATCTCGAAACCTTCAGGTTGCTCTATGTACACCTCCTCCTCAATGACTCCGTTGAGGAACACAGTCTTCATGTCCATCTGATGGATGTGCTACCCCATCTGCGCTGAGAGAGCAAGAATCGCCCGTATGGAAGAATACCTTGCGACAGGTGCAAAGGTCTCCTCATAATCGATCCCCTCTGTCTATGAGAAGCCTCGGGCAACAAATCTTACCTTGTACTTCTCCACACTCCCGTCAGTTGCCTACTTTACTTTGTAGATCCATCTCGAACCCACCACTAATTTCCCCTCCGATCTTGGGACAATCTCCCATGCACTATTTCTGACAATCGAATCATACTCTTCCACCATGGCATCTACCCATGCGGGATCCTCCACAGCTTCCTCGAAAGAGGATGGCTCAGTCATGACACATTTTCTCACAAGAGCCATGTATCCAGTGTACCGATTAGGTGACTGTCTCTGTTTGCGTTGTGCTATAGGTGGTCCTACAACCTTCTCTGCATCTTGAGCCAGTCGCTCAGCTTGTGTAGTGTGCTTTGGCCCTCTGATGGTTGGCGCTGCATGAGTGGTCTCTTCCACTCCATGAACTTCATCTTGTGGCTGATCCACATCCTGAAGCTCATCCTTAGGAACTAATAGCTCCTCATCTACATGCAATTGTGGCTCCCTCTCAAGCGAACACTTCATGGCTTTCTCCTCCTGAAATTTGATATCCCGTCGCACAACAGTCTTGCGACTGTCTGGAAAATACACACGATAGTTATGGGGCGTATCAGTGTACCCCACAAATATCCCAACCTCTGCAGTCGGCTCCAGATTCTTCCTGGCATCCTTCGCCACATGCATGTAAACAGGAGAACCAAAAATCCTCAAATGAGAAATATCAGGCCTCTTACCAGAATAAGCCTCCTCGGGTGTACTCATGCCAAGTATCTTGTGAGGACAATGGTTGTGCACATATACTGCAGTATTTCATGCCTCCACCTACAAGTGAAGGGGTAGGCCCTGATGATGCAACATCGCCCATGCAGCACCCACGATCGTTCTGTTCTTTCGCTCAGCAACCCCGTCCTACTGTGGGTTATGGGGAGCTATGAGCTCTCTTCGAATCCCTTCTGCGCTACAGAAGTCCTTCAACTCGCCAGAGATAAATTCTCCACCATTGTCGCTCCTAAGAGCCTTCACCTTCTTCCCCGATTCCTTCTCGACCAGTGCTTTGAACTCACATAACTTTTAGTATGTCTCGCTCTTCTTCTGCATGAAGAAGATCCAGCACTTTCGAGAGAAATAATCAACAAAGATCACATAGTACTTGTGCTTTGCTGTCGAAGCTACTGAGAAATATCCACACACGTCTATGTGAATTCTCTCAAGGATCTTCATGGCACGACTATCCTTCTCGTGAAAGGTGGCTTTCACAAATTTTCCCAAAGCACACCCCTTGCACTGATTTGACTGCGCAAGAGTGCCTTTAGGAAGCCCAGTAGAAATCTGCTGCAGTTTCTTCAAGGCTCCATGGTGAAGGTGGCCCAATCTCCGGTGCCACAGCTCGCCATCATCCTGGCTCACCAATCCTTCTGCCTTGCATGCCATTTCTGCGCAGCCATCTACATGCAATTGATAAAGGTTCTTGACTCGAACCCCTATCTTTCGAGTTTCTCTAGTTGTCTTACTGTGCAAGAAAGCCTTTCCCTCACTAAAAACAACATCATATCCCTTGTCTTCTAACATTGCCACAGAGATAAGATTCTTCTTCAATCTTGGAACATGCATCACTTCCTTCAATACGAAGGGTTTACCAGACTCCCTCTCAAAGGAAATGGTACCGATACCGGTCGCACTGTATCTACCATCATTGCCCATCTCGGCGTGCACTCCAAGATCTTTCTCATCCAGATCAGAAAACAAATCTCAATCTCCTGTCAAGTGAAAAGACACACCACTATCTGAGAACCATACCAATCCCATCGCACTTGATACCAAGCATGCGATCAGTGAAAAATCCAGCTCAAACTGCGAGGCTAAGGCCTCTCCCGCTGCAGATCCAGCAACTTGCTTATTTTTCTTCTTCTGCGGACAATTTGTGGCATAATGTCCATGCTGGTGACAGTGAAAGCACTTCACTTTGGACATGTCCTGCTTCTTGCCTTTCGCACCGGAATGAGAAGCTTTCTTGTTCTTCCCCTTCTGATAGAGGGAAATGTTCCCCTAGGGCTTTTTGGGTTGAAACCCTAGCAGACTGAAAGTTATCTATTCAAAGAAACATACATTCACACAACCATTATGCTATTGTAAGAAAATTCTATGATAAGGGTACGTACCTTTGGTCCTACGTTTGAGAAGGCCCTTAGGGTCCAAACCCTTCTTGGATTTCCCTTCTTCTCTTTTGTCCTGCAAAACAAACAATTCAAAGAGCACAGTAGTACATGGACAAAAACTTATAAAGAAACCATCTTCATGTTATAAAGAAAGGTAGTTAGTTATGAAATCCAAACAACCATTTACATATGAATTCTAAACACGAATATCATTAACATAAAGAAGATTCATTTCGGGAACCGAGACATGTGTTTCTTTTATTATAGACAAATAAAGTACATAAAAAGGAATATTTTCACCTGAGTCACCTTCAGCAAGCTCCAAGCAAAGCTTCCTTCCGGATCCGTTCCAGCCTCAAGCCTCTAACAAACTCCTTCCATGACTCTCTCCATGATGTCATAAATGGTGGATGAACATCAACACACAAGGAAACAAAGGTTTCCTGTACAAAATGGGGGAAGTGCAGAAGACACAAGGGACTTCAGACCTGGTCAAGGGAAAAATCTCAGCATAATAACCTTTCTCTCTCTTCTCTCCTCCTTTAGGCCTTCCCTTTGATGTCTTTTTATACCATCTCCAAAGTAGTTTTTTAGTTAGGAGTTGGTTGGGAACAGTTGGGCCACGGGCACTAACAGGTGATCAGCAGGTAAAACCTGCGATCTCCGCCTGAAAATAAGGAATTTTATATTTTTTTAAGTGTTTTAATACATCCACGCGGGTTGGATATACATAGACCCGCGTATACACGTGTTTAACTCAGGACAATGTCGCGTATAAGGGATAAAACACTGTTTTTTAAATTTTAGGACCAGGTCTGGAAGGAAGGGTTGCCCTAGGCCATGAGTACAGCATCACAAACCATAAGAGTGAGATTTGGAGCTATAACACCTTCTTTACTTTGGCAGCCAAAGCGCAATTTTCTTCATCAGATGCCTTTGTTGAAGATCCGTCCCTGGTATTCCGTCTGATCTCCTCTTGCACAAGATCAGACCACAGTCTCTCCCCTCTTGGCAATTTCTCCCGACCATTGACAGAGTCCTGATAGGAATGCCAACTCTTCGGAAGACTAAGAAGAGCCAAGCTCACCAAGTCCTCATCTTCGACAGTCACCCCCACACTTCCCAGCTCATCCCAGCATTGAGTGAACTTCGTGAGATACTTGGGCATACTGTCTCCATTCTCACACTTAATGTTTTTGAGTTTATCCTTGAGCGCCAACTTCCTCTGGTCGCTCTTGCTTTGGAATAAATCTGTCAACACTTTCCACATCAAGTATGGAGAAGCCTTTCCATGCGGACTGGATACAATGTGATCCTTCACGCCCTCCAACAGAATCCTTCGACACTTTGTTGTCTTCTTTTGCCAAGCCTCAATGTGAGCAGCATCAGTAGGCTTTGGGACCTCAGCATCTATGAACTCCTTCAACCCATTGTCATCTAACACCGCCTCCATCTTGTCTTTCCATGCAATTTAATTCGAGTTGCCTTCAAGGGCATACTCCAATCGCAATCTGTTGAAAGAAATGTCAACTTCGACACCAAGAAAACACTGCTACAAATTCGAATTCCACCAGCTCAAAACTCAACCGCTTCTGATCTAAAATTCGTGAGAACAAAGTATTTCTCGTACAGAGATTGACTGTATGGGAATTTACCAGATATCTCACCTTCCAAAAGAAGGATGAATCCAGAGGCTACCTGGCCCGATTACAGACTCTGCCTGAAGAAATAAAATGTAATCACTTTCTGAATAATAGATCTGATGATCAACTCTGCTCTGATACCATGTATAAATTTTGAATAATATAACACTTATTCACAGAGATTACCCTGATTATACACTATTTGCAGAAAGCATGCATAATACATAACCTCCTCTACCATTGATCATCAATTTTGCAGAATTAAGAAACAATCGCATGCGCACATTGAAACATCAATCACACATATCAACACAGTATGTAATGGGGAAAGCATACAGCTGAAAACCCCCAACTATTTGTATATTATAATGATAGAGAACATGTAACAATACATAGTATAATACTCCTCACAAGTACTCAGTACTATCTCCACCTGCTACACACAAACTAGCTCAAATCTGAACAAGTCACAGGTTCAAATCTCCTCCACTGTTTGCCTGCCTCTACTGCGCAATCCAATGTGAGAATAGATCTGATCCAAGCTCGTTTTCCCTTGTCCTGTACTGCGCAATCCTCATGGGAAATCTCAATCAATGATTGTGCAAATCTCATGCACAACTATAGTCACAACTGATAGTAGTCTCACCCTTCCATCCACCTCTAACACTTGTCTCCACTGAACTGTCCATGCACTAAGTTAACTGATGTATTCTTTAGTTGATTTATGAGTTAATAATTATTGAATTAATTAATAATTAATTCACACCACTCATCACTAGTGTATTTGTCAGTTAGACTAAATACAACTAGTTCAACTAAGTCAAACTGAACACAACTCCATCAACTCCTCAATCAACTCCACCAAACACAACCAATTGAGTTCTAACTGAAGTCTATCATGCAATAGCTCAACTAACCCATAGGAAAAGTGTATTTCCTTCTGGCAGTTGCATGTGCCACATCCATAGCTCGAATTGAAGTGTTGCAAGAGGATAAGATAATGTTTATAGTCCAAATACTATTAAGAGCTAATAATATTCGATTGTTCTATTTTTAGACTGGAAGTCTAAAAATAGACTCCACGCATATGTCTAAAAATAGAGGTCCATCTATTTTTACCAACATGACCAATCATCCATAAATAGCATCTTGCAACTCATAGACCATGATCCATATGTCTAGAAATAGACTTTTCGCCAAAAATAGCCTGCGAGCCCACTTAGTGAAGGTGAATTCTTTTCACTAAGCTCCATCATCTTGTTGCATTTTCAACAATAATTAACTTAGAGGCACCAAGAAGTGTGAAACAGCTTTGTGCAACATTGGGGCATACGGGATACTATAGAAAGTTCATTAAGAGTTATGCCCAGATTACTATGTCAATCGAGAGTTTCCTAAAGAAGGATGCTACATTTTGTTGGAATGAAGAATGACAAAAAATCTTAGATTTGTTAAAGGAGAAGATGGCCATCGCATCTGTTGGGTAGTGGATCTCCCCATAGCAATTGTTTTTGGGGCTTGAATCCTGAACTTTGGTCAAATGTAATTTAAAAATCCCGTGAAATGTAGGCGCGGAGCGTAAGAACCTAGGGTTGTCTGCCCTAAGATAATGTAATTTAATGTAAAGTGTGTTGGCCTACCCATGGTTCGCGGACCATGGAATTGTATAAATAGAGCAAGGCTCTAAGTGTAAAAGGAGAGTCTTAGTTAGAGAAGTAACAGATAGATGTGAAGGCATGGTTATAAGTTAGAAGTAGATCTGAAGGTATTGGGTCGTAGTGATAGGTAGAGGCTCTGCAGCTGAGTGCACAGAGGCCTAGTAGAGTCCACAGCTGAGTGTGCGGACCCCTGTAGCTGAGTGTGCATGGCGGAGTTGGGATTATACTTGGATAGAGAATTAATAAAAGATGAGTTGATTCTGAAATATGTGTGTCTATGCTTTTGTTATATTTATGCATCTATTTACAGTTTTATGATTTTGCGCACTTGTTATGAATGTTGAATGATTAATGAGAATATTGGGCCCACACAATTAAGTTAAGATCTATAATAATAGCACAACAAGGATAAAGGATCTAGACAACACCTCTTAGCGCTATTTACAGAGCTGCAGAAAAGCAGTGGCACCAGTTGCGAAGGACAGACGGCTGTGCGGAGCAGCACAAGCACGCAGGTTCAGTTCACGAACTTCCTAGAATTCCTTAAGACATCCCTAGGGTGCAGAAACCTGGTTCCAACACCCTCCCATACTACCTCAAGTGAGACCTTAGTCCGCGCATCGTGGACTGTTGCTGAAAGGGCTGGTAGTTTCGGGATTTGTTTGGCTAAATCACTTTTGAACTTGGGTTAGTGTTTCTAGGAAAACTAGTATTCCTAAAGAATGCTAGCCCTCTAGGCTTGGCAGCTAACCTATAAACAACAATCAAAGCAATTCGAAAGATTTCCTATGAGTAATAGATAAGAGTGAGATAATAGAGGACCAACCTGTATCTTGCACTTGAATCCTCGCTTGATCTCCTTCTCCTTTGACTGATCCCATAACTCCTCCCCTTACTTAACACGCTTGGAGAGTACTTGCACACTACAGAAACAAAGACCTGTTAAAGCATCATGATCTATTACAACATAAACATTATAGAATCAGAAATACAATGAACAACTGAAAGCGTTTACAATTAACACAATCAATTGGGAAAAATCTAATAACACGGAAGATTACAACCCAGTTATCTGACCCGGTGCCATCCTCCCATCATCAATCCTTCTTCACCTCATGAATTAGCAAGAACACACCAACAATATAATACTCTCTCCTCAATACTGAAAATAGTAGCACTTCCTTACAATTCACAACAATTCAGCCTTCTGATCTCTTGGATGGGAGATCCTTTTATAGATGTTTGCAAGGGTGTGAGTCATCCATGGGAATTGATGAGTGTCATTCCATTTGTTGAAATTGGTTCCACAAGAGAGGGGAATTGGAGATGGTTTCCTAATTCCCTTGGTCATCCTTGGGCGAATTCAGAGAGGCAAGTGACACAGGAGAAGCTCCTAGAAGATTCCATGAGCAACCAACTAACAAATTGTCCCAGAATTTTGTCCTACCTCGACCATCGCACCCTATAGAAGGCCTAAGTGAGATGCATCACACTTAGCTAGTGTAGCAGTCAGTATGCATCTCACCCTAACACAAGGCTTTTTGATATGGTTCAGTTTTGGCACTTTTCTGGATGATTTCTCAGATGGAACTTTTGTGGAATGAAGCATTCAGATGACTAAGCTTCTTTAGGGTATAAGGCAACCATTTTATGGGTTGATGAGCCCTAATATCATCGACATATGATTTTGGGGTTGATGTGCCCAAATATGTCTATAACAGTTGCCCCATAAAGCATGAGGTCATAAATGTTCATGTCGGGTGAAATGCTTTATCACGTGGATCTGAAGTTTCGAACTGGAAGGTGACCTGCATAAGTTACAATACAATACATTATCATAATATGATTTTTCATGAACTAGTTGAGGGAGGCATTCCCATGCTCAGCTCTATAAATTTCATTTCATGTACATTGATCAGATAGTTGTCTACAGACACAGACTTGTGATTCTACAGATATAGATTTGTAATACATGATTAGGATGACCATCTATGTAAAGTCTTTGTACATTTGATGTCTTCATATCCCTGAATATATCGCAACCTGGATGGATGAAACTAGATCCGAGGTCTTCAAAATCGTTCAATCTTCGCTCGATGTACAAGTAAAACCATGTGAAGAGATGTCCTGAGGTCGAACATGGAAAGACATCACCTAATTACCAGCCAATGATGTGAGCTGTTAACAGACGCGAGAGGGATCACCAATAATGATAATGATCCTCAAGGTACTACATTACATTGCACGTGGTGTGAATACATGATCCAATGTCGAACACCACGCAAAATCTTTTGTTCGAGGGCCATTGATGTCAACCTGTCACCGGAAGAGAGAAACTTGTCATTGATGTAAACAAGCTTCAAAGCACTGGAAGGGTGTTTCTAAGTCAACTTCTTGGATAATGAGCTGATGTCGACAAGAAGTGACTCATCGTAGGAGGGCCTTGATGTATCCCACATCTACGACATGAAATGAAGCAAATGATTTTTGGAGGTGAAAATGAACTGACGACACAAGGTTCAGGAATGGTGGTCATGAAAAAATGAAGGTTGGAGGTATTGCAGTGTATGAGACATTAACTGGATGACTTCTCTTGAACATGTCAGTGACACTGAGATGAATTGGTAGCGTTAACCCCAAAATATGGATGGTATGAAAGACCAATGGTATGATGACCGGCGAATGGAATAACCCAACCCAACTCAATCATGGAGATGAAGTGAAAGTGTCATGTTCAAGAGCAACTTGCTACCATAAACTCTTCAAGATTTTTCCACTTTTTCCCCAGTCATTGTTGACCAGTACCTCTTTATTTTTGTCAATCTTGAGGAGGATAACATATGCTTGTTCTATAATTTTCCCTGCGGCAAACCCGTCACTATTTGATGTTTTAACGAGTCTAGCGACAATGAAACTCGGTCTCGTCTAGATGGACAAGTTTGTCACTATTATTTTAACAAGTTTAACGACAAGGATAACTCGGTCCTTTTCATGTTTAGAGATTTTGAAAAGAAACAAAAAGAAAACTCTATAAGTTCTTTTTCGTAAGATAATCCCTCAGGTCCGAAAAAGGATAAAATAATACAAGAGGGATGATGTTTCCAATACTTTAATGAGCTGGAAAAGACAAGCACTCAACAATCTTTTCATGTTTAGAGAGTCTGAAAAGGGTTTAAAGAGGACTCTATTTTGAGTAACGAGTGGTGTATAGGGTAGCAACTGGTTCTGGTGATGTTGGAACTTCTCAAAACATGTTGATTTATGTGAAGAGGTTGGCTAATAAGACCACTCATTGCCACTGTTCCTCATAAAAGGGTAAAACAACCAAGTGAAAGCGTATGATCAGCCAAAGAGATGGTGGTGATGGAATGAAACAACCAAAGCTCATCTGATAATAGAGGCTAATAAAATGGAAATCACGAGGGTTAAAAAATTGAAAATGGGTTCATTTTTAGACAAGCTTGAACCATAGGGAACTGTGCTTAGATTCAGTTTCATGTTTACACAAGCTTGAAATGAAAAAACTATGCTTGGATTTAGTTTCATTTTTACACAAGCTCAAAATGCAAAACTATGCTTGAAAATGGTTTGCATGCCCCCAGCATGATGAAAGGGAGAGTCTCCTGTAACCAGATGGAAGTCACTGCGGTGAAGTAGGACGGTTATCCAACACCTTTTGTCTTCGTCCAGATAGACAAAGGTGAATAGGGTGATTCCCTTCACATAACCTACAGGGACACTTAGCTTTACCATTAGGTGCATGCCCCCCAAGCTTCATTACATTCACCTAGGTAGACTACTCATGGCTATCAAGTGGATGGAATGAAGCTTCTTTTACGAGATCAAATGAAAGACTCGACTGGGATTTTACGAGATGTAATGAAAGACTCAACTTGGAACTTTGCTCCAGGGTTCTTTGTTTCATTTTTTAACGAGCTTGAGATAAGACAAGGAACTCTGCTCAGATTCCTTGTTTCATTTTTTAACGAGCTTGACACAAGACAAGGAACTATGATCATTGGCCTGTTTCATTTTTTAACGAGGTTGACACAGTAAATAATTGTCCTCATATTCCTTGGGTTCATTTTTTAACAAGGTTGACACAAGACTAGGAACTATCCTCAGATTCCTTGTTTCATTTTTTAACGAGGTTGACACAGTAAATAATTGTCCTCATATTCCTTGGGTTCATTTTTTAACAAGGTTGACACAAGACTAGGAACTATCCTCAGATTCCTTGTTTCATTTTTTAACGAGGTTGACACAAGACAAGGAACTCTCCTCATAATCCTTGTTTCATTTTTAAATGAGGTTGACACAAGACAACGAACCCTCCTCAAATTCCTTGTTTCATTTTTTAACGAGGTTGACACAAGATGAGGAACCATCCTCAGAAATCCTTGTTTCATTTTTTAATGAGGTTGACACAAGATGAGGAACCATCCTCGGAAATCCTTGTTTCATTTTTTTAATGAGGTTGACACAAGACAACGAACCGTCCTTGGATTCCTTGTTTCATTTTTTAACGAGGTTGACACAAGACGACAAACCATCCTCGAAAATCCTTGTTTCATTTTTTTAACGAGGTTGACACAAGACAATGAACCATCCTCGGAGACCCTTGTCACAACTCATAAGAGGTCATGAAGATCTGGTTCCAATGCCCCTAGTACATGATGTACAACATCACTGAATTGATCGTCAGTCGATGTAGGTATGGAACAAGTTGCCACATAATTAACCTGTGGCAGGGATGGACCATTTAGGGATGATGGTTGAATTAACCCCTTGAGTTACAAGAACTGGAGGATTTTCCTCCTGTCTTGATGGAACAAGTGGACTGCCCCCAAGTTCATTTGAAGCTGAGGAAACAAAAAGAACTTAAGTGGTATGATTTTCACTCTCTTCTGGAAAGGTGCGATTAGTTGAAGGTGAAATCGGGTCAATTTTTACCTCGACCTGTTGATTTTTATCGGGTATAGACTCATAGGATTCACTTTCAGAGAGAGTGGTTTCGACTGATGGTTGATTTTGGTCAGTGAATTCATCAACTAGTGAAGGATTTAGGGATAGTTTCCTGTAACTAGATGGAAGTCGCTGCGGTGAAGCAGGAAAGTTATCCAATACTTTCTTGGCTTCATCTAGATGGGGAAAAAGGTGAATAGGGTGAATCTCTTCACATAACTTACATGGAAACTTGACTTTTCCTTTCTTTCCATGAACTTTACTATCACTAGTTGATGGTGTGTCACCAACATGATCTCCAGAAGTTGATGACACAGGATGATGTGAACGGGAAGACCATTCTTCTAAGATCTGAGGAATATCAGGACAACTTTGAAGAAGATGGTCTCCCGCACAAAGTTTGCATGGATATAGAACTTTGTGAGGCTTGACGGGCGATTTATCATTATATGTTGCATTCAAAGCAATGGTTGCTTGGTTGCCCTTTTGTTGAATGTGCTTCTTCTTCTTCTTCTTCCCTTTCTTCTTCTTCTTAGCCACCTGGTTACTAGTACCAACACTTTCACCAGGCGAAGAGGAAGAAGGGGAGGAAGAAACAAATGAGGAAGAAGGCAAAGGGTCAACTTCAGGATCAACTGGAGGTTGATTTTATCCAGTTGGAGGTGTACTTGATTGCGAAGAAATATCGACATTTTGAACCAAGGAGGTTGAAAACAACCATACTTGCAAGCCAATGGTAAATCCCGGAAGGGACAATGTAGCCATATATGGAGAACCAATATTTCCGAAAAAAGGAAAAAGACTAGGATTCCCATCAAAAGGATTTCCTTGATCGGTGGACTCTGGATTTGTCACCATATGTTTCAACCTAAGATCAACTAAGGAATAGGAATTTTATTCATGATCAGTTAATTTTAATGACACTTGGACACAACTTCGCTTTTTCAGTTTTAAAGAGTCGAGAAAAAGCTAAAGATGACTCTAGTCGCCTTCGATTTTTAATGAGCCTGAAAGGACAAGAGCTCAGATGGAGCTTTTCTTTTAGAGAGTCGAAAAGGAATGAAAGTGACTACTCTGGAGAATATAGACAAAAAGGTTTACCATACCAATCACAAAATTGCAATATACACCTTGGTGACAAATTAAAGAGAAATTACCAAGGACTTATGTATGATAGTCAATCTTCCCGAATGTTGTGTTCAGTGCATTGCGATCGATAAGGCAGCAGATTTAGTTTCCTATGGATAAAGGATTTAAACCTATTGTGGTTTCCCAATATATACGTGATGGTACGAGGAGCACAAGTCCGTGCTAGCACTTCTCATATCAAAGAGGATTAATCACCCAAACTGCAATGAAAACGATAGCCACTAGGTTTAACGACGCCAGAACACATCTCTAGCCAAAGCGTTGTTAAGTTAGTTGAGTTTCATTTTGAGTTGATCTTTCTTAAAAGTTTTCCTTTGATGGTTCACCGCATGATGTGTGTTCGCAATTCCTAAAATGCAACTATCATGATAAACAAACTTTTGATTTAGTTTGAACGATGAAAACCTTAGCTACTAAAGGATAAAGCAGTCAGATCTTTGACAAAGAGCAAAGAGCACATCTAATGCAATTTCCCTAGCTATTCCTATCAAGCATTCAAAAACCTTAATACTAAAATTCAAATGCATGTATTTGTTTTCAACTCTCCTTAATGTGAAAGATTCAAGAAGGAAAACTAAATGCAGTAATGATTCAGAATGTTTCACACAAAACGACAATTTCAACAATTTTTCTTCAAAGAGAGAAAGGAAGACTCAAAACGACACTTTCAAGTTTGAAGAAATATCTTTCGACACTTTGAATGTAAACAAATCAAATCAAATGCAACAAAAAATAGTTTAATCGATTATCAAATGAAGGAGGATTGTGCGACACTTCACTTTTTCGACGAAAATGGAAGATTTTACGACACTTTTTCTATCGAAATTACAAATCGATTAACACCACTTTTTGACAATGGATTGTAAATGAGAAACAAATACACAAAAACATTTACTAATCCTAATCTAAATTGAGGCTGATCTGAGTGATGTAAGTGGGCTTCAGTGATGAGACATTGTTCATATTCAACAAACAACCAAACAAAACTGAAAACTAGTCAAAAACCCTCAACTCCTAGATGGGAAATTGAGTTCAGTCAATCATCACACCTGGCCTTTGAAGAGGGTGAGATGCATCTCACCCTACCCATTCAGGAAGTGAGATGCATACTGAGTCACAGTGGAAGACAGTGCGATGGTCTAGGGAGCGATTTCTGAAAGTGTTTTGGCTCAAATTTGCAGCAGTTTTCAATAGATTAAGCTTGGTTTTGATGAACAATGATAAGCAAAGTATGATGGAATGTCCTGAGAGGTTATTAAGCTACCAAAAGGGCATATATATGTGTCTGCAAGTCAAATTTTAAATTCATAAACTAAACCGAGATTGATTGAAGCAGCATTTATCTACTACGCAATTTCATAACAAGAGCAGTTCGAAAGCTTCCTGGCTAGCTTCAGACTCTGTCTATAGTTTATATAATCCAACATAGAGAAAGAAATAACAAAAACAATCATCTAATCGCTCCCCAGTGGAGTCACCAATTTGTTTATGGGAAAAATAGTATTCCTAAAGAATGCTAGCCCTTTAGGCTTGGCAGCTAACCTAGAAACAACAGTCAAAGCAATTCGAAAGATTTCCTATGAGTAATAGATAAGAGTGAGATAATAGAGGACCAACTTGTATCTTGCGCTTGAATCCTTGCTTGATCTCCTTCTCCTTTAACTGATCCCATAACTCCTCCCCGTACTTAACACACTTGGAGAGTACCTACACACTACAGAACAAAGACCTATCAAAGCATCGTGATCTATTACAACATAAACATTATAGAATCAGAAATACAATGAACAACTGAAAGCGTTTACAATTAACACAATCAATTGGGGAAAATATCAAAGAACTTTATTAATAACAAGGAATATTACAACCCAGTTGTCTGACCTAGCGCCATCCTCCCAGCTTCAGTCCTTCTTCACCTCATGAATTAGTAAGAACACACCAATAATACAATACTCTCTCCTCAATACTGAAAATAGCAGCACTTCCTTACAATTCACAACAATTTAGCCTTCTGATCTCTTAGATGGGAGATCCTTTTATAGATGTTTGCAATGGTGTGAGTCATCCATGGGAATTGATGAGTGTCATTCCATTTGTTGAAATTGGTTCCACAAGAGAGGGGAATTGGAGATGGTTTCCTAATTCCCTTGGTCATCCTTGGGCAAATTCAGAGAGGCAAGTGACACAGGAGAAGCTCCTAGAAGATTCCATGAGCAACCAACTAACAAATTGTCCTAGAATTTTGTCCTACCTCGACCATTGCACCCTATAGAAGGCCTAAGTGAGATGCATCACACTTAGCTAGTGTAGCAGTCGGTATGCATCTCACCCTAACACAAGGCTTTTTGATATGGTTCAGTTTTGGCACTTTTCTGGATGATTTCTCAGATGGAACTTTTGTGGAATGAAGCATTCAGATGACTAAGCTTATTTAGGGTATAAGACAACCATTTTATGGGTTGATGAGCCCTAATATCATCGACATATGAGTTTGGGGTTGATGTGCCCAAATATGTCTATAACAGTTAGGCCCCAACAAGCCAACAACATCGATCCTAGTCTTCCCGGATTGGAAGAAGGAATTTCATGTGCATGTGGACGCATTATGTATTGCACTCGGGGCAATACTGACATAGGTTGGTGAAGGAGAGTTGGATCACCCTATAGCGTTTGTGAGTAGGAAGTTGTCTAAACTTGAGAAGAATTATTCAATGACAGAGCGTGAAGGTTTGGCCATGGTATACGTGCTCTATAAGTTCAGAAATTACTTGCTAGGTGGAGACTTTAAGATGTATACAGACCATTTTGCATTGAAGTACTTGGGGGGGAGATATGCATATGGTTGTTTTTGTTTCAGGAATATGATTTCGAAGTTATTGTGAAGCTAGGAAAATTGAATGTCGTACCAGATCATCTGCCTCACATTAAAATAGGAGAGGAGCCTACTAATTTGGAGGAAGCACTTCCTGACACGTAGCTCTTTGTAGTGTGTGTCGCGGATAATCACTTTGCAGATATCATACACTTCCTAATGATGGGGACGGCTCTAGAAGGGTATACCAGTCAACAAAAGAAGGAGATGGTGGTGTGCGCGACAGACTTTTTTATCATTGCAGGGCACTTATATAAAATGGGGTCGGATGAAATACTGCGATGTTATGTGCTTGAGTTTGAATGAAGTAGCATCCTTGTTGAAGCTCATGGAGCAGCTGCGGCAGGACATTATGCAGGAAAAGCAACAAAAGAAAATATTTTATGCGTTGGGTTGTGGTGGCCGACGCTACATAAGGATTCCAAGGCATATTGTAGGGCATTTGATGCATGTCAGAGGATGGGAAGGCCATCACAGAGGGATGAGCTGCCTCTGAATCCGCATATGTCATTACAACCTTTTGAGAAGTGGGCAATTGATTTTTTAGGACCAATTCAACCTCTAGGAAAGAAGATAGGTGCGCGGTACATCATCACTGTGATGGAGTATTTGACCAGATGGGCGAAGGTACAGCTTATGAAGGACTGTACCGGGGTAACAATAGTAAAGTTAATATTTGAGTATGTATTGATGAGGTTTGGTTGCCTGAAGATTTTGATGAGCGATTACGGTATGAATTTTCTTAATGAGACGATCAATGCGTTGATGGAGGAATTCCAAGTTTATCGCCAAAAGAGTACATCGTATCACCCACAGGCTAATGGGATGGTTGAATCATTTAATAAGATATTGGAGAATGCTCTAACGAAGGTTTGTAATGCACAAAGAAATGATTGGGATGTGCACATACCCGCGGTGCTATGGGCTTACAGGACGACTTGAAAAACGTTGATTGGACAAACGCCTTTCAGGCTGGTTTACGGTGTAGAAGCTGTGATTCCAATGGAGTACATTGTACCTAGTCTACGCATAGCGACATTTACAGGAATGGTGGATCGTGAAGCCCTGGAAGAAAGGCTCGCACAACTGACAGAGCTAGAAGACGATATATTTTTGGTTGGGTTCCATCAACAAGTTCAAAAGGAGCCGAAAAGGCATGGCACGATCGACACATCAAACTACACACCTTCAAGGTAAATGATTTAGTGTTATTATATGACAGTAAGTTTGATAAATTTCCAGGAAAATTTCAGATGCATTGGTTGGGGCCCTATGTCATCAAGGATATTACCGATGGTGGAGCAGTTCAGCTGGTGAAGTTGAATGGAGATCCATTTCCAGGGAAGGTAAATGGTAGTCAATTAAAGCCATACATCGAGGATCCGGCCAGATGACCATATGGTGGAAGCACAGTCTTAGTGCTCTAGGTAGTTGAAAGGAGGCGCGGGACTATAAAATACACTTCCTGGGTTGTAGAGATGCGCGACTAGGGGACTGTGCGAAAAGGAGGAACGTCACAGTATCAGCAGAAGCACGAAGGGAGTTGCGCTATAGGAGGAGAGACCGCGTAGGGCAGCCAAAAAGTGACCGTTATGGTCATTGTTCATGAGTTGACAGTGAGAAAACGACTAAGTGGAGCGGGGGGGGCGGCATTTAAGTCGGAATTTAAGAGCGAGATATTTTAAAATCTGCCACCAATCTAGCATTTATGAGTGGATTTTGGGGGGAACGATCGAATTTGAATTCAAATTTTTCTATAAATTACAAATGGTCGCTAACGAAAAACACTTTGTATTCTGAGAATTGAGGTGTTGAGCTATCAGGTGTGTATTAACCTTGAGAGTTTTGAGGCTTTGGTAGCGAGTTCAGTGTTTGACAAATTGCCTAAAGCAACCCAGGAGCTTCTTACTAGCCTCATGTCAGTGCCTGTAGAAACCGCCAGTGCTGGAAGATTGATGGCATTTGAGGGAGTTACCCCTGAGATTGCAAGTGTAGAGGTGCCCGTAGAAGTGCCAAAATTGCTGAGGTTTCCCAGGCTAAGGCCTATGCTAACCAGAGAGGGTCCTAAGACAAATAAGTACAAGGAGAAAGCGACACAACCGGTGTGCAAGTTGCCGAGAAAGCACCAGAAGAATGAGAAGCCTATCACGCAGGAAAAGGGCAAGGTAGTAGACCTAGAATCCGATGAGGGCGTGGAAGATGTCGGTATGGGCACAAAGAATATCGATATTGAGGGGGTAGACCCTATTTCCAAGTTACCAGAATACATTTCTCTGTGCCGAGGCAAGGTGAAGGTTCCACAGGACCTGATGATGGAAAATTCTTACTTAACACACCGTTGCTGCTAGACAAGATCACATTCGAAGGTTCGTGCTTGGAATGCGTGCCACATATGAAGTTAGAGGATTGGGACTTGGTGGATACTAAGTGGTTCCCCCACTTGGCGACTAATATGTTTATGACCTGTGTCTTTTATAAACACTCTGGTGTGACTACGCTGGAGCTGAGACAGTGGATAAAAGGGTGGAAAAGGCAAGATTGTTGAACCTACTATGGGTGCCACATTACAACTGCGCGCCCATAACTTTGATAGTGATCAAAAAATTGTTATTCTTGGTGCATGATGGGTGCCTATGGTTAGGAGAACCAATACTGATCACTGATATGCTGATCCATAGGATCACATTGCTACCACACTTAGGGCTGAATCTAGCCAGTGGAAAGACAGGCAAGCACAACCTCGCCGAGAGAATGAAGGACATGTTTAATCTCGTGAAGAAGTCGCACAACTACTCAATTTCCAGCATAACCAACCCCACGGTTAAGGTAGACACCCAAATCCTGGCTGGGAAAATAATGAGGAAGTGTTGCACAGATGAAGTGATAGCATGAGTTGTATCATTAGCGGTCTAGTGCACGGAGGGCGTACAAGTCAACTGGGCGCACTACCTCTGCAGTGAGTTCCTCGCGAACTACAAAGAAGAAAAAGACCAGAGTAAGACCTTTCATTATGCATGGCTTCTTCTATCAATCGTACTAGTCATGTGGGAATTACCAGAGGATAGTCAATTTCCTCCGATTGCATCAGATCTACCAGAAGCAGCGATGTTTGCTTCGCTCTCGGCCACAAAGGACCCCGAAAGGGTTAAGGATAGTAAGATCTTTTGGGTGCTAATGGAATCAAGCATCCATGCCATGATAAACTGCAAGCCGCGGCTATCACCAACTGTCTTTGAGCAGTTGGCAGAATATGTAGAGTTCAAGGTGGACTTCCACTGTGTCTCCATGTGAGCATGGAAGGACCCTAAGCAAAAGTGGTATGATCTCCCATACCTCTCGATAGATGATGTAATCGTAGCAGTCCTTGATCGCTGGCCAGCAAAGTGGTGCACAACCTCATATTTATTTGCGGGATCTAGCAAGTCAAAAGGAAAGCAAAAGAAGGAAGAGGCCTAGTTGAAGATGCAATAGTTTGCCGACAGGAGGAAAAAGGAGGCTGAGGAAAAATCCAGAGCAGAGCGTGCTGCTAAGGAGCAGGCAGAAGAGAAGGAAGATGAGGAAGAGCACGACTCTGACAGGAGTCAGAAGTCTCCTTCGCCGCAGACGAAGGATGAAGAGAAACAATCAGAATAGGGTGGTGCAGACCTAGAGACTACTCCATTTCGGGTTAAGCACACTAGGGAACAGGAAAAGGAAGGGTCGCGGAAGAAGTCCAAGGCCAGTAAATCATCACTCAACCTGATCACTTTGATGAAAGGTGATCTGAATGACATTGGGGACACAGTAAGGGACGCGACCGCGGAACTGCTATAACAGTTTCAGAAACAGCGGAAACAAGCTTTGGTTGCCATTCAAACAGTTATGCGCGAGCTACAGGTATAGGCTACTCAAACCAGTGTAAAGCGGGGCAGCGCGACGTCGACTAGCTTGGCACCGAGTACCTTAGAAGAAGCAGAGATGGTTCACTCTATGGATCCTTGAGCCATCGCGCTACCAGATGAAGAATTGACTACAGAAGCGGAAGCTGACAAGGCCACCATTAGCGCTCTAAAAGGGGTTGAGTTAAACTTGGCCGTGCTTCCAAGTGAAGCCCTTCACACCTTGCAATATGGTGTGATCGCGGAACTTCAGGCCCGAGAGCAGCATGGGTTGAATGTGATTAGAGAACAGAAGGTCAGCAATGCCCAAATGTTTTTAGAGAAGACTTCCGCAATTGATCTCCTTAATAATATTTAGGGGAAGAATGAGAGCACCATAGCCAGGGTAGCGGAAGCATGCAGAACTGTTCTAGAGCTACATATCCCAGAAGATGCGCTGGTCGACGCCAGAATTTAGAAGCTCCCTGTAAGTGTTCGTGATGATAGGACAGAGCCATCTAAGGTTCAGTTTGAGCTTAACCTTAAGATCATAGAGCTTTAGTTGAGGGCCTAGCCTTCAACTCCACCAGAGGTCAAAGAGCAGCGTGAGACTGCTATTAAAGATGCAGTTGCAACAGTAGATGCCATAGTGAAGGATTGCACTGCGCTCTTTGAGTAGTCACTCGAAGTAGCTACCAGTCTGTAGGAAGATCCCAACATGTAGAGATTAGAGACCAAGGCAAGGGAATTGCAGTAGACGTACAACAAGTTCAGAGCAACGGTGTGCACTGTCACCATCACACAGAGGCTGGAAAAGTTGTAGGATGCAAAGGCACTGAACGAACAGGTGGACACAGCACAACGCAGGGAGGCAGCACTAAAGGCCCGATTGGGGCCTTGGCTAGATGAAGCCTATGTGCTCATGACCACCATTGAAGGAAATTTGGTAAACCTACAGGAAACATAGCAGCAAATCACCACAGATAGTGCAGGACTAGCCACGAAGCAGCTGGTGGAATAGGTTAAGTAGGCAGCGACGCAGTGTGTCGCCGAAGTTGTAGTGGTACAAGTGGAGCTGGGAGGTCTTTGTGACAAGATCTTGCACCAGCAGAGTGACTCGGGGCGAGTCACCATATTTGTGTTGGGGGCTTGTTGGGAACGGGTCCCCTAGGGTCAATTTTGGGGTTAAAAGCCCAATTTTTGGGGCAGAAAGCCCAAGTTTTGTATAAGAAGTGTAAATTCTATGCATTTTGTGGCCGCGGAACACAAATATGTAAAGAGTTATCAAGGCTTTCCACCGTTAGTTTATGTAACTTGTGTCGGCTTTAAGAGATCCACCCATGGTCTGCGGACCATGGGATTGTATAAAAAGGGAAGTCTTAAAAGAGTCTAAGGGATTTTAGTTCAGTTGAGTCTTGATATGTTTTGAGTCTATGAGAGTTAAGAGTGAAGAGTCTTAGTGTAGGAAAGAGTCTCTGTAGCTGTGTGTGCAGAGGTCTAGGGTAGACATTCGCAGCTGAGTGTACGGACCCCCTATAGCTGTGTGCGCAAGGCGGTTACAGTCTGTAATGAAGATCTGAAGCATAAATAAAGAGAATTATTCTAGAATTATTTGTGTATGATCTACTTTGCTTCTGTTATAAATGCATATGATTATGTTATGATGAATATTGTGTTTATTTTTTAATGTTGTATTGAAGCACGAATTAGTATGCTTTGCTTTCTTATATGAGCGCAAGTAAGAATATTTGTTTACGCGAAGATCATCTTAATACATGTGGAAGTTATTCAATACTTAATCTAATCTCGATAAAAACAGAAGTAAAGATAATTACATATGCGCGTAAGTATTTGATCCTCCTATCTAGGGTATGTGAAGGGTGATCGTATACCTTCGCGGAGGTCTGAAGGACAAATAAGAGAAGTATATCGATAAGCCCTAAAGGGATTATCGACCTACACGAAGGAATATTTAGGGTATTAAATGACATCACTACCATCTTTGGGTGTGGAAACTTGGTTCCTGCATCCCCCCATACTGCTTCAGGTGAGACTTCAGTTCGCGCTCCGCAGATTGATCTCGAAAGGGCCAGTAGTGTAGGGATTTGCTTGGCTAATTAATGTTGAACTTGGGTTAGGGCCCTTCAAGCCAAAACATAGGTAATTATAATTTGTGTCCAGTTATTTATTTTGGGAATTTTCTTATCAAGTTTAGCCCATGAGTCACTAGGTGTCATAGCCTAAAGATTTACTTATCAAAGAAGCTATTTAGTCCTTGACGTCCTGTGATCAAATCAGTTTTATATTGGAGAGGAGTTTTTCTTTTCAATCTTCTATAAATGATATATCTGGTGTTTTCATAATAAAGTACTCAGAATCAGATTTCCAACAAGCTATAGATCTCCTCAAAAGGACCTCAGAATCAAAATTTATGACAGGAAGAAGATCCTTGTTCAAAACCCACAAAACAAAGGAAAAGGCTAAGTAAAAGTCCAAATCTTGCATATTAGAGGTTTTGGAGAGAGGAATCAATGAACAACAAAGAAAAATTAGTGATTAGCGATCATCGGGATTGCAATCAGTGATCAAAGGTTCCAAGTACCTCAAATTCCGCATCCCGAAGGTTATATGGCCATATCGGTAATCGGGGAAATCGGTATATCAACGATCAACATTTTACAAGGCATGGTAGGGCAATCACATTTCAAAATCGCTGGGATTGTGGTAAAAATCCTTTAGTGTCAAAATTTTGGGGAAGGAAAAAACAAATTTACAAAGGAATTTCCCACAAAACCAGGCCAGGTTGGGCCTTTTCTCTCTCCTCCCAAAGGTAAGTGTGTTAGCAAGAGATTGGATTTCATAAGCGACGCGTGGCACTCAGTGATTGGTTCTGATATGGCCCACATGGTGGCTGACTCCACCATGATGTGACCGTACGGTGGACACATGGCAAGTAGATTTAGCATTTTCAAGGGTCAAAGGAGGCTGAAAATTGATGACACATGTCATGACTCATAGGCTGACATGTAGCAGAGGATTACATCATGGATCGGAGGTTAAGGCGCGTTGTGAATTATAATGGAATCATCAATTGGCATTCTCTGATTGAGGGGCTCCAATAAGAGGGTTGAGCGTGGGCACATGAAGAGTCACAGGACCAAGGGCTTAGTAGAAAGGTGATCGGCATTCGACTATTGGAAAAGGCATATTGTACATCACATTGAAAACCACCAATTGGAAATCACTGGGAAAGGAGCTCCGACTAGGAGGACTAGATTGCGGTCACGTGAAAAACCAAAGGACCGAGGGCCAAATGCAAAGGGTGATCGACATTTGGCGATTAATGGCGCTGTGTTGTGCACCAACCTAAAACCATTGATTAGAAAATGTCGGGAGATGAGCTCCGACATAAGGTCTAATTCACGGTCATAAAGAAGGAAAGGTGTGGGGCTTAGAACCAAAGGTGATCCTGCATATCAGCGATCGCAAGTTTCGAAAAATGCAGCTAAGTGCAATGTTATGAAAATCGCCAATTGCGAAAGATTGATAAATTAAAGGGCCCAGGGGCATATAGGTGTGGTCCCATGTCTTATGCAAGAAACATTTATAATAATGCAACATTTCAAATAATCGGTCCCCTTTCTAGCCAAAAGGGTTTTGGTCTTGAGTCTCTAGTCCCCGGTCATTCAGATTTTACCCAAGCCCTGGGGACTAGGCACATTGGAGTTTTTCACTCCCCGTGTAATATGAAGTGGCATCATAGTGATATCACAGGGCATAACGGCTCTAATAGTGTAACATGCAGAAGTGTTGACAGAATGATGAGTTGGCAGATTTTGAAATGTAGGAAAGGAGGGGTTATAGTTTGGAAAGAGCAGCTCATGAACTGGTGCAAAAATAACTTCAGCCACTCCAGATCTCAAGAAAAAGGATCAATATTGAAAAAAATGATTTCCTATTTTTAAGGCTCAAAATTGTCAGCAAAAACGAATGAGAAAGAAGAAGTAGTTGCAAAGGGACCTATTTTGATAAGCATAAATGCTTAATTCCCAAAGGGACTTATTCTACTTTCAAGGAAGCAATTCACCAGGTTTTTGTTGCTTGAATGCAATAAGATTTCTTATAGTTATTCTAGGACATAGAAAATCTTTTAGATCATCTTTACATTCATGAATTTGAGAGATATTTAATTTATCTTTGTTTCTATAATTAAGTCATAGCTATTATTTTGAAAAAATGTTATGTCAAGCATTATTTAAACAATTTATGAAGATGTAATAAGGGTTGGAATTTGAGGGTTTAAGTTGGAACTTGTATGAAGAAAGGTTGTGCGTTGATGTAAGTTTTGCATTATACTGAAAGGGATCAATTTGCAGTAATACAGAGAGATTTGTTCCACGATTCCCGTGTCAAGCAATTGGTGTTGTACTCTCTCTTGTGAAATTGTTTATTCCTTCAGCTTTCCATATGTTCTCTATCTTTATTGTTTCAAGAATATTAAGGCCAAATTTTCTTAATTGTACTCTACTCTAGCTTGTAAACAATATCAATGTTTTCTGTTTGATGTTAAATATAGAATTCATCTCAGTATGCTCTATATTTAATTGAATCTGAATCATATTCATCCTCTTCACTCCATGGGCACTCTATAAGATCCAAAATCTTGCCTATCATGCCTTGTTACAGTTTCTCTATTATTTGTGATTGATTACCTACAATTTTATAACTCCGTGCCCAATGGACTTTCCCCGCACTTTTCAACCAAACATTTGAAAAATCCCACCTCAAACTCTCATAACTAGCCTAATACCTCGAACAGAAATCTAAAATAGATAGAGAGGTCCCTCTTTGGAGATGGAAAGGCTAGATCCCAGCTTCCAAAGTGGTTTTTTGGTTACCTCTGGGTTTCTCTCCTCAGCCTAGGGAAATTACGGAGTGATAACATTCTGGCGACCATATTAGGGAGAAAGGTTTCATCATCCTCAGGAAATAGTATCAAGTTCCAAATCTGCTTACTGATGGTGGATAGTGATTAGATACAAGAAGGTTGAAAACATTTACTTGGCAACTCCAAATAGTTTCAAACTGATTTAAAGACTCTGTTGAAAATAGCAACAAGAAATGCTAAAAATAGAAATGATAAAAATAACATTGTTATAAATAGCAGTTCAGGTACCAGTGTTGGACATAGCAACAAGGATTGAAAAATGGAAGTGCTAAAAATAGCTTTGCTATAAATAGAATTTTGGGATAGATTCCAATTTTAGTTAGTCCCTGAACTAAAATTGAGAAGTAAAATTTGAATTTGATCTTAGCAGCTGTTTGTAAAATAATTAATTAATTCATCTTGAGTTAATTAGTTGTAGAAAATCAAACATGAAGTCTATGTGGGGACATGCAACAGTTTCTCCATTGATTGAGTAATTTATCCATCAGTTAAAGAGATAAGGACGAGTTGTAATTTGAGTTGTAATTAGTTAGCTCATTTAACTGAGTTAAGTCTAGTTAGATTAGTTCTAAAAGTTTGTTGAATTAATTGTGAGTTCAGTTAGTTAATGCTTGCATGCATGTAACTGCTGCTCTCCAGATAACTAAATATTCTCTCATAAATAACTCATGCATGTCAGTTCTGTTAGAGACCCAGCTGAGGTCAGAGGAGGGATAGTGTACCATCAGTTGGATGAATTTTTCCTATAAAGGAAACTCATCCATGCAGAAGGATTTATCTCCTTTAGGTTTGTGCTGTTATTTCTGAGCCAAGTGAGTTGTGTGAGGTGGGAATTCACACATGTGGCTTCACTGGACCCCAAGAAAAATTGTGCAAGGAAATAGGAGGCTTGGAGGGATTGAGAAGGACATATACAGTGTCTATTCAGTCTATGAGCAGTATTGTTTGATTGCAGAGAGAGCAGGATAACTTGAGAGTTGATTCCTTTTGTAACTTGAACAAGATTTCCACTTGTATGATAATACAGAGATTGGGGTTTTAGGCTGAGGCTTTCCCCAGGTTATTTCTTCTATGTTATGTGTGATTGATTTCTCATTCTCAGTTATATGTGTTCTCTTGATATTTCTAAATTCGACTAAGCTTCTGCAAAGTGTTGTAGAAGTAGATCTTGTAATGTGTTTTCGTATATTGCATAATCTATTGATCTACAGTGGAATTTTCTACATGGTATCAGAGCAAAGGTGATCAAGGTGAAGAAAAGTATACAAGAAGGAGAAGTTCGAAGTTTGTGGTTCCTGAATATAGAAATCGAGTTCTTATCACATCTCAATTTCACCAATGGCGTTCAATGGTCTAAGAATCGAGTATGTCCTTGATGGTAGCTCGAATTATATAGCCTAGAAGGATTGCATGGAGGCAGTATTAGAGGATAACGGTCTAAAGGACTTCATTGATCAAGAAGTCCCCAAGCTGACTGATGCTACTCAACTGGTGGAATGGAAGAAATGTGTGGCTAGAGCAAGGAGAATCCTCCTGAGGGGAGTTCGAGACCACATTGTCTCGAGCCTCCAGGGGAAGGAGACACCATTTTCAATGTGGAAAACATTGAAAGATATATATTAGAATAGTAGCGATCAGAGGAAGCTAGCGCTGAAAGACAAGCTTCGGAAAATCAAGTGTGAAAAGGGCGACATGATCTCAACATACCTGACCAAGCTCACCACCTGCAGCGATGAACTTGGTAGTGTAGGGATCATGACCGTTGATGATGACATGGTGACTCTTGCACTCCTCGGTCTTCCTAAGAGCTAGCATAGCTACCAAGACTCGGTAAATGGAAGAGAGAAATTGCCAGATTGGGAACGACTTTGGTCGGATCTGATGCAGGAGGAGATAAGAAGAAGCACCAGAGATGGTTCTTCATCCATGGAGGATGAAGAAAACTGCGCCTTAGCTAGTAAGGCAAAGAAAGGGAAGGAGAAGGATTCTCATCCAAAATCAAGTTATTCCCATGGTGGGAAGAAGTTTGACAAATCGAAAGTGCGATGCTTTCGTTGTCATGAGGTGGGCCATTTTGCTACAAATTGTCCACTAAAGAAATCCAATATGGGATCTAAGGAAGGATCTGAAGGTGAGGCATTGGCCTCATAGTTTGAGTTGGATTTCACTCTCTTTGCATGCATCGTTTCATCCATGGTGGGATGTGGTTGGTTTCTTGATAGTGGAGCTTCTTTCCACATGACCGGCGACAAGAGTTTGTTCAGTACCTTGGAGGAGAAAGATCTCCAGATACTCATAGCGATGGGTAATGATGAAAAGTATAGTGTCTCAGGTGTAGGCAAGATTTTTTTTTAGAGGGAGCATGGAGCTCGCACTAACTTGACCGATGTCAAGTATGTACCAGGACTGAAGAAAAATTTGGTGTCGATTGAAATACTAGAAGACAAAGGCTATAATGTATTCTTCAGTAAGGGAAAGGTTTTCCTTCGACACATCACCATGAGACAAGTGAAGCAAATCGGTTCATGAGTCAAGAACCTGTATGCTCTTGAGGTTCAAGATGCATGCAAAGCCTTGAGGAGCAAGGAAACTATTGGAGACTTGGTGGTTGAGAGGGAGAGTACATTACCTCTCAACATGCAGCGCCAGAAGAAGTCTCAGACAATTGTGGAGGAGCCACAATTGGTGAAGCAGCTTCAAGAGGTTGTGGAGTAGCCACAACTAGAGAAGCTGAGAGGAGATCGAGTGGAGGCATCCATTCATCCAGAGACCTCCAGTAGGGGGAAATTTTGAGCCAAGTGGGCAGAGGGATCACATGCAGCCATACCTCCAGGTGGGAGGTGGGGCGATGTGGAGTGATCATCCCACGAAGGCTGAAATAGGGGCTGGATCCTTGAGGTACCCAACCTTTTGGATTCGACTTTGCTACAGGAGCCCCGACAAGGAGTAGCAGGACTAGCTGAGTGGGTAGAGACAGATGCGGATGGAGCGGCAAAGAGAGCTACAGTGCAGGAGTCCCAAGACTGTGTAGAGCTAGCAAGTTGCAGCAATGCGAGAGGCATAGGAGTGTTGCACTGGTGCATGATGGCACAGAGAATTGTGCAATAGTGTGACATGCATGGAGTGTTGCAGCAGCTCAGGGGTCAGAGAGGGAGCACTTGTCAGTGGTAGAGGGAGCTTCAGCATCAGAGGATGTTTCTAGCCCAACAGGGAGGTCAGTTGTGAGTTTTTTTTTGTTTCTAGAGTTGTTGGAGTAACAACACTTGGGAGAAGAGTTGCATGCAGAACATTCCAAAGGTTCAGGATCGGGTTCAAGTTGAATGCCTTTATTGTTGACAGGGAGTGTTGAAAATAGCAACAAGAAATGCTAAAAATAGAATTGCTATAAATAGCAGTTCGAGTACCAGTGTTGGACATAGCAACAAGGAATGAAAAATGAAAGTGCTAAAAATATCTTTGCTATAAATAGAATTTCGGGATAGATTCCAATTTTAGTTAGTCCCTGAACTAAAATTGAGAAGTAAAATTCGAATTTGATCTTAGCAGTTGTTTGTAAAATAATTAATTAATTCATCTTGAGTTAATTAGTTGTAGAAAATCAAACATGAAGTCTATGTGGGGACATGCAACAGTTTCTCCATTGATTGAGGAATTTATCCATCAGTTAAAGAGATAAGGATGAGTTGTAATTAGTTAGCTCAGTTAACTGAGTTAAGTCCAGTTAGATTAGTTCTAACAGTTTGTTGAATTAATTATGAGTTCAGTTAGTTAATGCTTGCATGCATGTAACTGCTGCTCTCCAGATAATTGAATATTCACTCATAAATAACTCATGCATGTCAGTTTTGTGAGAGACCCAGTTGAGATCAGAGGAGGGACAATGTACTATCAATTGGATGAATTTTTCCTATAAAGGAAACTCATCCATGCAGAAGGATTTATCTCCTTCAGGTTTGTGCAGTTATTTCTGAGCCAAGTGAGCTGTGTGAGGTGGGAATTCACACATGTGGCTTCACTGGACCCCAAGAAAAACTGCGCAAGGAAATAAGAAGCTTGGAGGGCTTGAGGAGGACATATACAGTGTCTATTCAGTCTATGAGCAGTATTGTTTGATTGCAGAGAGAGCGGGATAGCTTGAGAGCTGATTCTTTTTGTAACTTGAACAAGATTTCCACTTGTATGATAATATAGAGATTGGGGTTTTAGGCAGAGGCTTTCCCCAGGTTATTTCTTCTCTGTTATGTGTGATTGATTTCTCATTCTCAGTTATATGTGTTCTCTTGATATTTCTCAATTCGATTAAGCTTCCGCAAAGTGTTGTAGAAGTAGATCTTGTATTGTGTTTTAGTCTATTGCATAATCTGTTGATCTACAGTGGGAATTTCTACAGACTCCACCGGCAGCAGGATTTAGAAATGAAAATAATTTCTCAATCTAGAAGGTATGCTCCTATGCATCGCATTCATATTCCAGGGTTTCCAAATTGCATGTATGGAGTAAGTTGGCAGACTTATTTACCTACATTCAGAGATAAAAAAGGGGACGACGTTGCTTTGCATCTGATTAAATTTCATATGCATATTCGTAGGTTTAAAGTTAAATTTCATGAAGATTGTCTTATGAAGATATCCATGGTTTCCTGGGAGGGAAACGCATAATCATGGTATGAAATCTTGCCAAATAATTGTTTATATTCTCTTAGATATTTTCATACAGTAGTTTATGAGAGATATAAAGAACATCATCCTTCTTTCTTACTGGTCAAAGATTGTTGCACACATTTTGACAAATTTATTGAGGATTTGGAAAGTTTTTATGAAGATGATCAATTTATGGGTCATGAGATTATAAAGGTTATTCATGAGGGACATTTCAACCATGAAGAATATGTAGAAGATGGTTGCTATGACACTCAAGAAATTTTTCAGCAAGTAGTTATTTCTCCCATGGTTGAAAATGAAACAAATTTGTGTTTCAATGAATTGTTTTGTCTTGAAATTGTTGATGGCATTTCACAACCTTCATACACTTCAGAAGAACAAGAGAACAAGTAGCCCATTTGTAATGAAGAAACAGAGCTTACAGATGATAGTTTGCAGCAATCTTCTCAGACTTTCATAAATGAAAATGATACTTCTATTTTCCTTGCATTCCCTTTTTCTCCTGGGTTTCTGATTCAGGAAAACAAATTCAAGAAGTCAGAATTATGTGTTTGCTAGCATAGAAACTCAAGAAAGTCATGATTCATCCATTATATTTAGAAATAATATGTAGCAAGTTTGTTCCTTTAAGTTTAATTCATAAATTTTTGAAGAGCATATTCATGAAGCCACATGCACGAAGATTCTTATCAATGAAATTATTCAGGATAATTATGAAAAAAGCGGGTTGTTCTAGAGTCTATGGGTATAGAATTTCTTGTTATTCAAGATATGGATGCCTCAATTGAAGAACTGCCTCCAGATGTCGATAATGAAGAGTTTGTTGAAGAAGAGAAGGGTGTCCAAGCTATAGATGAAGACATCAGCGTTATGGATTAGGCGGTTGCCTCAATTTAAGGGGGCAAGATTAATGAACTGAGTATTCCCTTTTTTCGAGAACAGATTCCTCTTATTTCTCATGTGGATGTAACCAATTATGTTTTTGAAGATTATTTTTCTTCCCTTTTGAAACCATCAAAAGAATATTATTTTCATCCAATGGTCAGTCTGTTCCAAGGTTTGTGGAATCTTGTACTTTTTACCAATGTTGGTTTTCAGAATCAGTTGAATCCTGAGTTTCCATTTTTTCTTCTTTTGTTTGCTCAAGGTAACTGTGAGTAGAACTCATTCCAGTAGTCGTAACTGTGAGTCGAACTCATTCGAGTAGCCATTTACTTGACTGGCTATATTGGAGAGAAGAGATCACCTAGTGTATATATTTTTAGTAGGTGTGGATAGTTATCCTCATGGTTTGAAGCCTAAGGAAAAGGACCTAAGACTTTGGTGATGTTCTGTCAAAATTTACTTATTTCTTTTAAATTTTTCAATTATGTAAGTCAGTTTGCAGTTAGTTTGTTTTTAGTTTTGACCCTATTTCCCAAGAGAGAAGGCTACTAATCTATGGTGTTCTTGACATCTCACAAGGAGGATTCCATCCCCATTGGAGTCAATATTAGGGTCCTATAAATATAGGTAATTATAATCTATGTCCAGTTATTTATTTTTGGAATCTACTTGTCAAGTTAGTCCTATGAGTCATTGGATGTCATAGCCTAAAGATTTACATGTCAAAGAAGCTATTTAGTCCTTGAAGTCTTGTGATCAAATTAGTCTTAGGTTTGGGAGGATTTTTTCTTGTCAAGCTTCTGTAAATGATCTAGTAGGCATTTTCATAATAAAGTACTCAGAAGCATCCTTCCAACAAGCTATAGATCTCCTCAAAAGAACCTCGAAATCAAAAGTTATGACAGGAAGAAGATCCTTGTTCAAAACCCACATAACAAAGGAAAAGGCTAAGTAAAAGTCCAAATCCCACATATTGGAGGTTTTGGAGAGAGAAAGCAGTGGACAGTGGAGCAAAATCAGTGATTAGCTATCGTCAGGATTGCAATCGGTGATTAGAGGTTCCAAATACCCCGCATCCCGCATCCCAAAGGTTATATGGCCATAAATCGGCGATCGAAGTTTTACCAAACATGGCAGGGTGATCACATTTCGAAATCGTCGGGATTGCAAGAAAAAACCTTCAGTGTTAAAATTTCGGGGAAGGACAAAAAAATTTACATAGGAATTGCTCACAAAACCATGCCAAGTCGGGTATTTTCTCTCTTCTCCCAAAGGGAAGAGTGTCAGCAAGAGATTGTATCTAATAAGGGACGCGTGGTAGTCAGTAATTTGTTTTGATATGGCCCATGTGGTGGCTGATGTCATTATGACATGACTGTACGGTGGACATGTGGCAAGAAAATTCAACATTTTTAAGGGTCAGAGGAGGCCGAAAATGGGTGACACGTGTCACCACTCACAGACTTACATGTGGCAATGACATGGTAGATGATGACGTCATGGATTGAAGGTTAAGGCATGTTGTGAATTGTAATGGAATCATCGATAGACATTCTCCGATTGAGGGGATCTGATAAGAGGGTTGAACGTGGGCACATGAAGAGTCATAGGACCAGGGGCTTAGTAGAAAGGTGATCAGCATATAGCATTCGGCGGAGGTGTATTGTACATCACATTGAAAAATGTCGATTGGAAATCGTCAGGAGAGGAGCTTCGACTAGGAGGACTAGATCGCGATCACTTGAAAAACCAAAGGACCGAGGGCCAAATGCAAAGGGTGACTAGTGTTCAACAATCAATGGAGTTACGTTGTCCACCAATCTAAAACCATCAATTAGAAAATGTCGGGAGAGGAGGTCTGACATAAGGGCTAATTCACAATCATAAAGAAGGAAAGGCGTGGGGCTTAGAAGCAAAGGTGATCCCGCATATCGGTGATCGCAAGTTTCGAAAAATGCATCTAAGTGCAACGTTATGAAAATCATTGATTTTGAAAGATTGATAAAGTAAAGGGCCCATGGGCATATAGGTGTGGTCCCATGTCTTATATGGGAAACATTTATGATGATGCAACATTTCAAAGAATTGGCCCCCTTTCTAGCCAAAAGGGATTTGGTCATGAGTCTCCAATCCTCGGTCATTCAGATTCTACCCAAGCCCTGGGGGCTAGGCGCATTGGAGTTTTTCACTCCCCACGTAATATGAAGTGGTATCACAGTGATATCATAGGGCATAAAGACTCGAACAGTGTAACATGCATAAGTATTGACAAAATGATGAGTTGAAAGCTTTTGAAATGCAGGAAAAGAGGGGTTATAGTTTGTAAAGGGTAGCTCATGAGTTGGTGTGAAAACAACTACAACCACTCCAGATCTCAAGAAAGAGGACCAGTATTGAAAAAATTGATTTCCTATTGTTAAGGCTCAAAATTGTCAGCAAAATCGAATGAGAAAGAAGAAGCAGTTGCGGAGGGAATTGTTTTGATAAGCAGAAACACTTAATCCGCAGAGGGACCTGTTCTACTTTCAAGGAAGTAGTTAAGTAGTTTTTTTTGCCTAAATACAAGCATATTTCTTATAGTTATTCTTGGACATACATAATCTTTTAGATCATCTTTACATTCATGAATTTGAGAGATGTTTAATTTATCTATGTTTCTGTAATTAATTCATAGTTATTATTTTGCACAATTGTTATGTCAAGAATTATTTAAACAAATTTATGAAGATGTAATAAGGGTTGGAATTTGAGGGGTTAAGTTGGAACTTGTATGAAGAAAGGTTGTACATTAAGGTAAGCAGTGCATTATACTAAAAGGGATCTGAATTTGCAGTAATATAGAGAGATTTGTTCCAGGTTTCCCGTGTCAAGCAATTGGTGATGTACTTTCTCTTGTGAAATTGTTTATTCCTTCAGTTCTCCATATGTTTTCTATCTTTATTGTTTCAAGAAGATTAAGGGTCGAATTTGTTTAATTGTACTATGCTCTGGCTTGTAAACAATATCAATGTTTTATGTTTGATGTTAAATATATAATTCATCCCAGTATGCTTTATATTTAATTGAATCTGAATCATGTTCACCCTCTTCACTCCACAGACACTCTATAAGATCCAAAATCTTGCCTGTCTTGACCTATTACATTTGCTCTGTTATTTATGATTGATTACCTACAGTTTTATGACTCCATGCCCAATGGATTTTCCTCGCACTTTCCCACCAAACCTTTGAAAAATCTCACCTCAAACTCTCATAACTAGCCTAATACCTCGAACAAAAATCTAAATAAAATAGAAAGATCCCTCTCTTGTTGGGTTGTGTTATATTCTTTCCACGTAGTTAACAGGGGGTTTGAGGGGCACCCATAACCCCACTTTATGGGGTCCGGGGCAACGCCCCAGAAAATTTTGGTTTTGGACCCTATGTTAGGTTGGGTGAACCCACCTATGGTTTTGTACATGATTTTCACACGTTTTTTGGACGCAATGGTTTTCGGTCCATGGTATTGGATGCTTCGGCATGTATAAATATGTATTATAACATTGAAAGGAACATAATGAAAAATCAAGCTGGTAGTCCCGGTTTTGGGATCCAGGGGAAAATCTCTGTGACATATATGTGTTCTATGTGTTCTGCTCTCGCATTATTTATTTTCTGCGTTTTAGAATTCGTATGCAGGTAATTTTTGTACGAGGTTAAAACCTACATTTGGTATTAGAGAAGATTTGGCTTCAAGGGGACGCCTTTGTTGCTGAGGGGTCTCGCTCGGGCCTGTGGTAGACCTTGTTCAGTGGGAGATCTGCGAGATCGATTCTAGTGGTGAAAGAAGATGGTGAGCAGTGGAAAGATAGAGACCGAGAAATTTAATGGTTAGAGTTTTGAGTTGTGGAAACTCAAAATGGAGGATCTGTTGGTGGATAAAGATCAGTGGATCACGATAGATCCAGGTACTAAACCAACGGAGTGTCTGATGAAGAATGGAAGAAGTTGGATCAGAAGGCAAAGAGCATAATACAATTGTGTGTCTCAGATTCAGTATTGTTGAATGTATCAGGGGAAGCTATGGTGAAGGCTTTGTGGGACAAGTTAGTGACTTTGTACCAATATAAGTCTCTGGTGAATAAACTGTTCCTGCGAAAAAAGTTGTATAACCTGAGGATGAAAGATGGAGACTTGGTGATAGAGCATCTGAATGCATTTAATACTATGGTAAGTCAGTTAGCATTTGTTGACATTAAAATTTCAGATGAAGATAAGTGCATAATTTTGTTGTGTTCTCTACCATATTCGTGGGATAGTCTGGTTATTGCAATAGGTAGCAATGCAACTGCCTTGCAGTTTGATGAAATAGTCTCAGCCTTGCTGACGGAGGAGAAGAGACGGAAAAATATGGAGAGCCAGAATGGTGATGCCTTGTCTATACGAGGATGGTCCCAGAACAAAAACAAAAATAAGTCATCGAGTGGGAGATCTAAATCTAGAGGGAGATCTAAATCTTCAGGAAAACCTGTAAAGGTGGTGTGCTGGAAATGCGGAAAGGAAGGCCACTTCAAAAGGGAGTGTAAATCTAAAGCTCCTGACAAAGGAAAGGGATCTGATGAGGCTCCTTCTGCAGAGGCAAAAACCACCTCAGATGAAGGTGGGGATGTGTACTTGGCTTCTTCAAGTACACATGTAGATCGCGAGGCATGGTTGATTGACTCAGGTGCATCCTTTCACTTCACTCCCCATAGAGAGTGGTTCTGCGAGTATGAGAAATATGATGGTGGTGATGTCTTCTTGGGGGATGACAGGAAGTCTAAAATCATTGGTCGCGGAAAGGTAAAGTTGAAGTTGCAAAGTGGAAGAGTCAGAACACTTCCGAGTGTTCTACATATTCCTCCTTTGGCTAGAAATCTAATTTCTGTAAGCAAGTTGGATGATGCAGGTGTAAAAACAGTGTTCGAGAAGGATACCTACAAGATGGTTCGGGGAGAATTGGTATTGATGCGGGGAGTTCGGATTGGAACTCTGTACAAGCTAAAAGGTAGCACTGTTGTTGATGGGTGCAACAGTTCCGTGGTTCCTGAAAGTGGAGCAGAAAATCTAGTGGTCTCTGGAGAAAAGACCATGTTGTGGCATCAAAAGCTTGGACATATTCGAGAGAAGGGCCTTCAAATGCTTCATGGTAAAGGTATGGTAGAAGGTACGAGTAATAGCTCTTTGGATTTTTATTTCTGTGAAAAATGTGTATACGGGAAGCAGAATTGGGTGAGTTTCCCTTCTGGTGGTAAGAGGGTGAAACATATATTAGAGCCTGTGCACAGTGATGTGTTTGGACCCTTGAAGGTTCCATCACTAGGTAAGTCTGTGTACTATGTATCATTTATAGATGACTTCTCAAGGAATACATGGACATATTTCCTTAAGAAGAAATCTGAAGTCTTTGATAGATTTAAAGAATTTAAGGCTCTAGTGGAAAACTAGATAGAGAAGAAGATAAAGGTGCTGAGGACAGATAATGGTAGAGAGTTTTGCAGTAAGGAATTTGAAGAATTCTGCAAGAAGTGTGGTATAGCACGGCAGAAGACTACTCCATATACACCTCAGCAAAATGGAGTTGCAGAAAGAATGAACAAGACGTTGATGGAAAGAGCAAGAAGCATGCTTAGTGGTGCCGAGTTAGGACAAGAATTCTTGGCAAAGGCGGTGGATACTGCATGTTACCTGGTCAACAGGTCACCTTCATCAGCGTTGGAGGATAAGACTCCACAAGAGGTATGGACTGGTAAGAAACCCTCTCTTTCACATCTGAGGGTATTTGGATGTGATGCATATGTACATGTTCCGAAGGAGAAAAGAACAAAGTTGGATAGTAAATTTGAAAATTGCATCTTTATTGGGTATAAGGATGATTTAAAGGGTTATAATCTTTGGAACCCATTAACAAGGAAGGTTATGTACAGTCGAGATGTGGTGTTCAGAGAGGTTAAAGATATTATTAAACATGAAGTCCAACCAAAGGAACCTGAGAAGATAGAGTTTGAGCTAAAGGAGGAAGAATCAGACTCTACAGCAGAGGAGGAATCAGAATATGAAGAGCCACAAACTCCAGCTATGAGAAGATCAGTTTGAGAAAGAAGGCAGCTAGAAAGGTATAGTCCATCTGCTTTCTGTTCAAATTTTTCTTTTTCTGTTACTGATGATGATCCCAGAACTGTGAAGGAAGTAGTGGATTCAGAGGATGGAAAACTCTCGAAAGAGGCCATGGTTGATGAAATGGCATCTGTGCACAAAAATGAGGCTTGGGATCTGGTGGAGTTTTCGGTTGGAAGGAAACCCATTGGCAGCAAATGGGTGTTCAAAAAGAAGACAAATGCAGAAGGAAAAGTGGAGAAATACAAAGCTCGGTTGGTAGAAAAAGGTTATTCCTAGGTGCCAGGAATTGATTTTGGTGATATTTTTTCTCCTGTTGCCAAGGTAACTTCTATTAGATTACTTTTATCTGTTGCTGTTGCTTTTGATTTTGAGGTAGAACAGATGGATGTGAAGACAACATTTCTTCATGGGGATCTGGAAGAGGAGATCTACATGAAGCAACCTGAAGGCTTTGCGATGAGGGGTAAGATAGAACTGGTATGTAAGTTAAAGAAGTCTCTATATGGGTTAAAACAGTCACCAAGGATGTGGTATCAGAAATTTGATACATTTATATGGGGACTTGGCTTCACCAGAAGCAATGTAGATCATTGTGTGTATTTTAAATTAATTGGTGACCGTGTTATTTATCTGGTCTTGTATGTCGATGATATGTTGTTGGTTGGAAATGAAAAAGAAGTTATCCAGGATTTGAAGACCCAATTGTCCTCCAAATTCGACATGAAAGATCTTGGTGCTGCAAACTGTATTTTGGGAATGGAAATTAAAAGAGATCGGGCAAAGAGGAAGCTCTGGTTAAACCAGAGGAAGTATGTCGAGACAATATTGCAGAGGTTTAATATGCAGGATAGTAAACCGGTGAAGGTTCCTATTCCTGTAGGTGTGAGGTTATCTGCTGAACAGTGTCCCAGGACACAAGAAGAGGAAGAGGACATGTCCCGTGTTCCATATGCAAGTGCAGTTGGTAGCCTGATGTATGCAATGTTCTGTACTAGACCAGACATTGCACATGCAGTGGGAGTATTGGGCAGGTTTATGTCAAAACAAGGGAAGGAGCATTGGACAGCAGTGAAGCGGGTTTTTAGGTATTTGTGTGGCACTTGTGATTATGGTTTGTGCTACCAAGGAAGACTAGGATTAGACAGAGTGTTGGATATTCATGGCTTTGTTGATGCAGATTGGGCTGGAGATCTGGATCAGAGAAGATCTACAAGCGGGTATGTGTTTAACCTATTTGGAGGTGCAGTCAGTTGGATGAGTAAGAAACAATCTGTAGTGGCACTGTCAACTACAGAGGCAGAATACATGGCAGCCACTCATGAAAGCAAGGAAGCAGTTTGGTTGTAGAGATTGTGTTCAAGTATGGGGTTAGTACAGGAAGCTATAAGGATAGATTGTGACAGCCAAAGTGCAATTTTCTTGGCAAAGAACCTCGCATATCATTCAAAGACAAAGCACATTGATGTTCAGTATCACTTTGTGAGGGATATGATAGAAGAAAAAAAGTGTTGTTGGTAAAGGTGGATACTTTGAAGAATATTGCAGATGCATTGAAAAAATCTATGAGCTTTAAGAAGTTCTCTTGGTGTAGAGAGACAATGGGCATTTCAAGGCTGGAAAAATGACTAAGTTCTCTTGTGGCCCCTTGTGGAAAGAAAAAAACAAGTGGGAGAATGTTGGGTTGTGTTATATTCTTTCCACATAGTTAACAGAGGGTTTGAGGAGCACCCGTAACCCCACTTTATGGGATCTGGGGCAGTGCCCCGGAAAATTTTGGTTTTGGACCCTATGTGAGGTTGGGCGGACCCACCTATGGTTTTGTGCGTGATTTTCGCACATGTGTTTTTGGACGCGATGGTTTTCATTCCATGGAATTGGATGTTTCGGCATGTATAAATATGTATTATAACATTGAAATGAACATAATGAAAATCAAGTTGGTAGTCCTGGTTTTGGGATCCAGGGGAAAATCTCTGTGTATATGTGTTTTATGTGTTCTGCTTTCGCATTATTTATTTTCTATGTTTTAGAATTTGTATGCAGGTAATTTCTATACAGGGTTAAAACCTACATCTCTGACGCTGGAAGGGCTAAATTCCAGCTTCCAAAGTGGTTTTGTGGTTACCTCTGGGTTTCTCTCCTCAGCCTATGGAAATTACGGAGTGATAATAGCAAGGAAGCATTATCTCTCTCCAAAATGGCTAGCAAGTGGGCTACAAAAAACACACACACACGCACACAATACTAGAGCTCTAGGGAAAAATTAACTATAACAATGATGATGAGAATGATCATGGTGAAATGTGGAGAAAACATCTCCTATTTATAACAAAATAATTGCTAGATTTAATGAGGTCAAATAATAGAAAATACTTGTTGGGTCAAATCAAGATCTAAGTGCCTTTGGTATTTTATTATTTTTATGAGAGAAAGAAAGGTAAAAGAAAGTAGTTAATGACCTTTATTATAGGTAACAAACTTAAAAATAATTATTTATTGAGTTTATTAATGAAAACAATTCATAAATAAATGATTTATTAGATTATTTATAATTTAATGGGTAAAATAGTTAGAAATAATGTATACCTAAATGATTTTAAAAATTATTTATGAGTTAAAGATAATTCATAAATAAATGAATTATTAAATAAGTTTCATTGAATAAGTCAAATGAGTGGAAATAATTATATTATCTTCACATAAATGAGTAAAATTATGAAAATAACATTAAATTATTGAATTTATGTGTTATTTTCATGTAAATGGGTAAAATTATTACAAATAACTTAAGAAAAATGGTTGATTAGACTATTTTTCTTAGATAGAAGTTGATTTTTATGTATAAAATCTCTCCCAACATGATGTATTTCAATTGACCTAATAATTTTGGTTAGGCGATCATTTTTTGTGTAATAACAATATCATAAGAAAAATATCTACATGAATCAATGCATAAACTATAGTAATAAAAATGAAGTAAGTTAACAAAGTACAATATATGTTAAAGTGTAACAATGTTATTATTTTAATAATACCAATAAAGATACATTTTAACTTTGGATTTATTAGGCATTGATAGGGATCAAATCCACTGTGGAAACGTTTTCTAAATTAAAAAACAAAAGAGAGAGAGAGAGGAGAAAGCTTTATACCTAGAGATTTGTTACTTCTCGATACATGATAAGTCAAGAATTGAGATAAAGCTATATTAGTTTTACTATTATGTAATTTAAGAAAATTAACACATATTTTGATAATATATCTTCTTATTGCATTGAGAGGCGCTCTACAGCCCAGTGTGGGGATAGATCTCACGTCAACACGTAAACATGTAATGTTTAACATTTACATATGGGGGTAGATCTCAAACGTAAACATGTGAACATGTAAACATTTAACATTTAACAATTAACATTTTTAATCTAATGTCAGCCCTATTTAAAAACCAATCTAATTATTATTATGTATAAACACAATATAAATTTAAAATATAAAGAGGTTTCAAAAAAGAGGTATGGTAAATAAATAAAACGATTTTTTATACTTACTCTAGAGTTATGGTAAATAAATAAAAATATAAATAAACCAACCTAGATCCATCTTAGCTCCGGATCTATCAAGTGTCGAGAGGGATCAAATCTCTTGAGGTGCAAACCTCTTTTTTGAGTGCAAAACTTGAGGAAAGGTTTGCACCTCGAAAGATTTGATCCCTCTCGGTGCTTGATAGATCTGGAGTTAAGATGGATCTAGGTTGGTTTCAGTCGTGTAAGGCCAAGAAAAATCTATCGAAGATATGATTAATTTTATCAATAATATGTAAAAACATCTAATATTAATATAATCATTTTATATATGCTAAATATGTTTGAGATTAATCTAGTCATTTTAATTTTAAATGTGCTTAGTTACCTCAGTTTATTGAGATGATAAATAGCATTAATAAATTTAATGATGAAAAATGATGAAATAAAAACTTTGAATGCAAAGTGACAATGTAATAGTGTTGAATGATAGAAAATGTGAATAATAAGAAAGTAGTCAATTACAAATAGTCTTCATTGTGATTAATATCAAACTATTTTCTTCTACTATTCTTATTATCACTCTTGTTACTTTTGTCATCTTTTCATATCAATTATATGAAAATGACAGTTGAAATCGTAAACCATTTAAATATTTAGCTCGAGTTGTTGTAGTAAATATCATACCTTGTCTCTCTTGCTCTCCAATATTAATAGGTTGAATTACTATAACACAAAAATCAATGTACATTGCCAATAATGTTTTGTGCTTACACTGGAATCAATGCACAATGTTAATCCAAAAACTTCAAAATTAATGTACCATCATACATTCAATTACATCAAATCAGAAATCAACATCTACACTAAAATCAATGCATCTAATGCAAGTAATCGAAGAGGATTAGAAATCAACATCTACACTCAAATCAATCCATCTAGTCCAAGTAAGCAAATAGGATTAGAAACCAGTAGTTACACTCAAATCAATGCATCTAGTGCAAGCAATCAAATAGGATTAGAAATCACCATCTACACTAAAATCAATGCATTTAGTGCAAGAAATCAAGTAAGATTATAAATCATCTACATTGAAATCAATGCATTTAGTGCAAGCAATCAAATATTATTAGAAATCGACATCTACACTAAAATCAATGCATTTAGTGCAAGCAATAAAATAGGATTAGAAATCATCATCCACATTGAAATCAATGCATTTAGTGCAAGAAATAAAATAGGATTAGAAATAATCTACATTGAAATCAATGCATCTAGTGCATGAAATCAAATATCATTATAAATCAACATCTACACTAAAATCAATGCATCTAGTGCAAGTAATCAAATAGTATTAGAAATCACCATCTACAATGAAATCAATGCATCTAGTGCAATAAATATTCTTCCCTCTCTCCCCCCTCCATCTATATCTATATCTCCCTCCATTAATCATTCTTTGTCTCTCCATACCACCCCCCCAAACACACACGCTATCTCACTCCATATCTATCAATCTCTCTATCCTTTCGCCCCTCTCTCCATCTCTCTCTTCTTCCCTCTCTTCATCTTCCATCTATATCTCTATCTCCCTTTTTCTCTCTATATCACCCCCAAAACGCACACTCTCTTTATCCAATCTATCTATCTATCCCTCTCTCTCTCTCTCCAACTATGTGACTATATCCCTCCCTTTCTCCTTCTCTCCCCCATTCTCTCCATATCTCCTTCTTTGTCTCTTTATCTCATCCCTAAACATACACACTCTCTCTCCATCTCTCCCTTGTCACTCCATCTCTCTCTCTACTTCTCACTCTCTATGTCTTTCTTCTTCCCTCCCACTCTCCCCCTCCAACTCCATCTCTCTATCCCTCCCTCTCTACTCCTCTCTCTTCCTTCCTCTCTCTCCCTTTCTCTCCTACCTCCCTCTCTCTTCCCCCATCTTTCTCTCTCTCTTTCTCTCTCCAACTATGTTACTATATCCCTCCCTCTCTCCTTCTCTCCCCCCTTCTCTCCATATCTCCTTCTTTGTCTCTTTATCTCACCCCTAAACATACACACTCTCTCTCCATCTCTCCCTTGTCACTCCATCTCTCTCTCCACTTATCGCACTTTATGTCTTTCTTCTTCCCTCCCACTCAACCCTCTCCAATTACATCTCTCTATCGCTCCCTCTGTACCCCTATCTCTCAAGTACTCTCTCTCATCCTTCCTCTCTCTCCCTTTCTCTCCTACCTCCCTCTCTCTTCCCCCATCTCTCTCTCTCTCTCTCTCTACCCTCCAATCCTCTCACTATCTCCCTCCCTCTCTCCTTCTCTCTCTCTCCCCTGTCCATATTTGTGTCTCCCTCTCCCTCTTTTACCCTTCTCTGCCTCTCTCTCTCTCTCTTCATTCCTCTCTCCCCTCTCCTTCAGTTTATCTACATCTCTCCCTTGTCACTCCCCATATCTCTCCACCTCTATCATCTATGTCTTTGTTCTTCCCTCCCATATGTATCTAGAGTTAATATATATCAAGATATATTAATATATATTCTAATATAACAAATTTTATATGTATTAATCCAAAGTTATGAAATTTAATAGTATTAATATTATAATATATTACTATGAATATTAGATTTAATAATATTACTAATATTGATCTTTTAATATTAATATTAGGGTTAATAATGTTTTTTCCCATGGTATTAAAAATAATTTGGGTCATAGGATTTACCAAAATAAAACCTCTCTTTTGAGTGTTCATGAGTATAAATAGGTTTATGGAGTAAATATAAAAAGAGGTTTTATTTATTTACCATACCTCTTATAAATATAGTATTTTCCAATGGTATTTACAATACCTATCCCCCTCCAACTCCATCTCTCTATCCCTCCCTCTCTACTCCTCTCTCTCACTTTCTCTCTTACCTCCCTCTCTCTTCCCCCATCTCTCTCTCTCTCTCTACCCTCCAATCCTCTCACTATCTCCCTCCCTCTCTTCTTCTCTCTATCCCCCATCCATCTTTGCGTCTCCCTCTCCCTCTCTTACCCTTATCTACCTCTCGCAATCCTCTCCCTCTCTCTCTTCATTCCTCTCTCCCCTCTCCTTCAGTTTATCTACATCTTTCCCTTGCCACTCCCCATATCTCTCCACCTCTATCACTCTATGTTTTTGTTCTTCCCTCCCATATATATCTAGAGTTAATATATATCATGATATATTAATGTATATTATAATATAACAAATTTAATATTGTATTAATCCAAAGTTATTAAATTTAATAATATTAATATTAAAATATATTAATATGAATGTTAGATTTAATAATAATCTTTTAATTTTTTGTGCTTACACTGAAATCAATGCACAATGTTAATCAAATCACTTTAAAATTAATGTACCATTATACATTCAATTACATCAAATCAAAAATCAACATCTACACTGAAATCAATGCATCTAATGCAAGCAATCAAATAATATTAGAAAATAAAATTTACACTAAAATCAATACATCTAATGCAAGCAATCAAATAGGATTAGGAATCAACATCTACACTCAAATCAATGCATCTAGTGCAAGAAAATAGGATTAGAAACCAACATCTACACTGAAATCAATGCATTTAGTGCAAGATCTCAAATAGGATTAGAAATCACCATCAACATTGAAATCAATGCATTTAGTGCAAGCAATCAAATAGGATTAAAAATCATCTACATTGAAATTAATGCATCTAGTGCAAACAATCAAATATTATTAGAAATCAACGTCTACATTGAAATCAATGCATCTAGTGCAAGCAATAAAATAGGATTAGAAATCACCGTCTACACTAAAATCAATGCATTTAGTGCAATCAATCAAATAGGATTATAAATAATTTACATTGAAATTAATGCATTTAATGCATGAAATCAAATATCATTAGAAATCAACATCTACACTAAAATCAATGCATCTAGTGCAAGCAATCAAACATGATTAGAAATCACCGTCTACCCTTCTCTCTCTCCCCCTTCCATCTTTGTGTCTCCCTCTCCCTCCCTTACCCTTCTCTACCTCTCTCACTCCTCTCCCCCTCTCTCTTCATTCCTCCTCTCCCCTCTCTTTCAGTTTATCTGCATCTCTCCCTTGTCACTCCCCCTATCTCTCCACCTCTATCACTCTATCTTTGTTCTCCCCTCCCATATATATCTAGAGTTAATATATATCATGATATATTAATATATATTATAATATAACAAATTTAATATTGTATTAATCAAAAGTTATTAAATTTAATAATATTAATATGAATATTAAATTTAATAATATTAATATGAATATTAAATTTAATAATAATAATAATATTTTAATATTAATATTAGGGTTAAAAATGTTTTTTTTCATGGTATTAATAATAATTCGACCCGTGGTATTTGACCCATATGCTTCACCTAAATAAAACATTTTTTTGAGTGTTCGTAAATATAAAGAAGTTTATGGAGTAAATATAAAAAGAGGTTTTTATTTATTTACCACACTTCTGGCTTATTTATATTTTTATTTATTTATCATATCTCTTTTATTTACCATGGTATTTGGCCCATAGGCTTCATATATAATTAGATGTTAATTTCTAATCCCGATGGATCAAATCTCTAGGGGTGCAACCCTTTCCTCAAGTTTTGCACTAAAAAAGGAGGTTCCCTCAAATCTCTAGAGGTGCAACCCTTTCCTCAAGTTTTACGCTCAAAAAAGAGGTTTGCACTTGGAGAGATTTGATCTCTCTTCGGGCTTGATAGATCAAATGATTGAATTGAGGCTTCTGTGATCCAAATCACAACAAATTTCATTTTTGGCGTAAATCACAAGAGGTTTGCACCTGGAGAGATTTGATCTCTCTTCGGGCTTGATAGATCAAATGATCGAATTGAGGCTTCTGTGATCCATATCAAATATAAGATAGTTTCTTCGGCGTAAATCACAACAAATTTCATTTTTGGCGTAAATCACAAGAAATTTCATTTTCGAACCAATAAGTGTGGTTCATCATTAGGACAAGTTGAATGAGCAGATTAGGCTTCGTATGATTAAATAGATAGAGCAGAAACTCCAACTGTTGTATTCCAAGACCAGGGAACAGCTATATTGACAACGACTCAATTTGACTAGAGACCCTTTTTAACCACTTATATCTATTAAAATAAATTATAACCTAAATTAATTTACATTAATAATTAGTTGTCAAAGATTTTGCATCTAAAAAGAAAGAGTAATTAATAATTAAATATAAACATTATTAAATATATAAAAATACATAAATATCATATATATATAATATATCAGATATAAGTCAAAGGGGCTATTCTATATACCAATAAATAATAAATTAATTATAAATTAAAATAATTTTTAATAATAGCTATAAATAGAACTTAACAAATATGAAATAATCCACTAAGTAAATTTAAAAATAAATAAATAAATATAAAAATAAATAAATATAAATAAATAAATAATAATCATAATCATAATCATAAAATAAATAAACAAATAAATAGAAAGTCAACCAAGTTATTAAATCTAAATAATGGAGTAGTTAGTTATAAAAGTTATAAAAATTGGGGTAATATCTAAATAGCAAGTTGTAATATTATTTACATTTATAATATTACTAATAAAATAATAAATTAATTTTAATTCAAGGGTTAGTTCAATATATAAAAACTAGAGTAATTAAAGGGTAAAAAAAAATAAAAATAAAAACTAAATAAATAAATATTCAAAATTAAAGGTCAAAAAATCAAATTAATTTCAAGCTTATTTTCTCTACGTTAAAAAAAAAGGCTACTACAAACCTTCAGACTAAAAGAACCTCAAGGAAGGAAGGCCCCAAGAAACAAGAAAATCAGGGGAAAAAAATCTTAAAAGACCACAGGGAAAAACCAAACAAAGGGAAGGGAAGGCAGAAAGACCACGACTAGGAGGAGAGGCTGGGACGCAACAGCTACTAGGAGGAGAGGTTGGAACGCAACAGCTACTAGGAGGAGAGGTTGGAACGCAACAGCGACTGATCTTCCAACCATCCTCCCTATTGAGATTGTTTGGCCTTTTTTCAATCTCAAGGGCTTCCCTAAATTCTTGGTGATGGAAATGGGAAACTCTAGCAATCACACTAGCCTCCTCAATGCCCACATGATGATTGGTTTTCTCCACATGCTCTGCTAAAGCAGAGGACTTGGCTCTTCCATGTTTAAGATCAGCTGCATGCTCACTAATCCTTTGATTAATGGCATAATTTCGTTTAATAATATGTGCTAATCCTCTATATATATATATATATATATATATTCTAATCACATTCTTTTATTTTCTTTTTATTATTTCTTAACATATATATTTATTACATTAGCATTCTAATCATATTCCTTTTACAAATTATTTCATGTTATTGGATATAATATATAATGTAATTCATTTTCTAAACATTTATTTAAATAAATGCAACTTGTTCATTTTTAAATGTATTATTATTGACATCTTACCTTATATCATTAAAAGTTAACTATATAAATTAATAACATAGTGCAAAACATTCTATTTAGGACATACATCAGTTTGTTCCATATATGTGTCTATCTAAGTATCACATGTTATCTCTATATTTTAAATAAGGGCATTAACCTATCATCTTGATTATCATTACAAACAAAAACAAATAAAAGACTAAAACAAAAGACTCTTCTTATGAGTTGGTTGAAATTGCACTTTGCAGACTAAACCAATAATGGGTGTATATTTTTTTTTAAATATAATATTATTCACCATCTAACAAATATCTTATCATTCACCATTTAACTAACCAGATGCAAATGGCACATTACCTATCTTATTATTCACCATTTAACTAACAAGATGAAAATGGCACATTACCTATCTTATTATTCACCATTTAACTAACAAGATGAAAATGGCACATTACCAATAGTTGACTTAATGCATGGAGTATAATAGTTACAAATATAGAATTTGTATCAAAATAAAATAGGAATTGTCCATCATTGACTTAATATATAGCATATATTACTTATTTTAAATTTATAATGTGTATCACTTACTTTATAAAATTAAATTTTAAATATAATTGAAAAATCATTAAATTAAAATTAAATAATTAATAATAAAATATTTAATCGATCATAAATTATACATATATTTAAAATAACTAGAAATATATTCAAAATTAATAATATAATATCCATTTATAATAATTTAGGTATGATATTCAAATTTATGTAAAATAATGAATCTTATACACTGATTAATTTGAACTAGAACCATGATATGTAACTGAATTGGCAATGACAAACTCCTTTAACAATATACAGAAATTTTAAGTTCAAAACGAGCGGGTGGTAAATTGATTATGATTATTTGCATCAGGTTAAAATACTTTAAAGAAAATTGTTGCTTTCGAACGCAATACGAGAACCTTAGATTCATTATCAGGTATGGCCGACCATGTAACAACAAAAGAGACATATAAAGAGACTTAATACCAAACCACCTGTGAGTTGATAAAAACTATGACATATAAAAGAAAAAATAATAATGTAGAAATAAGTGATATTAGATAATGAATCAATAAAAAATAAAATATTAAAAAACATGATAGAAACGAGTAAAGTTTTATTACCATTTTCATATGAACAAACATTATAAAATATTAAATAAATGATTTTTTCAAGTGTGGTTCACGTTGTTGTGTGGTGCCACACTAATATTTATGAGTAATAATTTGGGCCTATCTACTGGCCATTTTAATATGTTGGGTTAACTTCAAAGGCGTTAAATGATTTTTTCAAAGGGGATTCGCAATAATTCAGGCGGATTAATATGTTGTGTCTAACCTCAAGGGTTTTGAGGACCTCTTAAGTGGCAAGGTACTTAGTAACAGCGCTGTGACTTCCCAATTGGCAAAGTACTTAGCAACGGACCTCTTAATTGGCAAGGTACTTAGCAACGGACCTCCTAATTGGCAAGGTACTTAGCAACAGCGTTGTGACCTCCCAATTGGCAAGGTACTTAGCAACGACCCTGTGACCTCCCAATTGGCAAGAAACTTAACATTGGGAACTCAACCAACTAAACTATCCTTGAGAATTAAAGGAATGATAAAAATAAGTGATATTGTATTAAAAATTATTAAAAATTCCATATGATCACAAACATTATAAAATATTAAAAAAATGATAGAATTGAGTGATGTTATACTACCATTCTCATCTGGTTAAAAAACAATGCAAGTATCGTTCATCTTGTCCATGGAACCCACGCTTTGTACGTATTACATATGCCTGCTTCAGAGAGCCCACATGGCATAAAATGAGCATGCCACATAGATCCATAACCTCCTCTGACATGATTCCAATTCCACACGGCTAGTGTTGTTCTACTACTCGTTATGGTACACATGCTGACACATCACGCCGAGTTATTTTGCTTAGAATGCGAGTGCCGAGGAACCACATTTAGCTACATCCAAAACCCCCCCTATCCCAACAGGTCCCTACCTAAATCCTAAATCTAAAAAACAAAAATAAGAGGAACCTACCACCTTACAACGCTAAATCCACCTATTTTCTAGCTGTCCCTACTTGGAAGAGCTAATCAACCCAGTTTCTAGTTAGGGATTAAAGATAATTCCTAAACTTGAAAAGACGGTTTTGTAGAAGAGTACACTTACTTTACTTATTTAAAGAATTTAAAGGTTGATATGTGTCATGTACCAAGCAGGACACAAAGTGTTTTGATTTGATTTAAAAAAATATTATATGCAATAGTTGAAACGAACTGAATGACAAGATTACACCTAAAAACCAGTTGGTTTTGAATTGATTTGATTCAATGATTTCAAACTTTTAGGGAATAGTTGGAAGGAAATGTGGTGGGTGTTATAATGATTTCAAACTTTTAGGGAATAGTTGGTAGGAAATGTGGTGGGTGTTATAATGATTTCAAACTTTTAAGGAATAGTTGGAAGATAATGTGGCGGGTGTTATAAAGAGACGAAATATATGGAATAATTTCAAAGAAAAAGAGGAACAAAGCTGTGCTGTCTTAACCTTCAAACAGAAAACCATTCATACACACTGAGAATTCAAAATTGTACCACATGTACTTTATGCTTTAGTTGTTGAAAGCTAATAACCATGATTCATATTCATTCCATCATTCTAAATAATGTCCTGTCAAGTTAGGTGTGTGTTTGGCTCCACTGGCATTAAGACAATTTCCCCATTGATTATTTCTGTTAGAGAATGTTGTACATTGCAATGATGCATATTGCAAGCAAGTACATGAGGCAGGGCCTTGTAATCCACCTACCAACAATCAAAGTATTCTGTAATTCACTATCATGACACAACAGAGTTTGAAATTCAAAGACTAATGCAGGAAGAAAAAGCTTTGAAATTTAATCTTTCTCTATAATATCTCGAGAGGGCAATACATAATAAGAAGCCACTGTACATGAGGATCTCATGTTCCATGATGATGGGCAACAGAGAAACAAATAAGACCAACAATGCAGACTCTCCCTGATGGGCATCAATACTCGGAATATGCCAGTGGTAGAAAACGCAGGGGGTCATAAAAAGTTTTGTTAGTTGCAGAAATATATAAAGTTGTATAAGGATACCTAGATAAAGTATGGTTAGTGGCTAGTATACAACTCTCTGCAAATTATGGGATGGGGTGAGGGGGCCAAACCACTGAGCTACATTGTTATCTGATGACTGTTTGCAGTGTGCAAAAGAACGGCTTTGATCTCCTCCAGTGCAATATCCCCTCCCCCTCTGGACTGCTGCATCACAGCAAGAGACAACAACAGTTAATCCCTAACCAGTGAAACGACCAATTCCAGAAAAGTTGAATTGTTCTAGGAATCCATTGCTTCCATGGTTTTTTTTTATTTTGTCTGATCTTCACCCAGAAGTGTCAGAATTATTAAAAAAAAAAACAATTATTCTTCAACCAGAAGCGCCAGAATAACAAAAAAACTCTGGAAGCAATGGATTCCCAAAACGAATTCAACGAAACTAAAGAATTTGCAGGAATCCAAATAACTTAAATCAAGCGCAGAGAGATTCAATACATGAGTAAATGAGTGACGAGAGCTTCTTGTACCCTTTTGCTCACCTCTGCTCGGAAAACGTCCAAAGCAAATCCATTAAAGCAGCTAATAACAGCCTGTTGAACATCAAGGCCAAGCTCATCCAAAGCCCTCATTGTGGAAAGCAACAATCCGGGCCTTCTCGCACAAAACATGTGAATGTTGAGGGACCTTCCATCTCGGGTCTTTACCTCTACCTGCACCGAAAAACAAGCAAGCGTTACAACATATAAACATTCATCATTGAGAAGTTGAGAACTCATAAATATAAGTAGCTTTTTATCACAAGTACCCTTGCAGGCTGAGAATCTGATGCCTCTGAGTGCGCAGGCAGTGAAATGGGAGGACATTCTTCCTTGATACGGCAAGGGATAAGCGGTGGCGTGGAAGGAGTCAAGGGATAATGGAAGGCAGAAGGAACAGGCAGATTCAGAGGTAGAGGCAGGGCAGTAGCTGACAGTGGCCTCTCTGAAGTCCCTTCCAGTTCTGTATGGAGATCATTTATACGCTGCAGAAGTTCCTTCAAGTACTCAATCGCATCGCCAAGAATCGATGCCCTGTCCATCTGCAGCAAGTCATGCAAAACAATTTCAAGATGCGCAGATGTTAGGTGTATCCATCAAGAAGATGAAATGGAAAAGAATGAAAACTAGGGAAAGAATTTGTTGAAAAGCTATAGAAAGAATCTGCTGAAGACCTTTGAAATCTTGGGAACAACTGAGCGAAGCATGTAGAGGCGATCGTTCAGCTTCTTTCTGCGCCTACGCTCTGCCATGAGATTCTTTGCAGGCAAGCCCTTCTTTTTCCCTTTATCTGCTGGAGGGCCAGGGCCAGGGGCGGGGCCATCTTGACCTGACATGGCTTGTTCCGGTTTGGCGTCGTCGGTTTCATAAAGCAACCCTGACCCACCGCCTCCGCTCTCGTCGTCCATGTTGTCTTCTCCTGCCAATTGCTCTTCACCTTCCTCCTCGGGATTCGAAATCTGGACCCGGACCCCGTCTCCTTTGGGAGACTTGGGCAATGCCCTGGTGTTGGGGCTCTCTTCGTCAGGCAACAATGGGGCTGGCGAGGAATGCCTGGCCATGGCTCGCTTCTGAAATAAAGTGGCCTGGCCACGCTCAGCTTTAGACCTACTGCCTAACAATGATGACCCGGGATCGTGACCACCTCTGACGAGAAGACCGCTCAGGCCACTGTCTACTACGCCGCCATTGACGAGCATGCCATTATAGTCATTTCCTGCAAATTGCAGGCAAGGACTCAGACTGCCAACCGGAGTTGAGGAGGGCATGGAGGAACCGAGCAGCTGAATCCCGCTGGGGTTAAAAAGAAGCGAGGGTGCATTAAACCCCGAAACCATGGCTCCCCCAATCCCAAAATTGACAGGAGAAGGCAACGACGGACTCCCCATCAATCCCACATTGCCATCGAAATTGCTCGTACTGGAAGCTCCCGCACCAGCGTCTAGAAGAGAAGACATGCTTGTATTTGGAAGCGTTTTCTTTCTGGGTACAAAAGACATGAATGACTGTACACGGGAAGGATCCAAACTGAACGCACTTGATGTTTCAGGGGCAGAAACAAACGAAGAAGTATAGGCCAGTTCATCCATGAGAGAGTTATTATCCTGGCCCCCTGGCATATACCATTCATCTTCCAGCATGGCTTTAAAGGACTCCATCTGCTCTATTAAAAAACAAAGAAGTAGCTTAGAGGTTCTGTTCAAAACCCCATAAAACCAAAATGCATAGAGCTTATACTCCACCCTGCGACTCTGGCATGTCCGAAGTTTTACTCTAGACAAATCGATGCATTAACCTCTTTCCAGTGCCTATCAGTGGTCGCGGGTACCAGTCTCACTGCGGTCTATAGTAGCTAGCCCAGTGGGAAAGAGGGAGCATATTATGGCACAATACTCGAAAAAAACACCAGCAGCAGCCACATGGAGATGCCTGAGCGCGTTTTCCTCCTCGAACCTCTCGCGGGACCAATACTGGGCATCCAACGCAGTCTACTAATTTCCAGAGAAGGAGCGTTACCTACATAAATAATGCGAGTTCAATGAATTTTATAACGGAGAAGCAGCACAGTTGCCCAGATGTCGATATGAGAGGAAAATATTAGACGGGCGGTCGCGGCTCTGAGTATGAGCAGAGATTTGTTTCAGAAAAAAACGCACCGATTGGAATAAAATGATGAGCAATTTCCTCTTCTTCAATAAAACGCCTTTCCCAACACGCCATTGCCCTTCCTGCCTTGCCCTGCTTGCTTTCTCACGCACCCACCCACCCATTTCTATCGCCTCTCCTCCCCCCTCCTTCATCCATCCCTTTTGCTTCGCTGGCTTTTCACATCCATAAATTGCGGTTACGTTTCTCATCCTTGTCCACTCTCACGGGGTTAAGCCTCCTAATTACTAAAGGCTAAGGCTAGCTTGAGGGTGAGGGTAGTGATTGTGGAATACGGTTTGATTTTGCAAAGGTTTCTTCAATAATTCTTTATTTCTCCTCGAGCTAAGCTCTATAACATTCAAAGTTGCCAGCGTGGTGTTGCTTTCTCTGGTCAAAGTTTTATTCTATTATTTTAAAGTATCGGCTGGTCACCAATTGCATGATCGTACATATTGAGCGAGTTCATGGCACTCATAGCCCTCGAGACACAAAGAGTGTGTGTGAACCCAAAGAGAGGTGGGTGGGTTGAACTTGGTGACCTCCTAAAGCTACAAAGCATTCGATTGGGAGACAATACCCATGGAGTGAGTTTAGGACACTCATTGTTCCCTTTCATATTGTGATAGGAGGAGTGTGTGAACATAAAGAGTAGTTGGATTTGACCCTTCGACCTTTGTGAGTTGTAAAGTATTGAGAGGAGGTTGGATGATTGATCTATATATTGTTATAGATATTTCATTAGAATGGTTCATCGCAACATAATGTTTTAAAAAAAAATTACTAGGTAACATTATATTGAAGATTGCAGACTTAATATTTTTAACTTTAACACAAAAATTATTGAAATAAGTTAAAAATTAAAATGAAAGAGACAAGTAATGGCACACCATCCATACAACAAACATAAGATGTACCTTGTGAAAACCCAATACTAGAAAAACCTAGCTAGAAGCTAAGGCCCATGCTTTGCTCTTTTCTTCTTAGTTATCCTAGTACAAAGAAATGGGCATTCACTATGGAGATGACATGGACATTATGGTCAATATTGCTACTATAAGGACTACTTCCTTTTATGATCTCTCTCAATATCCCACTCCCAATAATTTTCTCTCCTATGGAAAAGTACTCAATCCCATAAGAATGAAACCCCTACCTTTCCAAGTAGCCTATTATTTAACATAGTCTGATGGTTGTCTAGGGTTGGGATTAGCATTTTTGCATGCCTTAACCCCAATTATTGTTAGGGTTTTAGACCCTCCAGAATAACCTTGAAAGTCCACACATGACTATCTTGACATGTGTTAGTAATGGACACTAATGTGGCATCCACCCCATACCCTGGTGGTCAACAAGATAGTTCAACTTGCAAGAGGCATAACTTCCGCATGCAAACTTGGATTGAGGTGATTTTCACGTTGTTGGAAAGCTCTTGCAGTGTAGAATGAGATCAAGAGGTTGTGAGCTATGATTGCAAAGTTTTGAACCCAAAAAATGGTTATTTAAGACCTCAAACAAGCTCAAGAAAGCACAAGATGGACATTGGTTTGAATGGGCTAATCTGCATAGATATTATCGATATACAATCAGAATCAAAGCATTTGCGCAGGCTATGCATGGCTAATCAGTGTCCAAGCTATAAAAGGGTCAAAATCAAGGGTATAGGCTATGCATCAAGGTCAACAAGTCAAAGGCTTCTACAACTGACTCAATGTGGGTAAAATAGGATGATAATAGATGCCCCCTAATGCCTGAGGCTAGAAGAGAAATTGATGGCCAAAATGCATTACAACAAAACTCAGAGCTCAAAATGGGAGGAAGGAGTCAGGACTGCAAAGCTGAATCAGAGGAACTCAAATACTGAAGTGTCAACCCTGCTGATAACATCCCTGAGTCGAACATACCCATGCTCAGTCATACAGAGAAAGTGAACATGACCACCAACTTTATACTGTGGATCCATGACATGAAATCCTATAACATGGCCACAAACAATACATAGTGGATCCATGTGACAAATTAGAAAGATCGTAGCCGCCAACAAATAGAATATGGATCCATGCCACAATATACATCAGTAGGACTATGGACACATAGAAAATAGGTGCCCTAGAGTAGTCCTTAAAGTACATGTATGATACATAACCCCAACACATCCTAGGAAGGATGGCATATAAGAGTGAAATGTCCCTAACTCGGGGTCTTCCACATAATCCTGATGGTACAAATATACAACATGCTAATAGATGTGTTAATGTCAAGCATGGTAGAAGTCACCTGATTATTGGTCAATGAGGTGTATCGTTAACAAACACTAGGGAACCCACCAATGATGAAAATGGACCCCAAGGTACCTAGCACAATTTGCTAAGTGTGAATAAATGAGCTAACTTCAAACACTCGTAGAAACGACCGATCAAGAGTCAATGAGGTAAACCCATTGTTGATCGTGAGGAAGACAACAGTGGCGAAAAGAAAACCAAGGCTTAGTAGCATGCATAAGTAAGGTTAAAAATTCATAGAAATCACAAGGTATAAAATGTGGAATCCTCCTGGGGTAAGGCCAGAAGCTAATGAAGAAGAGAAAAATGACGCTTAGATTCTAAGTCATGGTGGGTCAAAAGAAGGAATTCTGAAAAGAAAAACAACGCTACATGGACACCAGCATGGAAAAGAGGTGCTAAGCTAGGGCATCCATCTAAAGATAATTTCTACCAGTAAGTTATGACATGCATAAGAAATACAGGATAATATTGCAACTTGACAGGGTCGTACCTAAGGCACAATGAAGATGGTAATGAGGTCAATAATGCAACAGAAATGGTAGTGAGAGACCTACCCCTATATGTCATGTTCAAAAAACGTACCTCGAGCTTGATGTAATAATGGAACCATAATAATCACTTTAGGAAAAATATAATAAAAATTTCCCATCCTCCTGCAAATAAATAAATCATCATAATAATAAAGCAAAAAGTGACCCCCCTGTTGGCCTCTGATTTTGACTTATTTTTATTATGTTTATTTCAATATTTATCACTTTTTCCCACTATCTTGCTGCCATATTCACCTCATTTTCATCCATCCATGCATAACAAGGTAACTAAACTAAGTCTTTTAATTATTTTAGTATTTTTCTAAAAAATGAGCATTTAATTAAAATTCAGATAGAACTAGAAAATCTTGTAATAGCTCCATTGAAGTCATGGTTGTAGGACACCTGGGCTCAAACCAAGCGTATATCTAGAAACTACAAGAACCAAGGATGAATGAACATCTATTGGGACACCTCAAAACAACTGCGAAGTAGCCGATCAACGTTGGTCAAACTTGACCAGTCATCCAGAATATCCCCTGAAAAGGGGCAGTTTTAGGATTTTTGGGGATTCTTCCTGATTTTTTGTAACTAATGGATAGTTTCGACCTGATGAAGTGGGATAACATTAATGATAGTTGTTTCAGAATTTTTAGCTTATATGGTTATCATTTTTCCTATTTAAGAAGAGGCATTCATAGTTAGAAACAATGGAGAAAAATTGAAGACTATTATTTTGAGATAATTGAAGACAGAGATTTTGTTTTATGATTTCTTTGTGCTTGCTGGAGTGAATGAGTTGTTGTAGCTGAGTGTTTTAACAGTGTACCAGCAAGGTTGGAGGCCCCCCATACCAAGCTAAGTACACTTTGTTGTATAATGTTTATAATTGTGCATATGCTAGTTTAGTTCTTCATGTTCATCATATTTATTTGTTGTAAATATTTGTAGATGCTTTCAGTATGAATTCATTTTATGGCCATGTTTTAAGTGAAGATTGCTTTCCTTTCAGTAATTAGCTTGAATGTGGAAGGACAACTAGGACTCTTAGAAAAGAGCCTCTTCTCCATGAGCTAGGACTAAACTGAAACAAGATTCACTTCCTTAAATGCTTTTCTAGATTAAATTCTTATGCTTTCATAGTTTACATTCTCTCATGCTTTCTTAGATGTTTGGCAATGTTATTATAGAAAGATTGTGGAAGGACAACCAGGTCTCTTAGAAAAGAGCCTCTTCTTCATCTTCTAAAACAAACTAATCTCATTGACCAATCATTTATGCTTTTATAGAATAGATCTAAATGTTTTTACTTACTTTTGTAGAATGAATTATATTTGTAATATGCATTTCCATTTTCACAACTACTTTAGTTTTATCCAAAATTCCATAAATTGTGGTTTGCTTCTAAGATTACCAACTTGGATTGATGAGTAAAATATATGTTTAATTTACCCAGTAAATTGAGCTGACATTTTTGGCGTCGTTGCTAGGGAAGCATATTTGGATATAACTAATTACAAAGATCATTTAACCAAAAAAAAAAAAAATTAGGATTTTTCATTATGGTCATTTATGCCTAGACAAAGAGACGAAAAGGGTAGATACACAAAACAAGACCCCCCAACTACTAAACCATTGGTAGAAGCAGGACTACCTCCATTTGAATTAACTACACCAATTGCTGGAAAACCAACTTTGGAAGAGTTAGAGGAAAAACAACGTTCAGGACAAAGGTTAACACTTGTTGAAAGACAAACTTTGTTAGCTTATGAAGTGAAGAGAAAACAAAAACAAACAGGAACATATTCCATAGGAAAACAAAGAGAGATAAGAAAACCAATTGATCAACTTATTCTTGAACAATTAGATCAACCCATCTTTGAACAATTACATCAAACTATTTTTGAACAAAAAAAACAAGTTGAAAATACACAATCTCAACTTGATATTGAAAATTTTGAAATTGTTGAAAAAGATATGGCAGAAGAAGGGCAATGATCTAATATCCCAATACTCACTCCAGAACAAAGGATACAATATGAAAATCAACAAAAAGAATGGCAAAGAAAAAGGGAGGAACAGATGAGGAGAGAAGCAAAAAAAAAAAGAGAGGAAGATGCCAAAAGAGAATATGATCATAAGAGAAGACAAGACGGAGAAATAGAAAATGATGAAGAAGCTACTTTTGGATTCCCAATTTTAGATACTAGAGCAATTCTTCGAGAAGAGGTAAAAATGAAGAATATTTCACCTTCGGTTTTGCCAAATTTCTTTGGAATGTATTTAGAAGATTCTGATTCATTCATGTTTGAATTTGATATCTTATGTCATAATTATGGTTATACTGATGATAGACATAAGCTTCGTCTTTTTTCTGCTACTCTTAAAGCAACTGCATTAAAATGGTTTATGGGACTAGGAGAACACATTATAACTTCTTGGGAAGACATGAGGAAATTTTTTCTTAAGAAGTATCAAGCCTATTGTAGGCCTAAAGATTCAAAGGAAGATATTTTTAGGATGTCTCAACAAGAAGATGAAAGTTTGGAAGAATACTCAGAAAGATTTCTTTACAACTTACAAAAATCCAAACAACATTCTCTAAATCCTCATACCATTCGAACAATTTTTCTTAAAGGAATACGAGATGAGTATCTTGATATTCTCAATGTGATGGGAAAAGGAGACATCTCATATTTTCCATTTGATGAAATTGCAGAATTGTGTCAAAAGTATTCTAGAGGTAGAGAAAAGAGTGGAAAAAGAGATGTAAATTCAAAAGTTACTAAATCAGCAACAGGAAGCATAACAAGAGTTGAATTAGGGAATTTGTTTGAGAATTTTAAAACTGACATTTTGAGCACATTAGGAACACAAGTTGATGTACTTAAAGCTAAGAAGAAACAAGATGAAAAAGATCTAGTACTATCAATTTTTTGTCCTAAATGTAGGAAGAAACATCCACTAAGGGAATGTCCTTTAGATGGTATTCAGATTTGTGGACTTTGTACTGAAAATCATCTAACTGATAATTGTCCAAAGCTAAAGGAATTACAAGAAAATTCAATAGATGAAAGTCAAGGAATTGACTCTCTCTATTATTTGGCACCAAGAAGACCTTGGCAACCACGGTTTGCAGGTATGCCTCAAAATTTACCTCAACAAATTCCTCAACAATTTACTCAATATCATGCCCAAACTTCATGGAATGCTCCTATGCCATGGCAGGCTTGGCCTCCTTAGCAAAACCAAAACCAACCTTCAAAACGTTGGTGAGGATATGCTGATGGAGCCCAAACTCCCCAACAATTTTACCCTCAACAACCATATCAACAACAATATCAATCTTATCCTCAATAGTCATATCAACAACGATATCCTCAACAACCATTTCCATATCAACAATTCCTACAATTCCCTCAATCAAATCCATTCACATAACAAACAATGCTTGCACTAAATCAACCTCAACAACTTCAACTGCCTTCTAACCAAACACCACCCAGACCAACTCAACTACTAGCTCAACTAGTAGCAAATCCAAGCAACAAAGTGGAGAGGCCAATCTATAATATTAAAGAAGTAACATCATATTCAATTCTTCCTATTCAAAACATCCACTTGAGGTCTAGAAATTTTTTACAAAAAGACTCTCATATGATTATAGAAGAACAAATTGAGGAGGAGAGAAATCCTGAAAAACATAATGCAGAACAACAAATTCAGAAGAGTAGAATAATAACAACTCAAACACCTCCTTTTCCAGAAAGGTTAGTAGAGCAAAAATCTTCAATCTCTCTTCCTAAATTTGACATTTTAGATGAATTGAAAAACTCTTATGTTAAAATTCCTTTATTGTGTGCTATTAAAGATATTCTTGTTTATACAAAGGCAATTAAGGAATTGTGCACAAAGAAAACTACAAAAAGAAAACAAGATCCACCTATGATTCATGTCATTGGGAAATTAGCTAGTCTTATGTCAACAAAAAACCACAATTGAAAAATATGTTAATTCCGGAATACCTATGGTAACCATTTCAATAAAAAAAAATTCAGTTTCTAAATCTCTAATTTACTTAGGAGTTGCTATCAATGTCATGACAATAGAAACCATGACATATTTAAGCTTGCCAAATATCCGACTGACCACTACAATTCTGGAACTAGCTGACAGATCCAAAGTAGTGCGACAAGGAGTACTCGAAGGCATTATTGTTTCTTTGGATTCTTGGGAATATCCTGTAGACTTCCTAATCCTACAGCCAAAATCAAATTTAGGAGGCCATCCTATTGTCAAGGTTAATCCTCTTTGCAGACAGAGACGATCCCTCTAGCCTAATGAGTGGGTCTAGCAACTGAAGTAACAATCAACTAGACATCTTCCTAGGTTACAATTAAAAAGGAGAACGAAGGAGATGGCCTACATTGTTCTGATGCTATTTCGATTTCCTTTGTTGAGGACCCTGAACTGCTTATATCATGGGCTTGTTCATTCTTCTCTCAGTGTTTATGCACCTGTACAAGTGATCAAGACACAACAAGGCATGCCAAAATAAATAGAAAATCCAAAAGCAACCTACTTAACTGATCAAGGAATGTCAAGCTAAATGATACATGAACATATAATTTTGGGAAGATGAACGATCAGTTGTGTATTATTAGAAAATAAAGGGAAGCTTACAACCAAATCTTTGATGTTGATAGGCTCTCCTTGAGTGGTAATCCAAGTCCAAGCCACAACTCTCCAAACACTCCTTCTCCAAGTCAAATGAATGGCCTCTAGGCACAATCTTAGCATAAGGGTGCAAATAGACATAGAACAACCATTTGTGAATGGGAAAATATGAATATATAGGCAGGGAAAGGGAGTTAGGATCTCTCCAAAGATAGGATTAGGCCCTCATCTCAAGGAGGTATCTCATAGGGATAAGAACAAGAGGCCAAATTGGGAGAATTCAACCTCATCTATGCCAAACAACCTCCAACTCGCTACTCTGGAAGCTTCTAGATCACGAAGCTTCTCATCCTCTTTGGGAAAATTGCCTTTTTGGGGATCATCGTGGGTATACAAGGGAATAGAGTGATGCCATCGTGGGTCAAGCGTGATGCAACAAGTGACCATCGTGGTTTTTAACTTCATAAGAGTGATGAGTCTCAAAATTAGGGTTTTAGAGCTATTTCTTCATGGGAAAGCTCAAGGCATTTTCCAATCAATGTTCTAGGGAGGATATGAGCTGCATATCTGAATAAGTACACTGCATGATGGTCATGTTTCGGGCACTTTAGGGTATGTCACGGGGAAGTGCAGGAGGTGTGACAAAATACTGTGTAACAGATGCCCCTAAAGCATGAAGGTAGAACAGGGAGTGATGGATGAGATGCTTTATGAACTTTTGCAAGGACGAGAACAAACATTGTCAGGAGACTTGCAAATCAAGGATGCATATACATATACATATCTGATATCAAAACATGAATCCACGGGATGGATGCAGCCATCCAGATAATAACGACTATATGAAAGGATCCATGGTATGGGCGAAACCATCCAAATGAGAAGGATCATCTGTAAATCTAAGATCCAAGGTATGGACGTAGCTATCCAATATAGGAGGATCATCATAAATGTAAGTCCCACTGTATGGTCACAGCCATTTGTATAGCATAAACATGTGTACAATCATGAATAACACATACCTCCACGTAGGCTGAGTCATATCAAACAAGAATCAGGGTCTTCCGCTCCATATTTTTATGCTCCTATACCAATAGGTGTCATATTTCATGATTGACAAGTAAAATCCCAAATATGTTCATCCTTTCCATGCTGCAAAGGTTCCATATTTTGAAAAAAATCAAAATTTAAAAAATGAAAAGAGGGTATGCCCTAAAAGAAAGATCAAAGGGCAAAAACATTGAAATGGTCAATAAGAAAGCAAATGAACCCCAAATGAAGGAGACCAAGAAAGTGTGCTAGTCCAAAATGCCACTACTATTCTATTTTTGCATAAGAACTTCATGGTATGCAATCAGTTGATTCTTGCCACAGCTGATGGATGGCCAAATAGCTCAATCTTGGCCAAGTTCATGTTTAAATTTCTTGTTTTAGAGATAGAGAATAAAATCTGTCCAAACATTTCAAGCTTGGAAGATAAGTAGTTAGATAGAGAAGCAAAGGTGCTCAACAACTAAATCTGAGCCCTTGGAAGAAATAAGGGCAGACTTAGATAGGATGGCAGTCAAAAGAGAAGAAGAGAGTAAGGGTTTGCTAGTTTAAATGCACCCAAGGAAAAAAGAAGAAAAAATGTTAGGTGTAATAGGTTGGGTAGGCAGTTTTGAGGTTGCAGAAGCAGGCTTGTGAGTAATTTTGTCTTTCAAAGGTGATTCACCTCATGGATATCATAAGTGCCATGGCAAGGTGTGGCTACAAAATCAGGTGATGCATGTCTAACTTCCCTCCATACTTCTCCCAAAATCACTCAGTAATCTCCCCCCTAAAGAGATTGGGATCTGCTCAATACTCTTAAAAACACTCCATTTCATGAAAAACCTAAGAAGTATAACATTCTTGCTTTGAAGCCACATTTCTTGTGTAAAAATGCTTTTCTTCCATTATGCTAAGTTTTCCAACTTCATAGCTTGGCGCCCTTTCATTTCCCTAAGCCTAAGTTTTTCACTTTTCAACTTAGTGCTTTTGTTTGAACATATCTTTCATATTAACCCTTAACTTTGTTATATAATTCCTATATAATATTTTTCCCTCCCCGTATTATATAAATATATGAAAAATCCTGAAAAATCTAATATCCCGCCCCCGTCTAAACTATAAGCCATATGTTATTATACAAAAGGAATTAAAAGGTTTATTTGAAACCTTTTAATAATCCATTGCCGCGCCATTTAAAAGAGTTAATCAACATCCGGTTGATTAATTAACTTAACCCCTGCAACCCCGATAACCAAAGGTCATACCCGCCCACATTAAAAAATGTTGATTTAATTGATGGGCCTCGCACTGTAGCCTCCGCCATATCCCATTCACCGCCCACTGTCAGATCTAGGCTCAACCATCCAACAACCCAGATCGATATCGCGGCACCCTTCCATAGCAAACTTTAGCGCCTAGGGGATGGTGGTATTCTCGCCGTACCAAGGGACAGGTGGCGCCCTCCTGCGATGCTCACTGCCCTCCAACTCGATACCACCTTTGCCCAAAAGCGGTGCGGGGCCAAAACCGCTTACCACCCCCGCTGCCTCCTCGTTGACATCATCACCACCTCATCCATGACGTCACCTCCTCGTCAGTGCCACGTCATCACCACGTCACCCGCTACACGACAAAATACTCCGTCATGCTGACGTCATCCAACCGAAATGCGCCAAAAGCCCGCCAAAGTCAATTTTTTGTTAAAAAAAACGTGAAAACGTCATTTTCACTCATTTTCTCTGCGCGACTATTGCATGCAGTGTACGTCCAAAGCAGCGCTCGATCATACAGTCTGCCACCTAGCCAAATCAAGTCCACAGTCCGGTCTTCCAGCTCGTCCCGCAACCTGCAATCCGCACAGTGCACTGTTAAAAACAGGTATTTACCTCAATTTTGTTTCCAAACCCTGTTTTTTTAGCTCTCCTCTGCAAAATTTTCCAAAGCTCCCAAATTTGAGTTGAATTCACCGTACTGCCTTCAAATAGGCACACCACAACCACTGCTCTTTACCCATTTTTGCCAAAAAACCCTGCAGACTTCGTTTTTCTCTGTAAATTTACCCAACTGGCTAAGTTCAAATCCACTGTGGTCTGCAATTCCCGTAGAAAAGCCCCTGAACTATTATTTCGCCTACTTTTGCTACAAAAACCCAAATTCTAGTTTGAAAATCACAGAAAATTGAGCAACGGAAGCTCCGGTGGCCCTGAACATTGCTCCCCTCAAAGACCTGGAGTGGTTGCCCTTGGCTGATAGGGATTTTCAAATACAAGACTTAACTGGTTACAAAAACCACCTCCAAGCATTCTGTGAAATTAGGAACAGTCACCTAAGTAAAACTGATCTATATGGAATATGGGAATCCAATTTGCCCAGGTACTACCTCCCCTCAGTAAATGTATTCCCAGATATAATCCGCCTGTGCTGTGCCAATTATGAACCTGTCAAAAGAGCAGTTATGACTCCATCTGGAACTGTCCTCTTCCATATAACCCCTAAGTCCATAAATGAAATGCTACACTTCAAACCCATTCAGCCTCTGACTCCTCTTTCTATGGGATTCTTGCTTGAGCAAGGCTCTAAACTATCCAGTGCAGAAATAGGCCGGATTGCTAAGTTATTCATGAGACCAGATTGCCAGCCCAGAGAGCCACCTCCTTTTCACCATGTCTAGTTCAATGAAGTTGGAAGATTCATTATTGATATGATATCCTATGTCCTGGGATTTAAGACAAGTGAATATGTTGATGAGACCATTTTAGCTTTGTTGTCCATGTTTATTCCAGGACATCCCCCTGCTGTCAAATATGACTTTGCTACTTTCATTGCCAACAAGATCCATGACCAATTCATGAGTCTAGAAAGAGAAGGAGTCTTCAAGTATACCTCTTATATATATCATCTGTTCTTATACTATCAAACAGATAGTTTTCAGTTTCCCATCAGAAAATTGGATTCTAAAGGAGAAAGGAGGTCTGTGATCTTTTGGACCTCAGTCTTCCATGAAGTCCATAACTCTCCTTACACTTACTGTGAATTCATTGATTTGTTTATACATCTGGTCTCTTCTCTACTGATGAGAACTCCTCCTCCTAGAATCTCTGGTGATATGCAGAAAATTTCACAGCTCTCCAAAAGCTACAAGATAGGTGACTCGTGTTAGCTACCTATACCAATAGGTTTCATATTTCATGATTGGCATTGAAAAGGTCCAAATATGCTCTGCTTTGATGATGCAAAGATCACATATTTCCAAGAGAATACAATCTGGGCTTATAGCTTGATGCAGACTCAATTTTGATGGATGGTCCAACAGTCTAACCTGGATCATGCCATGTTTTCAATTTTCAGTTGTAGAATAGAGAAAGAAGTCTGTCCAAACTGTTTAATCTTGGCAGACAAGTAGTTTAGGTAGAGAAATAAGGTTCCTACCAGCTTAATATGGGACCTTGGAAGAAATAAGGGCAGAAGTAGATAGAGAAACAAAAGAAAAAGCCAAAGAAAAGAAAAGGCAAGTAAGGGTCTGCAAGCCTAAGTGCACCCTCCAAGAAGAAAAAAATGCTAGGCAAATAGATGGGTAGGCAGTTGGGGTTGCAGAAAGGTCATTTCTTATAAGTTGCATGTGTGCTAACTTTGTTTACCAAAGCAAAATCAATAAATTGAGAAGGTGTTATTCTTCATCAAGTTGCAGCAAGCAAAGAAACATGTCTAACCTCCCTTCTTCCCCTCTTTCCATTTCATTACTAACACTCCCTCATCAGTTGAGATTCATGGAAGAAATTATGGTTTCATGGTGGTTCTTAATCTTTTTTAGAAGCCACATTTCTTGTCTAAGATTCTTTTCATTTTGATCTACTTCCTAAGCTAAGTAAGTTTCAAGTATGCTTAGTGACATCACCCCTCATTTGCATTCCCCCCATATTAACCACTAATTCTATTGTATAAATCCCCTATCTTACCCTTTCCCTAGTATTATAACACCATGGTGTATAAATCCCAAACATGGTATAAATATCCCTTCCCTTGGCATTATAGCCATATGTTCTCTTTCAGGGATCAAAAGGACATCTGGTCAGTTTGATAAGCCTTAGCCTTACCCCTCTCCCCTCTTCTGAATCCATTTGTCTCATTTGAAACTTCATTTGCTAAGAAAACCTTATTAAAAACCCCTTTTGTCCCTTTAACCCGCTTCATTTACAAAAATATTCATAAAAAACCCACTTTTTATGCTATCCAATGGTTCGGGCGCTATATTGGTTTTATTTGAAAACACATTAAAAAACCATCGAAATCCTTCATACCCCAATAGGTCTTCCGCTAAGCGCGCATCCCAAAAAATATATTTTTTAAATCCCGCCCCCCTACCGTATCGCCCGATCACTTCATCAACCCGTCAGCCGTCCGATCGGGCGCCTCTGATCGGACGACCCTTATACGTATCGGGTTGGTCCCGATGCCCGATAGTTAGTACCCGAGAAACTGACGAAGGGTTACGTCAGTCCTCGGCCACGCGTCACCTTCTCAGTCTCTCGGGTTGCCCCCTGACAAAACCACCGCCGTATCGTAGGCGGTCCGAGAAAACCATTACCGCCTTCGTTGATTACCGCCAGTTTTGCCGGGCTTGTGTCATCTCCGCGCCAGAGCCACGTCGCTGCCACCCCGCCGTCGCATCACCTCATTCGTCCGTCCCTGCGCTGACATGTCCGCCACTTCAGCAAATCCGTGGACCAACCAGGACCTGCCACATCACCCGGTGACGTCATGCTGACGTCATCCGACTCCGACCCCACCGATGACGTCATCCCAAAAAGGCGCCAATATGCCAAAAATCCATATATTGGCCAAAATTTCGTGTTTTTTCTACTTTTGCTGAAAGAGACTGTTGTTGTTCCTGCATGTATTTTACGTCCAAACGAGCACCAGCCTGCTAAAGTCGATTCCGAGACCGCCAGAGCCTCCATTGCACCTGCATTCGCAACTCTTGCCGACGAATTCACCAGGTATTCTTCAAAATCATCCCATAAGCCTGGTTTTATCCATAATTCCGCAAATAAACTGGTAACAGACTGTAAAACTCTGTTTTCACCGTTAAACACCCAGTGACCTGCACTTATATCCAGCCAGTCAAGCCATTAAACTCCTGCAGGGCCGCATTTGACAAATTGAGTTGAAATTCACAGCTAGTTCGCGCAGTCGTGAACTAGGAACCTTAACTGACCAAATTCACCACAGAAAACACTTTGCTCAATCCTGCTACTGTTTTATCAGTCATTTAAACAGTATTTCAATTGCTGTTTTACTCAATTTGCCTTCTGTTTCTTATATTTCACCTCCCTTGCAAAAGAAGCATTCCTCTGTGTCATTCTGTTCAAGTGGAACCAGTTTACATACAAATCAAGAGCCACAGTAGCCATGGAGACACCAATAGCTCTAAACATCCAGCCTCTGAATGCCCCTCACAAAGAGATAAATTGGAAACCCCTGGGGGACTTGGATTATCAAATGTTAGATTGGTTTCCAATGGGCTCCAAGTATAATATTCATATGATCAATCGAATAAAAGCCCAACACCTTGGTGGGGCTGATATTTTAGGGATTTGGGATTCAAATTTGCCCATTTACAACCTCCCTCAAGTCAATCCCCTTCCAGATTTGATCCACAAGTGCCAGGAATGCTATGATCCTTGCCAAAGAGCTGTTCTTACTCCTACAGGTTCAGTGTTGTTCTAAATCACTCCAGAAACCATCAATGAGATGCTCCACTTCCACTCTGCAAGGCCATTGACACCCCTGTCCATGCTGGATTTAGTAAAGAAGGGAACTAATTTGTCACATGCCCAGATTGTCAAGATCAACCAGTTATTTGTAGATTCATGTTCTGAAACTATAAGAACTCCTCCTATTGGATATGAGTACCTAAATGAATTGGGCAGAATGCTAGTGGACTTAATCAGTTATGTCATGGGGTATAAAGGAATTGAAGATGTTGATGACACCATAATGGCAATGCTGTCCATATTTTCCCCGGGAATGCCTCCTGCTGTACACTATGACTATGCTACCTATATTGCAGAAAAGATTCATGAGCAACTAATGAATCTACCAAGGGAAAGAGTGTTCAGATTCACCTCATACATCTACCATCTGTTCTTGTTCTATCAACCAGACAGCTTCCCTGTTCCCCTCAAGAAACTAAATGCCCAGGGAATTCCAAGATCAGTTGTCTTTTGGTCTTCAGTTTTTCATTGTGCTTCTCTCTCACCATACACATACTGTGAGTTCATAGACTTGTTCACTTTCCCAGCAATGACCTTGCTATATGGTGTACCTCCTCCAAGGCTAACTGATGAGATGCAAAGAGTCCTCCACCTCTCTAAAGCCTACAGCATTGGTGATTGGTACTTCTACCAACACCACACAGTAATCAAAATCTATGGCTGTGAATTGGACCCTTTTAGGCTTCCAAGGTATGTCCCCATGAGGCTCTTTGCCCTAGAATACTTCAGACAGTTTGGAAATGCTGACTACATCCATTTCCAAAGTAAAAACAAGAAGGTGCAACTGAAGGTGAGGAGCCAGCTAGGTCCTTTCTTATATAACAAAAGAGAAGAGGGATGGAGGGAGGCAGATAGTATCCTAGAGGGCCTCAGATTTCAAACCAGCTTCAGATGGTTACCCTATGACCGTAATCACTTTATTTCCCTCAGGAGAATAAAACACAAATTAGGCACATATGCACATGTGAAGTTGCCTCATATTGAGAAGTATGCTAATGCCTTGAGCTAGAAAGAAGGCACTCTAGAAGAGCCAATTACTAAAGAGCAGATGCTAGAGAATGAAGCTAGAAATATACAAAAGGAGGCTGACTTGGAAACTTGTGAACAGGTCTCTTCCTCATACCAAAGGCAACTTGGAGAAGCTGCCTCATCTTCAACAACACATCAGCAAACGGCCATGAAAACTCAGCAAGCATCCAGCAAAGACAAAGAAAAGCATGTGGAGGAGGAACAACTACCTCCTATGACTCAAGAACAAACAGATAAAGAGATGGAGCAGCAGCAAGAAGAACAGCAACAACAACAACAACAGGAAGAACAAAGGCAGGAACAGCCTGTGCAGCCAGAACAAACAGTGGAAGCCCCAAAATCCACTGAGTAACAGCCACAGCAAACTGTGCCTCCAAGGCAAGAAACATCAGTTGAGGCATCAATCCTCCAAACTCCACAAAAGGAGGATGTAAGCAGAAAGAGAGACAGAGAGACTCCCCTAACATCTTCTATAAATCAGGGAGAAAAAAGGCAAAGATTGAATGATCTTTCCGAGCAGGATATGACAATAAGGCAGTCATTAGGCATGGGCCCACCAAGCAGAGAAGCATCCGCCAGTTCCTTTCAGCAGGAACAAGACAGAACAATAGGAGGAGAAGTCAGCTCCTCTAGCCAGCAGAGGGAGGGTGAACTGAGCATCAAGCAGCAGTTCATTGAAATTAAGAAGAGGAGTGAGCCAATAAAAATACAGCTATATAACCATCTGTTGAAAATGGCTCCCACCAACCAGCAACGCTTAATGTCTGCATTTGATGTTAGTGAGGGCAAGATGATCATGAGCCACTTCATGCCAACTACATTGCAGCCACAGTCCCATGCTGATTACTTAAGGACCAATCTTGAGGTCCTTGCCAAGGACATTCACCCAATGGATAAAATTGAATTGCACAAGCAGACAGGTGAGATGGTGTATGCTTCCCTGGCAGACCAAACATTGGACAACTACAGGCTACAAAGTAGCCTTAATAATACAGCCTCTCAACTAGAGTTGGAGAGAGCATCATCCCAGGCAAAGGACAACAGAATAAGGTCCTTAGAGGATATAATTATTGAGATTGGGCATGATCCTAAAGATATCAAGGGAATACAGGAAATATTGAAATTGAGGGATGCTGATATGGCAGCTCTAAGGAGAAAGATCAAACTCCCAGCCACGATTCACCCTCAAACAGATGAAGTAGCTCAACAAAGGCATGATAAAGATGCCACAACTCTGCTGGTGACTCTCTATAAGCAGCTTATCCAGGTACAAGAAAAGCTGGGAGAATCAGAGGCTGCACAGGCAGCATTACAGGCAACCTTGAAACAAAGAGAAGAAGGCCAGACCTCTCAGCCTCCTCCTCAAATCATTAATCTTGAGGAAACTGCTCCCATTACTACTCCTCCTCCTCAGCAGACTGATCAAGCAGCACCCTCTACTTCAGCACCACCAACAACAGAACAGGCCCAAAGCTTGGATATGCAGAAGCTAAGGACTGAGATTCAAGCCCTGGAAGCTCAAATGACAGAATTAAATGAGACCAGGGAGAAATTGGCCAAAGTCAATGATAGATATGACAAATCAAAGAAGGTTGTGGCAGAAAAGGGCAGGGAAGTAAAAGCCCTCAAAGATAAGATCAAAGAGCTGGAAAATGAGCTCAAGTTAGATAAAATTGTGGCCGAGCTTAGAACAGTGCTGTGGGCTAATATTGGCCAGTCTATCACTGACCAATGGCCATATATTGAAACTATCCATGAGCAGCCAGAGCTCATTCCAAAGGCACAGGCTGAGATTCGCAGATCAAGGAATGCCCTGAGCAATATGCCTGAAGTTGCCACCAGAATGATTAATGTGCTTAATCACAAGACAAGCTCTCAGTTAGCTACCATGGGAATTCCCAACAGGACTGAGACCATTCAATTGATCAAGAGGGTTCTTACTCTGAGAAATCTAGTGCAGACATTAGAGAGAAGAAGCCAAGACATGCAGACTGAGGTGAACATGTTTTTGGAGAAGTTCCAGGTGGTAGAAAACAGAGGGCTCCCTAGCTTACTGAACAGCGCAGGGAAATTGTTCACACATGAACAGTATGCCAAAAGGGTGAATGCATTTGCCACAAATCAGATCAATGAGAAGCCCAGCACCTCAGAAGAAACAGGGCCAGCTACAGGGAAGACTCTCTACAACAAAGTGGAAAGTTTATTTTTTATAATGAATGAAATCGAACACTTGTTTGCAGTAGCTCCAAATTTTTATAAATATACAGAGGCAGAGGAGACTATGGATGCAATCCTCAGGCATCAATTACCTACACAGGACTGGTGGACCAAGGCAATACAAAAGATTTTGTAAACAGTGAGCCATTCACCAAATTTTGTTCATAAAAATATGAATTGTCATGCACAACACAGTTTAAATAAAATCATCATGCATTAAAGATGAAAGCTGAGCCAACTCAGCAGAACCTATAGCCAGCAAAGCAAGATGAAAAGTCACAGGTGGCAGGACCGAGAAAATACAGCGCAGCAAACGTAAAGGCACATTTTCCAGCATTAAAGCAAAGCGTTCCAACCGACTAAGTGACCTCCAAAGGTCAAAATATCCTCTGACAGACTTAAAGAGCAGTTATGTTATATTCAAAGCTGTAATAACTTCTTTTCTACTTTTTTGTACGAAGTAATGAAGATATTTCTCTCTCAGATGACTCAATGCCTGAGATATTTTGTATAAACATTTCTATAAAGCCCCCTTCACATTTGTTTGCAAAGGGTTGTTGTTGATTTCATTTCTATATTTCTGTTGCTGTACAACTCTCAGAGAAATAATACAAAAGGTGGATGGAATCTCCAAAGCTCTGTGTTCCTTGATGCACTGTGGTGGCTGGCTGAATGTTATAGGATTCCTGCATGTTTAATAGCACAATAAGTCTTCTTTAAAACTCTGCGTTATATGTTTTCTAGTCTTTCATTTTCTTTCATGTTTATGAGTTTTACACTTAATGGCAAAGTAAAAGAATAGTTCCAGGATTTAATCACAGATTACCCTGAACTCAATCTAAGCTGTTATAAATTTTTTCTTCCAGATAGAGTAAATAAGGTGTAATTTCTTAATTTCTACACTTTCAAGCTATATCTCTCACTGTGATAAATATTTTCAGGAATTCAAGTTTGCTCCTGAGGCATCTATCTCTTTCCCACACCCTAGCTTAGTGGAAAATTCTTAAATGCTTTTCACTGGTTGTTCACATGTCACCATCATAATCTAACTTTGTTATATAAAGTATTTAAATGGCCCTGTAATTTCAGTAAATCATCTCAAGATTTCTAAACACTTGTAGCCACAGACTCCATTGCCCAATGAAATAAACTCATCTGCAGATTGCACACTTCAAGTACAGAAAGACTTCCTTCAACCAAAGCCTAAAACTAGATACCCTCATTTCATAGCTAGCCTAAAACCTCCACAGAACAGAGACATATTATAAAGAGAGAGCCCTCTCTGATTACAGTTTGGCTAGGTACTGCAATCAAAAGATTGGTTAGTGGTTACCCCGGCCGTATTCCCTTAGAGTCGAAGGGAACAACCTGGGTGTTAACATAAATGGCGACTCCACTGGGGACTTCTTAGGATTTTCCAATTTCTATAAATCTCTCAAAGCTGCAAATCGAGCCTGAAATCAGTCAGGAGGCCTTCAAAACTGTTTCTGTATTACATGGACAGCTTTTAGGGAAGAGCTTTTTCAGTGAGTCTTCATCTCAGCTTTGGAATATATATAGCCATTCCGTAATCTTTATCCAGTCCTTGCAAAAATAAAAAACTTCCTATAAAATCCTAAAAAACAGTTAGAAGCTGGCTCCCAAGAAAAATCCACGGCATACTAGGGCAAATCCTGACCCTAATCCACCCATCATTGTTGATAATCCAAATACCATCCCTAGAAACATCAGGAGGCAGCAAAGGCAGGAGCAGCCTGCTGATTTAACCTCAGATTCAGATCATCCTAGCCTTATCTCTACTCCATGCAAGGTCCTTTTCCGGTCTTCCCCTAGTTCCCCTAGTTCACCATCCACATCTCAAAGTCCTCCTCTCACATCTTCATCCACTGCACATATCCCCTTGACCAACACTGTAGGTTCACCCTTACCTATTACCCCTGTAGTACCCACAGTTCCTATTATCCCAGCTGTCCCTGTTAATCCTCTAAACCCTGTAAATATGGCCAACAGATATGCACCCTTGCAGATACCAGCTAATGCTGCAGCTCTACCCCAAGATTACCAAACCAAAATCTCATATTTTGACTCCAATGGCCCTCTGACAGCTGTCCAGCATGCTAAGAGGATGCAAGACCATTTTGAGACCTATGAAATAGATGATGATAGTGTCAGAATGAGGATGTTTGTTCAAAGCCTAACTGGGGATGTAAGAACTTGGTTTAGATCCCTGAATGCAAATTCCATCACAACTCCTGATGAACTGTATCAAGCCTTTACTAGCAGATGGGAGAAGAAGAAGGATCCTCTGCACATACTTGGGGAATATGACACTATCAAAAGAGGTCCCCAAGAGACTGTTTTGGAGTATTGTGCAAGATTTAACAATGTATATAACGCGATCCCACAAATTTAAGACCTCCTCCTGATTTAGCTTTGTACAAATTCCCTGATGGTTTTGACCCTGACATGGCCTATCAGTTGAAGGAAAGAGATCCTCAATCCCTTGCAGAGGCCCAAAGGGTTGCTGTTACAGTGGAAGCCAACCTAATTGCCAAAAGAAACAGAGCAAGGTTGGAAAAGAGGACTGTTTTCAAAGAGGAACCCTCTGCCTTTGATCAAAAGCTGGATGCAATACTCAATGGAATGAAAAGATTGGGCGATAGAGTGGAATCAGTTGAAAGAAAATCATCATGGGAAGCACCACAAAACAACCCTCCTAGGAATCCAAATTTTAGGAGAACTCAAAACCCAGGCATTGGCAAAGCCAGTGCTGACCAAGACATAAGACCCCCTTTCCATGAAAATTATGCAGAAACTTCCACATCAACAGAGCCCAATGAAGATCCTGAGATTAATTTAATGGGTCTAGATGGTGAAAGTCAAGTTTTCTTAACACAAGAAGATCAGGAGGATGATGAAATCAAACTGTTTCCAACTAAATCAGGTGAATCCTTGACTTTAAACAAGGCTATGACACTGCTGTTTATGAGGTCCAAGACAATACAAGCTAGGAGCATAACTGTGAATTGTAAACCAGCCTGAAAAGAAAAGGATAATCAGAGCCTGAAAGAGTCATAGTCACAGAGCCTATGACAAAAACAAATTCACCCGCGAAGAAGTGATTATTGAAGAGATCATTGAACCACTGTCCTTAAAACAGCAGCCTGTGGCCACTTCACTTCTCAACTAATTAAATGTTACTCCCCAAGAGATGAGTTAACAGAGGACAAGTCCCAATTGAAGATAAAAATTCAAGTAGAAGATTTAATGAACAAGGAAAGGACTATTATCCATAACCCAAGACCCAATCTGAAAAACCTTTGACCTAGAAACTGAATTGGCAAACTAAAAATAGCAATCCCTCTTTCAGAACTAGCAAGCTGACATCTATTAAACTACAGATCAAGAAGTCCCTTCATCTCACTAGCAACAAAGAGATGTCAATGTGCTGGATGACACCCAGAATTAC